>OX382350.1:2561550-3161550 GCA_947507615.1 Hemithea aestivaria | reverse complement strand
GCTTGAGTGTGCTGCTCTGTGAATTTGGTTTAACTATGTCAAATGATCGCAATTTTAGCACAACGAAATACAAAACTACTATTGATGCGGTCTTTATTAGACACTTAAATAGGTTCGAATCAAAACTGTTTGTTTCTTACTTCAGTTATCATAAACCAATTGTATCAGTTGTAAAAATTTGCGATGATGATTCTGATAATAACGATGGTGTAAAAGTCGTCGAAATTATGGATGGAAGTTGATTTTTCTGAGAGATAAAATTTAATGTAATATATAAATAACGATATAATATTATAAATAACAACATATAAATTGTCATATTTGTGTACGATAGCGCAATAAATAAACATTGTATTCTACCTAATAAATGATAGTATTTTTATACTTACAACTAGATGACCCGCGCGCACTTCGTAGCGCGTGACAGTCAATTAATAAAGCGAAAATTTGGTGCTGCCATTTAGTCTGCGATGTTTGTTTAGACTGCGATTGTATTTCCATCCCCGCGACTTTGTAAGTGTAAATTAGGTATAGGTATAGCCCATGTTATATTATTATACCATGGCTATAATAATAATTGCTCCCACTCTGGGTAGTGCAGAATATCGAGATGGGTATTTCTACGCAGTTTTGTTCGCTACCGTAAAAATCAATCCATCTCTCCATAGTTAATTACAACTTAATCGGTTTTGCGGTTGTTGAAAGCCTTCACAAACTTACACGCCTCTTTTCAGGAATTAAAACTATTTGTCGTCCTTTCCCGGTAACTCTTTAACTTATCTGTACTTGTCTGTGTAATGTATAATATTTTTTTATTTTTTGTTACTTATTTCTCACACTATCCTTTCCGCAACCTTTCCCGCGACTCAAATCAATTCCGTGGTTCGTGAATTCCCAATAAAACTCTGACCCTCCTTTCCTCATACTGGTTCACCCTAAAAATTAATTTCTGACATAAAAAAACAGCTCATTAACAGAACTTAAACTATCATTTAACAAAAAATCAGCTAAATCGGTCCAGCGGTTAATGATTTAAATGAAAACGTTTTTCGAAAATAAATCCCGTTCTTGTGGGAATTTCACAAAACTCCTTATTATCGGTGGCCTACGTTACATAAAGCAGCTAAAACAAAAAAGCGGTTACCGATATCCTACACAAACTGCACCCCCTTCACTCTTCTTAAAGGTTGATTTCTGGAATAAAAAATATCCCATATCATTTTCTATGACGCAATCTACTACCTATGTATCAAATTTTAATTTAATAGGCTCAGCGTTTCTAAATTTCCCATACAAACTTTGACCAAGATTTACACCACCCTCCTCCTTAAAAAAATTATGTTCCTAAATACAACTCAAGTACTAATCGTAGTAGTCGTGGTAGTATAGTAATCGTTTCCCAAAATTTCAGGGCAATCAGTTCAGCGGTAACGGATTTGCATTCAAAGGTTTTTTGGGAATCATTCCTGTGCCTGTGGAAATTTCGAAAAATCCCGTTTTATCGGTCGCTTACATTACCTAAAGAATACACTATCCAAATTTCAGCTAAAACAAAGAAGCAGTTAACGATTTCCAATTCGTAACATGTGTCAACATCCCTATTTAATCTCAAATTCACGATCCACATAATTCAACTTACCACCTTAAAGACAAATGCCTGCTGTTGAAATTTAATAAAAATTTGTCCAAGAACACGCTTTTTTTTTGTATTCATCCAAGGAAAGCCATTGGCTACTACGTTGCCAGTATTAATTCGAAATAAGGTTGCAATAAAACTTATCAATATCCTCCGCGCCGACACGGCCATTACCACCTTAAAGACAAATGCCTGCTGTTGACATTTGCCCAATACGCGCGTGGTTTCCAATTGAATAACTTATTTTTTTACTTTTTTTCATTTCTTTTGAAATTTTTCCTGAATTTTCTTTGCTATAAACCTCGCGGAGCCCGAGACCTTTCCAACGAATGCAAAACCGTGGAAATCGGTTCGTGTGTTCTGGAGTTATAGCGTCAGGGAGGAAAACCCGACTTATTTTTATATAGTAGATTAAACACAACGTTAATATTGAAGTTTTCACTTCTGCCGGCACTCCCGGAGTGCTACCTTTTTTTTTTTTTTTTTTTATAGAAGACTAATCAAGCGTTTGACTGCAATCTCACCTGTTGGTAAGTGACGATGCAGTCGAAGTTGTAGCACGCTTGTTCAGTAAGAACCTATTCACTCTTGATTTGAACAAACCCACGTTATAGCATTCGGGAAACACTGAGAGTGGTAGCGAGTTCCATAACTTCGCCGTTCTCATAATGAAAGACGAAGCGAATCGCTTAGTCCGAGCTGCTGGTATACTCACCAGATATTGGTGGCACTATGATAAAATTCAAATCCAATATTGTCGTTACCACAAAAAATCGACCATTTTATTTAAAACCCTTCTTTTAACCTATTCTGTGGGAGTAAATATGTTTCTTACCTATCAGAAAAGAATCGATTTGTATTTAGGTTGCTTTTTGGTTTAAAAAGGTGAGTAAGGAAAGGTGAGTAGAGTGAGTGTAGAGTATTCTTAGCTATGTTTGGTGGAAATCGGTCCAAGATGGCCGCCACCACAAAATGGCGGATTAGTAATTTGTGAATTCAAATGCAATATGGTCGTCACCACAAACAAATAGTCCATTTTTTAAATCCTTTTTTTAACCTGTTCAGTTGGAGTATAAAAAATTATGTAAATAATTTTAAGTGTAGTTTTTTGCGGTTTTTTTGTGTTAGTATTGACATTATATTCTATGTTTCTTACCTATCAGAAACGACTCTCAAATAATACTGCGGCGGCAGAGGTTCAAACACCGGCACAAACAGCTTGACTAGATGTTCATCTTTGCAATATTTCTCCTTGAGGAGAAAATATTCGTGGTGCAGTATAACTTCTGAGTCAACATCTTCTACTAGGATCCAGAACGCTTCTGATTGGCCGTGGATCTAAAACAAATATAATTATGTAAAACTGCTTTATAAAGTTTGTAAAAGGTTTATTATTTATTATACTTTACACATATCAGTGTTGCCAGTGCCCTATCATTAAAATAAACCTAATCAAGTTCAAACAGTAACGATTTACCGGGGGTAGACTTCCTGTGGACAGCTCCAACTTGGGGAACTGATGCACGTATTTGTGTATCATCTTCCCCAATTTGGACTCTTTACACTATAACTACACTATTAACCTGATAGAAGCTTGTGTCACTAGAAATTTATATACTAACCCAACTAAATCATTAATATTATATTCCGTTAATACTAAATTTCTCATTACTACTAGATATTGTTTACTCGATATTATCCTATTGCTATTATAAGAGAAAGGGAAAGTGGGAGAAAGGGAGAGTGGGAGATGGGGAGAGTGGGAGATGGGGAGAGTGGGAGATGGGGATAGTGGGAGATGGGGAGAGTGGGAGATAGGGAAAGAGGGAGAGAGGGAAAAATTGTTAAATATAATATTACCTTCTCGTCCCAATGAAAGTCAGGTGTGATAGTAAGCTCCACTCGCAGCGTAGACCTGGTGATCGGCTGTATGTGTGTGGACAGCTCCAACTTGGGGAACTGGTGCACGTATTTGTGTATCATCTTCCCCAATTTGGGGGCTCGCACCAACTCTCCTATCTCGTTGGCTCCCAGTTCGTAGAGTTTCTCCCAGGGGAAGTTTTTCTTTTCCAGTTTCTTTATTATCTGTGAAAACAAGTGAAATTTTAGAAAACTTTTTAATTATAAGTTATTATTATTACCATCTAGCATCATAGTATTCGTCAAGACAAATCAAATGAGCCTAAACTCGATAGCAGTAGCGGCGCTAGGCGTCAGCGACGTCGGCGACCGCCGACGGCCTCGCGCTTGAGGGGGCCTCGCAAATTTTTAAAAATTATTTAAAATTTATTTATTATTTTTTTTAAACATATGCGCGAGTTAAGTGATTGGGAGTACCTACTTAAGGGCATTCATCAAAATGCATCAAAAGAAGACCTTTTCAAGTATAATAATGATTTAGGTAGGACTTATAATATATTTTCAGGAAGGCGAAAACGGCGACATACAGCCTTGCGAACTATATATAAAGGTACTACTAACTCCATGTTAATATCAGGCGCTGATCCAGGGCCCCGCGGGCACGAGGGCCAAAGAAATTAAGTAATTTAATGTGGCTTTATTTTTTTTCTTGTCAAAACCAGCGGCTAGCAAACTCTTCTTAAAATATTTTCGGCGCTCGCAGCTAAGTGCTCGCTCTCTAATAAGCTAAATTATTGTAATCTCGTGACTCTTAGAACGAGCTAAACGTACATCTTTCGCATTCAAAAATACAAAATTTTCTCTGGGTGCACTCTTACTAGATAGAATATTTAATTTTAATTCAGTTTCCTTGCCACTTGAAGCAAGCTAAACGCACATTATTCGTGCTGAAAAATTCAAAATTTTCTCGGCGCTCGCAGCGAGCTGCTCGCGCGTTTATATATAAGAATATAATATTTAGATTCCTAGCTACTCGGAGCAAGCAAAGCGTACATTATTCGTACTAAAAAATTCAATTTTATCTCGGGGCTAGCAACAAGCTGCTCGCACTTTTAAAGATAAGAATATTTAGTTTCTTAGCCACTCGGAGCAAGCTAAACGCACATTATTCGTGCTGTAAAATTCAAAACTTTCTCGGCGCTCGCAGAGAGCTGTTCGCGCTTTTATAAATTGGAATAGAGATATGTATTTAGTATCCTTGCCACTCGGAGCAAGCTAAACGCTCATCATTCGTACTGAAAAATGCAAGAATTTCTCGGCGCTCGCAGCGAGCTGCTCGCGCTCCTACAGATAAAAATGCTTTTATTACCACTCGGAGCGAAATAAACGCATATACTTATTCATACTCACAGAATTTAAAAATATATCATCGCTCGGAGCGAGGCGTATCTAAGGCACGAAGATGAAGTAAATAGGTACAAGTGAGTTTATGCCGTTAATTTACAAAGATGAATTTAACGAGTCGTTTAGTGTAAAAAAGGTGTAAAGTATTCAAAATTGTAAGACTACGCTTAAATGTGTCCCTTCTTAGTTTGAAAAAAATTCTAGCTGAAAAAGGGGGCCTCGCGAACCTAATTTCGCCGACACCCATGCGTGGTCTAGCGCCGCCACTGCTCGATAGGGTTGCGTCGATTAATTACGGAATTCCTATGACCACATTTCAGCACCATGTCATAATAATATTGCATTGTCATCCGTGTTATACAGTCATACAAAATTTCAGCTCAATCAGAGACCGGGAAGTGGATTAAATTAAACTTGCAAAATTTAATTACAGACAGACAGAACTCTTGATGAAGGACATCGTAATTGTCCGAAACCGTGGCTGAGATCGAAATTATTAGGATTATTATATTAATTATTAGACGTGTGTTGTGCCGTTTTTTATGTTTTTAGTTTTAAAGATTCTCCCTAACTCACCTCTTCTGGCATTTTCCTGAATTGCCTGAGCGGTGACATGGACTGCCACATTCTCCTGTCCACCATTTTGCACAGAGCCAGCGTTTTGTCTACCAATTGCGCCCATCCTGTGAGAGACAATTACTTTTAGTTTATATTGAAATGAATCTTACTAAAATTATTGTTGAAATATTAAACATAAACTAATTTATAAACGTATGTTCAAACCAGGTGTACGTAATTGCCAACAAATTCCGCCGAAAAAGTGGCTCATCGAGAAATCACGTGACTAAAATTTAAACAAGTGAATTAAATTAAAAAAATAAATAAAAACCCCAACGCAATACGTAATTCACCATTTTTTAATGGCGGCCATCTTGGATTTTAAATTTTAAATAGTGGGCTGTATTCTACTCGTTAAGCCCTTTCATTTGATACCCATATTGAGGGGGTCGTGGAAGAAAAAAGTAATCCGCCATTTTGTAGCGGCGGCCATCTTGGACCGATTTTCACCAAACATGGCTAAGAACACTCTCGACTAACTCTACTTTCAAACAAAAAAAACTAAATCAAAATCCGTTCATCCGTTTGGACGCTACGATGCCACAGACAGACACACACACACACACACACACACACACACACACACACACACACACACACACACACACACACACACACACACACACACACACACACACACACACACACACACACACACACACACACACACACACACACACACACACACACACACACACACACACACACACACACACACACACACACACACAGACAGACAGACACGTCAAACTTATAACACCCCGTCGTTTTTGCGTCGGGGGTTAAAAACGAATCTTATCAAAATATGGTCTTGATTGGTTAAAAAATAAATTGTGCGGCATTTTTATTGGGAACTGTAGTACGCATGCTCTGCATTTGTCAACACTCCATTTTGATTTTGACAATTATCCATTTTGACAAGTTTTAGGGTTAATGACGTTTTTGAACATTTATGTAACAATATTATATTTTTTATATTGTGTTTTGTTAAGCTAGTAACTTTTCGTTATGTGTTACAAATTTATTTTTAAGGAAGATTTATCAGAGCGTAATAATCGTTTGTAAATAGTGATTAAGCTCTTAAAATAAATAAATTTAAAAAAAAAATTATAATCGTGAAAGTTTGTGCGAATGGATGTCGGAATGTTTGTTGCTCCTTCACACCTAAACGGGTGGACCGATTGAGCTGAAATTTGGTATAGAGATAGCTTAGACCCTGGAATAACAAATAGGGTACAGTGCAGCGGGTAAAACCGCTGGGTACAGCTAGTGTTTAATATCTCGTAAACCGTAAATTTTCGCAGAACATGTACTACTAGGGTCCATATTGGCTCGCATAAAATTTTTAGTCCTAATTTAATGTGGCATAACGTTTTTCAGCCTAAACATCAAAACGCCTAAAGTTTTTAGGCATAACTTTTTTGGCCTAAATTTATCTCCCATAATATTTTTAAGCATAATAATATTTACGCATAAAATTGTTACGCATATTGTTTTAACGCCTAAAATATCTTACCATAATTTTTTTTGGCATAATTGTATTCAGCCCTAATATTTTTCGACATAATAATATCCAGCCCTAATAATTTTCAGTATAATGATATATCCAGCCCTAATTTTTTAAGCAAAGTGATATCTTGTCATAATACTATTACCAGGATTGTAATCGGCAAAATATTATTAATACTAAAAGAAACGAATTATTAATTGCAATGTTCTAACTTAAAACCTAACCTAGCCTTCTCGCGGTTTTTTTTATAGGACGAAGTAAGAATTCGGTCAAGACGCTCTCCCGATGGTAAGAGATAACTTCTTACTTGAGAGTAATAAGATGTTAAGACTCTTCAGCCCAGTAACTTCACTAGCTACTGTGCGGTTGTTTCATTTTAATCTCCTCTATACCCTACCCTCTCTCTGAATTAGAAAGTGGATGGTCATTTTTGGCACTTTGTTGACCGCTGCCCTGTGGACATTGTTCAAACCTAACCTAACCTAAATTATCCGAGTCGGTTTTGTGACAGCCAGTCTTACTGGGTGCCATAAACTACTTTCCTAAATAATTTTATTAACTTACAATATTAGTTGTATGCCTTGATATAGTTATGTAAAATTATGATTATGCCCGAGAAAGTTATGCGAAACATTTTCGGACAAATTAAATTAGGACTAACAAAATTATGCGTACTTATATTATGACATACAAATTTATGCTTTACAAATATATGCTAAAAAACGTTAGGGCAACTGACAGTTATGGCAAGACATAAGTATGTCTAGATATAATTATGCCCAATTATGATTAGGCTAAAAAAAGTTATGCGAAACATTTTCGGCGAAACAAAATTAGGACAAAAAAAATTATGCGTGCGAATACGCTTCCGTACTACTACCACCAGTAACTTACCTCTATGCAGAACAATCTCAAAGATGGCCCGCCACGTGACGTACACCATGTCCGCCATTAAAGCGAACCCTTCCAGCTTCAGTTGAGATATGTACGCTTGCAGTAACACGTTGATCTCCATTGCCTCCTCTTTTTACGATAACTTTTACTTTGAACTTTTGTGTTGTAAAATCGAATTTTACTTTACTCACATACTTATAAAGGTTAGGATAGCTTGATATATTTTTTTGTTATATATGCCACCCCATGTTTTACAATGTTATACAAACATATAATCGCTAGTTCAAGTGTCATATCGTAAATCTAACCCTTCTAGCTTCATCTGCGATGAATTATACCAAGTTATACAAAGTTATATAACGTTATACAAAGTTATAAAATGTCATAATTTTCAACACTTAGCTTACCTCGATGCAGAACAATCTCAAAGATGGCCCGCAGCAGCCTGCAAGCGGATTGTGTGACGTACACCATATCTGCCATTAGAGCGAACCCTTCCAGCTTCAGTTGAGATATGTACGCTTGGAGCAACACGTTGATTTACATTAATTACTCTTTTATACGATAACTAACCGTTTTTTACTTTGAACTTTTTGTTGTAGAGTAGAATTTTACCATATTCACATACATATTAAGGTTAGGATAGCTTGAAATATGTTTCTGTCATATGCCACGCCATATTTTACAATGCTATACAAAATTATACAGAGTTATACAAAGTTATATAATGTCATATAATCGCTCGGAAAGTGTCATAGCCTAAATCTATCCCTTCTCGCTTCTAATATACACAGTTATACAATGTTATATAACGTTATACAAAGTTACAAAATGTCATAATTTTCAACACTTAGCTTACCTCGATGTAGAACAATCTCAAAGATGGCCCTCAGCAGCCTGCAGGCGGATTGTGTGACGTACACCATATTTGCCATTAGAGCGAACCCTTCCAGCTTCAGTTGAGATATGTACGCTTGGAGCAACACGTTGATTTTCATTAATTACTCTTTTATACGATAACTAACCGTTTTTTACTTTGAACTTTTTGTTGTAGAGTAGAATTTTACCATATTCACATACATATTAAGGTTAGGATAGCTTGAAATAGGTTTCTGTCATATGCCACGCCATATTTTACAATGCTATACAAAATTATACAGAGTTATACAAAGTTATACAATGTCATATAATCGCTCCAAAAGTGTCATAGCCTAAATCTATCCCTTCTCGCTTCTAATATACACAGTTATACAATGTTATATAACGTTATACAAAGTTACAAAATGTCATAATTTTCAACACTTAGCTTACCTCGATGTAGAACAATCTCAAAGATGGCCCTCAGCAGCCTGCAGGCGGATTGTGTGACGTACACCATATCTGCCATTAGAGCAAAGCCTTCCAGCTTCAGTTGAGATATGTACGCTTGGAGCAACACGTTGATTTTTGCTGAGGGCTCTTCGATGCTCTCTTTTATTGGTATTGGGACCTATATTAAGAAAAACTTTGGTTAAAAACAAGTAAATAAAAAAAAAACTAACACTACAAAAAATAATAGTAATCTGCCATTTCGTAGCAGCGGCCATCTTGGACCTATTCCCATCAAACATAGCTAAGAACTTTCCGTGCAAAGTTGGTTGCCTGGTAAAGATCGCTCTAAGCGATAAGGCCGCCCATTGTGGACATTAATATTAGTACTTTAATTAACACTCTCAAATAACCCACCTATCATCAAACAACAAGTGAATTAAATTAAAAATTAAAAAAAACCCCAACGCAATATGTAATTCAGCATTTTGTGGTGGCGGCCATCTTGGATTTTAAATTTTATATAGTGGGTTGTATTCTACTAGTTAAGCCGTTTCATTTGATACCCATATTGAGGGGGTCGTGGAAAAAAATGTAATCCGGCATTTTGTAGCGGCGGCCATCTTGGACTGATTTACTACGCTAAGAACACTCTCGACTATTTATTTATTTATTTTATTTATTTATTTATATAATTAGTACGGCCTTAGCCAATTACACCAATTATCAATGTGATCAAATAACAATTATTATACAATTACTACAAAAGATTAATTATTCATGTCAAGAATTAAAATTAAATAAAAATAACAACATGTCAAAAGAATAAAGATAAAAATTACAAACAATATTTAAAAAGAAATAATTATAAAATATCATTACCAAAACCAAGAAAAATATATGCAATAGTCACGATACAATAGATGAAACCACATATCCGTCTTTCTCGCAAAACTTCAAACATTCAGACAAAATAACCTTCCACACATCATTAAATAAATCACACCTTGGGCTTTCACACAGAAGAGTGTTAAACGCAGTGAGAACTCTTGGAATGGGTGACTTTGAGCGTGACACAGTCCGGCACAAAGGTACAGCAAACAGTCTATGTTTTCTGAGCGACAAGTAGTTGCCAGGAACATAGAACCTACACAGCTCTCTATTAAGTTCAGGAGCGTCAATATCACCCCTCAAGATCTTACACATAGTCAGTAGTTGATCATATAACCTTCTCACCTGTAGAGAGTTATATCCAAGGGCTCCTAGCAAAAAGTTGGTCGGGTACATATAAGGATAGTACCCGTATGCCCGTTTGTACAAGAATCTAAGATAGCGTTTCTGCACTTTTTCAAGGAGAAGCTCACGACTGCCTTCGTGGGGGTTCCATACGCACGCACTAGCTTCCAATTTGCTACGTACTAGGGTGCTGAAGAGAAGTTTCAACACATCAATTTTATCAAAATCCCGGGCATTGCGTAGGACAAAACCCAATCGTCGAAAAGATTCCTTTGCAAGTGCCGCCACGTGATCATTGAAAGATAACTTATGATCGAAAACGACACCCAGATCCTTCATAGTGGTTGATCTAGATATCGGTTGACAGTTAAGTTTATACAGAAATTCAACTGGGTGTCGCTTCCGACCATAAGTCATTAGAGAACACTTCGATGTGTTGAACTCCATCTTATTTGAAACGCTCCATTGGTACACGGAGTCGATATCCCGTTGAAGCAATAAGCAATCCTCAAATGAGTTTACTTCCATGTACAGTTTCAAATCATCTGCGTATAAGAGGCACTTCGCATGTTTGACGACTGAGGGAAGATCGTTGAGCATTAGGTTGAAGAAGAGAGGTCCTAATATTGATCCTTGACTAACACCGGAACGCGTGTGATAGGGCTGAGACTCATAAAATCCGAGTCGTACATACTGTTGACGGTTCCGAAGATAATCTGCGATAAAACAGAGCAATCCCGGAGCGAAACCCAGAGCACTTAGCTTCTCCAGTAGTATATCATTATTAACCCTATCAAACGCCTTCCGGAAGTCAAAATACAGGACGTCAACCTGAGCTCTACGATCAAGGCAGCTCGAGATGAAGTCAGTTATTATGAGAAGATTAGTATTAACCGATCTTTTTTTCCTAAACCCGTGCTGTTCATCGGACAAAAAAGGCTCTACTTGTCTATAAATCTTTGTGTGCAGAATACGTTCAAAAACCTTAGCAAGGGTTGAGAGTATAGCAATTGGACGGTACTCCTCAACACGTTCTCTACCTGAGCTTTTAGGAATCGGCGTTACTCTGCTAAGTTTCCACTGCGTCGGATATTTTCCTGTGCTTAAGGCAATGTTGAAAAGATGGCATATGGGGTCGATTAGACATTCTTGACCCTCCTTCAGAAACCATGGCGGGATACCGTCCGGCCCGATAGAGCTTTCAGACTTCAAAGATCTAATTCCCGAAACGACATCATCAGCCGTAATCTTTGGCAACAATATACTATTAGCAGTCAGGTGATTCTCAGTTGTAATAGCATTTGCATCCAGGGTAGGCAAATCCGATAGAAACACACTCGAAAAAAAGTCAGCAAAGGCCTCGGAAGCAACTACGCCGCTACAGTTCTTACCGTTATAAACTACATTTGACTCAAACCCGCCCTTCGACTTCAAGCTCGAAATGTGCCGCCAGAACTGGCGCGGGTCACATTTTAGATTGGATTGAATACCAGTCAAGTGTGCATCATATGCCAAAGATATACGTGACTTTAATTCTGATCTCAGATCAGAGAACAACGTATATGCCTCTTGTGTCCCTGTATGCTTCCACTCATTGTGCAACCTGCGCTTTTGTTTGATATCATTGATGATGTCGCGCGTAAACCAAACTGGATAACGAAAGGCTTTCAGTCCATTGCGCCGTTTCTTCGGGATACAGGTATCGAACAAATCATACAAAGTGTTGTAAAAATGTGATGTAGCTAGCTCAATATCATCATAACTGTAAAGAGTATCCCATGATGTCACTGAGAGCATGTGAGAAAGCATTATATAATTACCGCTCCTGAAATTCCAGTCTGTTTTAGGATCTATGTTACTAGGCTCAATGCAATCAGATTGACGCGCTACATGAATTTTAACGCTAACATCCAAAGGTGGGTGATACCGGTCAATATTTACGATCCCATCAGTAGCCTGCACATGAGTCTCACTTACATTAACACACTTTTGAACTAGCACAATATCAAGCACGCCCCCATTCATATAGTTTTTTACATAATTGCATTCACATAAATTACAATAAGTTAAAAAATAACAATAATAATTTTTTATATTTTGTGACGCGCTATTTAAGTTTATGTCACCAAAGATTAGTACAATTGCATTCAAGTCATTAATAAAACTTTCCACTTTGTAAAACCATCGAAAATAGTCCGCGTCAGTTCCGTTAGTTATATATACTACACACACATATATGGTACGACCTTGCCATTTGAAACTCGCCCACAAATCCTCTCCACGATCCGTTTCTAACTCTGCATGTCGACACAGTACGATAGATAGTCGCGTAGCTAGTAGAACACCTCCGCAGGGAGTGCTCCTGTCACGACGAAGCACGTTCCATCCATCACCAAAAACCTCAGAGTCCTCCACAGAGCCGTCTAGAAACGTTTCGGTGATTGCAACCAAATCGTGCTCTAGTGATAATGCCTTTTTCCGACAATCCAATAGCTTGGTTTTAAGCCCTCTAACATTTTGATAGATTACGTCCAAACGAGAGGTTTTATTGCTTCTGCCCGTGAGCGGGCCGCGATCGAAAGGGCCGGGAATTGCTTGCCAAGGTATCCGCCGTATTATTATTTGATCTGGGATTCGATCTATTATAATTTAACCACGGCCTGATTTTGGCATTAACAGGCCAGACATCTACAGAGTAACATTTATCATACAGTGCTGCAGGAATTCCTAATTTGTATGACTTGTAGTCACCTTTAGCCGTGAGCTCCTCAACCGTGCAGTTTCCTGTAGGACATAATTCTTTTAGATATTTTCGAATTTCATCTGCACTTGACGCCATGTTCCATAAATGTAAATACTTCCTAGCCTCAACAGCTTTTAAAGATGTTATGCTTGGGCCGGCCGTGCCACACATTGACTCTTGCCGGCGCGATTTCTTTTTCCTCACGACCTCAACCCATGACTGATTGCAACTCAAATCAAGCACTTCAGCCGATTCTTTGCCCTCGGGCGGAATGTCATTTCTCTTAGGCGTTGTTGATAGTAGTTTGGGAATAAGCTCAGGAATATCCACAGACTGACGAAGGACATGAGTTGAAGTGCTAGATCGCTGCGACTCCGTTGGTTGAGCGCTAGGTTTTGCCGTTGGTTGGGCGCTAGGTTTTGCTCTTGGTGCCGACGTCTTTGGAGATCTCTGATAGTCTGAGGTGACTGGCTGTCTCTGTGGTAGCGAAGGTACTTGCGCGAGCTCATGCCGTGCCTGATCTGCTAACAGATTATGCTGTGATGAGCACTTTGAACAGAGCGAGAGACTCTTGATAGTGGGATTCTCTTCGTATTGTTTCAAAATCCCTAGGAGGTTGTCAATTTTAGCTTTATAAAGCTTTATGTTACAATCGTAGTCAGCGATGACCTTAACAGCGTGACTTAGGTTTGTTTCATAGCTCATAATGACCGAGGCAGATTGTTTGAGCTTATTTTCATATTGTTCTATAATTGTATCGAACTTTTCATTCATAGCTTCAAACTTTTTCAAGTAAGCTTTCTTCTGCACTACGTCCAGTAAGTCGTTATCACACTCTAAGTTTGCAGGCATAGATGTTATCTTTTTCCTGTGGGTGACATTCGGATCTCGCGACTTTCCCACGGGCGTAGAGCTATTATCGCCCCCTCTCTTTGCCGCGTTGCGACACTCTGGGCAGATCCAGCCATCTTGTACACTTCCAGCAGTTTTCTGTCCAGTGCAAAGTACATGATAGAGCTTACCACAGGACTTATTACTGCAGAGAAGGTGATCCTTACCTTCTAAAATCGTGCCAAAGCAAGCAGAGCAATTCATGGTCATGCGCGAAGAAAGTAAAATGATAATTATTAAAACAACGCCCAGCGCCTGCGACAAACCCACAAGCAAAAGCGCGCAGCTTGACACGTTGATGTAGCACAAGCGGCGCGGCGGCGCGGCGCGTCACTCCAGTTATGACTCAGCGCAGCGCAGGCCCAAGCGCATGCGCGGCACGCCGCACGATGAATCACCAACCGACGACAGCGAGCGGCGTAAGCGATAGAGACCGTTAATTAAAATTTAACTCACTCTTTCGCTTATATCTCCGCAGCCACTTGTCCTATTTACACGCAGCAAACGACAGGACGTTCAGGAGATCTCAGGTTACACACTGATATAAATTTATTTGTCAGAACTTCACTTTCGACTACTTTAAACTTTTAAAATTGGTGGAGCAAAGTAACGTGATGTTGCCTTGACAACGAATTTGGACGAAAAAAAAAGCTAAACTATTTCTACTTTCAAACAAAAAAAAACTAAATCAAAATCCATTCATCCGTTCGGGAGCTACGATGCCACAGACAGACAGACACACAGAGAGACAGACACGTCTAACTTATAACACCCCGTCGTTTTTGGGGTTTTTGGGGGTTAAGAATTAGTGAAATTAAAAAAAAAACTTTTCTAAAACAAGCTTTTATTATTATAGCACCAAAGTACTCGTCAAGACAAATCAAATGAGCCCAAACTCGATGGGGTTGCGTCGCTTAATTACGGAGTTCCAGCCTCCCACCTCCATCATCAGATCAGCTCCATGTCATAATAATATTGCATTGTCATCTGATTTATACATGCATGCAAAATTTCACCTCAATCGGAAACTCTGAAGTGGATCAAATTTAACTTGCAAGATTTGATTACAGACAGAAATAGACAAACAGACAATGGACAGGTGAAAGTAAATCAATACTATTAATATTAATAGGATGTATATATCTCGGTTTTTTAATAATAATGAATAACCTCCTTTATTTTAAAGTCAGTTAAAAAGAACTCACCCTTTCCATCAGTTTATGAAGCTCCAATTTCTCTTCATCCCTGACTGCGATATGTCTGAACTCAGCTGACAGAGAAAATACCCTGAAAATTAAGAAAAACATTAAAATTGTACTCGAGTTTGTGAGTCAATGAGGACGTTGACAAGGTAAATATTTTCAAATACAATGAGTCTGTAATTTAAATAAAAAACTTGAGAGGTGTCAAGGGACACCCGGATGGAACGAAGTTCGATTAAGGGGCTACGCAGACGACAGACTATCCATGACGCACTTTTTAGTCTGTGAAAATAGAACCTATGCCATTATATGCAGTAATGCACATTACACGGATTATTTGTGCGCCGGCGTCGTGTGCGTTACTGCATACAATTGCATAGGTTCTATTTTCACAGACTAAAAAGTGCGTCATGGATAGTCTGTCGTCTGCGCAGCCCCTAATGAAAATATCTGGCTTGCTTTCTATAAGAGAGAGAGAGAGAGAGAGAGAGAGAGAGAGAGAGAGAGAGAGAGAGAGAGAGACAGACAGAGAAACATGCGCACGCCGCACAGCTTACAATAGCTTACTATAGCAAAAAGTGTCGTGACAACTTTTCGTAAGAATTTTTTCCGTCTAGCCCCCTTTCACAACGCGCGATAAGGAACTTCGTTCCAATAAAAAAATATTAGATATACCAATGGATATATCAACAGCTCGGACGAAGCGTTTTGCTTCGTCTTTCATTATGAGAACGGCGAAGTTATGGAACTCGCTACCACTCTCAGTGTTTCCCGAATGCTATAACGTGGGTTTGTTTAAATTTTTGAAGTGAAAACTTCTTTAGCGGCGCTGAGCACTTTTTTGTATGGGTAAAAACTTTAAAACTCGCGTCAGGGTCACGTGATGCTGATCGAAAAAGCGTAAGATCGAGGGGAAGGGAGAGGAACTAGTATCTCCCACTCTTTCTACCGTGCCTGAGTGTGCTGCTCTGTTGATGGTGTAAAAGTCGTCGAAATTATGGATGGAAGTTGATTTTTCTGAGAGATCAAATTTAATGTAATATATAAATAACGATATAATATTATAAATAACAACATATAAATTGTCATATTTGTGTACGATAGCGCAATAAATAAACATTGTATTCTACCTCATAAATGATAGTACTTTTATACTTATAATTAAACACAACGTTAATATTGAAGTTTTCACTTCTGCCGGCACTCCCGGAGTGCTACCTTTTTTTTATGTGATGAAGTAGAAGACGAGCGAGACGCTCTCCTGATGTTAAGAGATAACGGCTGCCCATAATCAGTACAGTGTTACCTAGGATTTCACAATTATGTGAAAATCTAGGAGCACTGCACCAACGCTTCTTACTCAAGAGTCATAAGATGTTAAGACTCTTTAGCCCAGTAATTACACTAGCTACAGTGCCCTCCTACCGGAGCACAGTAATGTTTGCACATCACTGCTCAGGCGGTAGAATAACTGGCACTGTTGGGGTACCCACCTAGACGACCTCCTGCAAAGGAAGTCTACCCCCGGTAAATCAAGAGTGAATAGGTTCTTACTGAACAAGCGTGCTACAACTTCGACTGCATCGTCACTTACCAACAGGTGAGATTGCGGTCTAACGCTTGTTTAGTCTGCTATAAAAAAATGAGAAAAATTAAAAAACAGCTGAGATACAACGTTTATAAGTTTTTGGGTGAGTTATCCCTATTAGTGGGTGAGTGAATGAGTGTGTAAGTGTGTAGTTATGTGTGTATGAGAGTATGAGTGGATAAATGATCAGTTAACTGACTGATCATTTATATTCCATACCTGAATAGTTCAATCTCGCCGAGCGTCGGTTTGAGCAGTTGATTGTAGGACTGCATGGTTTCGTAAGTGCAGTAGAAGTGTGACGCGATACGGCCGAGCTCCGTCGGTTGGAAGTGGCCCGATTTGCGCTCGTATTTTATCAAGCCGGCCCTGAGGACAAATACAGAGATTATTTGACGTTAATAATAACATATTAAAGGTAATCCTAAATAAATAGGTCAAGCGCTATTCCGCCTACGCGCAATGAAGGCTGCCATAGTACTGGCAAATAGAATATTAACGGCTTTTAACTTTCATCAACGATATCTTTAAAACTAACAAAGATCAGAACCGTTATAGTTTTCCTGGAAAGTTCATGGTTGAAAAAATATTCTCGTTATTTCAGATTCTTAAACTTATTCAGATTTTTAAAGCCAGTAGTTCAGATTTGAGAGGGGGGAGACGCTCAAAAAAGTTTTATACTTATAATTTTACTTATAATTTCTCCGTAAAGCCGCGGCCAGACGGACGGACAGACAAAGCGAAACTATAAGGCTTCCTTGTTGACTACGGAAGCCTAAAAATGTTAAAGCTATATAATTTACTAGCAGCGTCAGACTGATTAAAACGCTAAAAAGTGGCCCCTTGTTATTCCGGGGTCTAAGCACAGGGTTTCGCATCTATAAAAGATTATTCAAGCAGCGGCGTCCATCTTTTTGTACACTGACGAGAATGGCTAGTAAGGCCGATGTAGGAATGACAACGTCGACCGCTACCTAGAGCTACCAAGCTACCAAATATCAGCTCAATCGGTCAGGCATGAAGTTCTAAAACACACGGGCGTACACGCTATGCCCGAAGGTAAGCATCATAATGTTAATAATTGGGGTTTATACTCTAACAGAACAGGTTACCCTACTTACACTGTCAGAGTCAAATCACAATTTAGTCAACCTATATGTTGCAATTTCAAGTCGTCGAGATGCCTACACCTACAACATGACCTAACGACTGCATCTTACATATCTTATAGGAAACAGCCCGGACACAGTTTTACGTGCCTTCCGATACGTGATCCAGGCGAACTTTTTGCCACACACTGAGATTTGAACCCCCCTGGTTTCAAATCCGGATTAAAAGCCGGGCGTTTGACCACTGGGCCCCAGACGCTACATGATTGCCCATGAAAGACAGTGCTACCCAGTGTTTAAAAATAGTATAGAAATATAATCTCACTTGTCCAAAAGGCTGGCAGCGGTATGAATCAGATCAGCTCGATGTAGCTCTAACAACTGATCGTCTTGCATTTTGTCCGCTGAGATGCCGTAGAGCGCCGGCTGACGAAGCATTCGTATATATAAGTATGTGTAACCTGGTAACAAAAACAACACTTTATTGCTTGTAAAAAAACTTTTTAAAAACATGCTTTTATTGGAACGAAGTTCCTTATCGCGCGTTGTGAAAGGGGGCTAGACGGAAAAAAATCTAACGAAAAGTTGTCACGACACTTTTTGCTATAGTAAGCTATTGTAAGCTCTGCGGCGTGCGCATGTTTCTCTGTCTGTCTCTCTCTCTCTCTCTCTTATAGAAAGCAAGCCAGATATTTTCATTACGAAAGGAACTTCGTTCCGTCCGGGTGTCCCTTGACACCTCTCAATTTTTTGGAACGAAGTTCCTTATCGCGCGTTGTGAAAGGGGACTAGACGGAAAAAAATCGTACGAAAAAGTTATTTTTGTTGAGTATATACAGGTTTTTTGTAAATAATAAATCGTGGGAACTTCGTTCCATCCGGGTGTCCCTTGACACCTCTCAAGTTTTTGAAGTGAAAACTTCTTTAGCGGCGCTGAGCACTTTTTTTTGTATGGGTAAAAACTTTCAAACTCGCGTCAGGGTCACGTGATGCTGATCGAAAAAGCGTAAGATCGAGGGGAAGGGAGAGGAACTAGTATCTCCCACTCTTTCTACCGTGCCTGAGTGTGCTGCTCTGTTTAGGCGGCACAGGGGGCTTAGACAAGCGCGCGCCCGAATTTTTTTTTATATTTTATATTTTTTTTATTAGACACTTAAATAGGTTCGAATCAAAACTGTTTGTTTCTTACTTCAGTTATCATAAACCAATTGTATCAGTTGTAAAAATTTGCGATGATGATTCTGATAATAACGATGGTGTAAAAGTCGTCGAAATTATGGATGGAAGTTGATTTTTCTGAGAGATAAATTTAATGTTATGGCTCATTCTCATGGAATCGATTCTCATCGTCACCTTCATGGCAATTCTTATTTATTGCTTATTGGCAATGTTTATGTATAATATTGTATAGAGCTGGATAACACGAGTAAACTTTTATATAAATGATTTAAATCGTACGTTTCATTTCGAAGAAAAACAGTTTTGAAATTTTCGACGCCACGAAAGTGATTCAGTCATTATTTTTATACAACTTTTTCAAGTAAAACCCTTTTAAAAGACTAAATCTACCAAAACTGTACAATAAAACGACATTATACGTAATAACAAACCTCACTACAGAAGAAAATATGCGTAATTTGAGATACTACTTTACCATTCACTTAACTTTTTTATTAGTCAGAAATTTGGTTTGTATGTATTAAAACCCTAACATAACAGATGCAGTACTTTTAAGTAGGTAAAAAGGCCATTTCAAAAGAAAACAATACACAAAAATCACTTTCGTGGCTCAAAAATCACCTTCATGGTAAAAAACGCTATGAAGGTGATGCCACGCTGGTGACGAAAATATCCCTTTTTGGTGAAATTCTGGAAAGTTTAGGTATAATGTATAAAATTAAATACTACATCTTTATTTCGCACATTTTGGCGTTTCGAAAAGCTAGCTTTGATTTTAATAACTAAAATACAATTCGTAAAAATGTTGTCCATGCAAGTGATCGGTACACCCATGAATAAATTGAAACTTAGCAATTATATTTTTTCCCACGGCTCGATAAGTCCTAGATCCTACTTCTACGATTGCAGAACAGGGCCATCATTGAAATGAATCGAACTCTGCATTGGATTGTTGATGTTATGTTTCACAACAGCCGTTAAACTACGCAAATCTAAAGCACCTAAAATCGTGTGACCGCCGCATTTTATTATTTTAAATTAAAAATAATACTGAAAACTTTTTTTTAGCGTGTAGACCTTAAAGTATATTTGTTTGCGATAATTTTGGTATATTTTACATACAGATACATGAAAATTTGTTAAAGCAGTGCCCAAATGTTTAACTGCAACGCAAAGTGTGACACCATGAGAATGCGATAAATGGCCCCGATTATGACCTTTCATGTAAAATTTTAGTATTATTTTTTGCGTCTATTATGACAATCTTCATTTATTTTGTAGCTTAATATATGTTTTATCCACCTATCTACAATTCATATCTCTGTCTTTAACCGTTTAGGAAATATAACCGTGTGACCATCAAATTTGAGCTAAAATGAGAATGAGCCTTATATATAAATAACGATATAATATTATAAATAACAACATATAAATTGTCATA
This sequence comes from Hemithea aestivaria, assembly GCA_947507615.1. Taxonomy (NCBI): domain Eukaryota; kingdom Metazoa; phylum Arthropoda; class Insecta; order Lepidoptera; family Geometridae; genus Hemithea; species Hemithea aestivaria. The sequence continues at coordinate 3,140,931 of OX382350.1, read as the reverse complement.
TTTGTGTACGATAGCGCAATAAATAAACATTGTATTCTACCTCATAAATGATAGTATTTTTATACTTATAATTAAACACAACGTTAATATTGAAGTTTTCACTTCTGCCGGCACTCCCGGAGTGCTACCTTTTTAGGGTTCCGTACCTCAAAAGGAAAAAACGGAACCCTTATAGGATCACTTTGTTGTCCGTCTGTCTGTCTGTCTGTCTGTCTGTCAAGACCATTTTTCTCAGGAACGCGTGGAGGCAACAAGCTGAAATTTATAGGAAATACTAAGGTCTATTGCCTCTTAGAGCTGTGAAAATTTCACACTTCTAGGCCAACGCAATCAAAAGATATAGTCGAATATGTCGTAAATTTCAGCAAATTTTCGACATTACCAAATAAATCAAAACCTACGGGGCATTTCCCGTGAACTCAGAATATTGAAATTTGGCACAAAGTAACTCCTTAGAGCACAGATAAAGGAAAAATTGCGAAAATTATAAATTTTTATTTTCATCATATGAAAAAAATATTTTGAATAATTTTATACCTACTACCCTTTTTCTCATGAACTCGTAAACGTATTAAATTGAAATTCATATCAAATTCTAAGGTCTATTATATCTTCAAACTGTAATAAAATCAAACCTCTATGTCAACGCATTCAAAAGAAACAGCAATTTTAGTCGTAATTTTAAACCCGCGACTACTCTCAAAAAATCAAAACCTACAGGGTACTTCCCGTGATCATAGAATCTTGAAATTTGGCACGAAGCAACTCCTTAGAGCACAGATAAAGGAAAAATTGCGAAAATTGTACATTTTTAGTTACATCATAAAAAAAAATATTTTTAATAATTTCATACTTACTACTTTATTTCTCATGAACGCGTGCAGGTATTAAACTGAAATTAATATCAAATACTAAGGTCTATTATACCTTTAAACTGTAATAAAATCAAACCTCTATCTTTACGCATTCAAAAGAAACAGCAATTTTAGCCGTATTTTTTAACTCGCGACTACTCTCAAGGAAATCAAAACCTACAGGGTACTTGCCGTTAACTCAGAATCTTGAAATTTGGTACACAGCAACGTCTTAAATCACAGGCACAGGAAAAATTGCAAAAACTGTACATTTTTAGTTTCATCATATAAAAAAATATTTTTAATAATTTTGTATTTACTATACCTTTCCTCAAGAACGCGTACAGTTATTGAATTGAAATTCATACCAAATACTCAGTTTTATAATAACTTTAAGCTGTGAAAAAATCAAACATCTATGTCAACGCAATCAAAAGAAACAGCAATTTTAGCCGATTATTTTCAAGCTCGCAAGGGAATCAAAACCCACAGTATATAATAATATACCCACTTTTCTTTAGGGTGCGGGAGAAACCTGTAGGTTTGTACGGAACCCTCGGTGCTCGAGTCCCACTCGTACTTGACCGGTTTTTTTTATTATTATCTAGAGGTTCTAGAGGGTTCTAGAGTGGAGACCGCGTCTCGGCAAACGTAGTGTAGGGCGTCCTTGGGCGAGATGGGGTGACGATATCCGGAAGGTCGCGGGGAGCGGGTGGAGGAGGAAGACGGGGGAACGAGTTGAGTGGCGTGACCAGGGGAGGCCTATGTCCAGCAGTGGACGAGCGTGGGCTGATGATGATGATTATTACCATCTCTAGCACCATAAAGTACTCGTCAAGACGAATCAAATGAGCCCAAACTCGAGGGTTGCGTCGTTTAATTCCGGAGTTTCTATGGCCACCTTCCAGCTCCATAGATCAGCTTGATGTCATGAAAATATTGCATTGTCATCCGATTTATACAGGCAGCAAAATTTTAGCCAAATCGGACACCGGGAAGTGGGTCAAATTGAACTTGCAAGATTTGATTACAGACAGACAGACAACAGACAGGTGAAAGTAAATAAAAGCTTGTTAAATCCCCCAATGCTTAAAAATTATGTAATTCGCCATTTTTTTGCCATCTTGGATTTGAAATTTATCATAGAGTCTTGTATTCTACTAGTCAAGCCCTTTCATTTAATAATCATATTGAGGGAGTTGTGAAAAAATAAGTAATCCGCCATTTTGTAGCGGCGGCTATTTTGGACTGATTTCCTCCAAACGTAGCTAAGAAAATTCTCGACTAAATAACCTTTAAAAAAACGAAGACAAGCTTTCAAACGAACGAACTTTTAAAGCTTTAAACTAATTCCCCCACCCCTTTTTAACTACCACTACCTTTTTAACAATGTTATCCAACATAATGCGATTAACAAAAAAATCATCCCCATCTTACGTGAAGGAAGAAAGTGGGTAAAATTTTTTGTTATTATTTTTAACCCCCGACGCAAAAACGACGGGGTGTTATAAGTTTGACGTGTCTGTGTGTGTGTGTGTGTGTGTCTGTATGTATGTGGCATCGTAGCTCCCGAACGGATTTTGATTTAGTTTTTTTTATTTGAAAGTAAAGTTAGTCGAAATAATTCTTAGCCATGTTTGGTGGAAATCATTCCAAGATGGCCGCTATTAAAAAAAAAACACCCATTTATACTTTAAAAATAGTTAAAAATATGTGTCCAAAAATATTATCAATAATTTAATTCTACGAAGATCTATTTACTTACCCAGCCAAGTGACAGCATCCCTTATAGTCTGCACAGTACCCAAAACCACCTCAGCATTGAGCATATCTGGAAGCTTGCTGACCAGTTGAGATTCTATCGGCAGTTGCTGGTTCAGCAGAGATAAGTAGTATTGAAGCTCCGAGTGATTCGTTATTAGGATACCTGGGGAAATAAGTAAAGTTTCACTTATAAATGTAAATTGTGGACAAATTCATTAGACTAAATGATTCGTGAGTGTTTATATTCATCTTTATAAATAAACGGCATAAACCGCAGCAACTCCCTGAAGAAGATCCTCGTACAGGATCGAAACGGTCGGCACGCAGCCGAAGTATATACAAGTGAGTTTATGCCGTTTATTTACAAAGATAAATTCATTAGATTCCGTTTCTACCGTCTGAGCAGTGATGTGCAAACATTACTGTGCTTCGGTAGGAGGGTAGAAAACAGCTTGTCTCACGTTTTAAACGCGTGATGCCGAAAATAAATCTTCTACACCTAACTTTAGCCGACTGCGGTCGGCTATAGGTTTAACCGACTAAATCTAGGTGTAGCCTCACTTCGGACATATACAACCCCTTACCTTCCCCCTTGGTATCGTACTGGGGTCTGCCCGCTCGGCCCAACATCTGCAGTTCATCTAAACCCCCTAATTCACGCCTATAAGCGACCACTCTAATAGACAAGGCCACCTATCTATATGAATGTTAATACAGTTTAAAGTCAATTTAGTCAAGTGTTGTACAATAATTACCTTCCCCTTAGTATCGTACTGGGGTCTGCCCGCTCGGCCCAACATCTGCAGTACATCTAAACCCCCTAATTCACCGCTCTAAGCGAAAAGATCACCTAATATGAACCTTTACACAGCCCACTTTAGTTACAAGTCCATTTAGTGCAGTGTTGGTCTCAATAAGTATTATATTGTAATTACCTTCCCCCTTAGTATCGTACTGGGGTCTGCCCGCTCGGCCCAACATCTGCAGTACATCTAAACCCCCTAATTCACCGCTCTAAGCGAAAAGATCACCTAATATGAACCTTTACACAGCCCACTTTAGTTACAAGTCCATTTAGTGCAGTGTTGGTCTCAATAAGTATTATATTGTAATTACCTTCCCCCTTAGTATCGTACTGGGGTCTGCCCGCTCGGCCCAACATCTGCAGTACATCTAAACCCCCTAATTCACCGCTCTAAGCGAAAAGATCACCTAATATGAACCTTAACACAGCCCACTTTAGTTACAAGTCCATTTAGTGAAGTGTTGGTGTCAATAAGTATAATATTGTAATTACCTTCCCCCTTAGTATCGTACTGGGGTCTGCCCGCTCGGCCCAACATCTGCAGTACATCCAAGGCGCCCAGTTCAGCCCACCGTCCCTTCTCAGGGCTGTACACTTGCGTGCCCTTCACTATGACGGTGTGGGCGGGGAGATTCACACCCCAGGCAAGAGTTGCTGTTGATACGAGCACCTGGGGGAGAAAATATAAAGTAATTAATACAGATATTAATTACAATTTATTTAACCATTACATAAAATGAGCGTTATAAAAGGCAAGTCATTTGTATTACATACACGTCTTCAGTATAATTAAATTTTTAACATATATTATTATTTTAAATTTGTATTTCCCATTATCTTGTAATTTTTTTCCAGTAAACAGGTCAACTGGTAGAAAATGCTATGTTAGCACTAAGTTAGTCCTAGCGTTGTGCTGAATAATAAAATAAAATATTTAAGGGATTGAACATTTCATCAGACCAGGTTTTAGACATGTATTCATTAAGAGAGTAGAAATGATGTATTTCAAAAAAGTATTTTATTTTATTTATTAAGTAGACAAAACAAATTACAACCATAAAGAAGTACGTATATGATCCAGCAGGATCACAAAATAAGAGTGATCTGACCTGGATTGCAACTCAAAGTATGTGTACAATATAGATTATATATGGACTCAAGGGTATGAAAGTTTTGAGTTTCACTTAGAACATTGAAACAGGGTCAACTCAGAGTCTGAGTGCCCTGTTTCCTTGTTTGAGTCTCTTTCGGAGTCTCAGACCACGATTCTAGTTCCACATTAAAAATTACGAGTAGGTACTTAAATATTGACAAAAATATCCTATTTATACAAATTATCCTCCTATTTTTACAAGCTTTTATTTACTTGCACCTGTCTGTTGTCTATAATAAAATCTTGCAAGTTTAATTTGACCCACTTTCCGGTGTCCGCTGAAATTTTGCATGCATGCATAAATCGGATGACAATACAATATTTTTATGGCATCGAGCTGATCTGATGATGGAGCTGGAAGGTGGCCATAGAAATCCGTAATTAAACGACGTAACCCCATCGAGTTTGGGCTCATTTGATTCGTCTTGACGAGTACATTATGGTTCTAGATGATAATAATAATAAAAGCTTGTTTTAAACGTTTTTTTTAAATTTCACTTGTGTAATACCTAGCAAAATAAGTTAAATGTAAATTACCTATTAGCCAAGGTCATAGGCTAGATTGTAATATAAATAGAGAACAACAAAATACATTTTGTTGTGCTCTAATAATAGAAAAAAAAAAAAAAAAAAACTTGTGTAACCACACAACTCGATAAGAAGAAGCCTTATATCACCTGCAAAGAAAGAATATCTATAATATATAATATCTACTAACCTGTATATGTCGATCAGCGAACAGATCTTCGACCAGTGTTCTGTCAACTCGACTCATACCGGCGTGATGTATCGCGAACCCATACGGTAATAGTTCCCTTAATTCTGGGTTTTTCACTTGATCCGCTTCTGTTCTTAACACTTCCATACTTGCTGAGCCTTCCCTGGGAAAGAAAGGGATTTTTAATCATTTTATTCGCTTTTTAACCTCCGACGCAAAAACGACGGGGTGTTATAAGTTTGACGTGTCTGTCTGTCTATCTGTCTGTCTGTCTGTTTGTTTGTGTGTGTGTCTGTCTGTGGCATCGTAGCTCCCAAACGGGTGAACGGATTTTGATTTAGTTTTTTTTTGTTTGAAAGTAGAGTTAGTCGAGAGTGTTCTTAGCCATGTTTGGTGAAAATCGATCCAAAATGGCCGCCGCTTCAAAATGCCGTATTACATTTTCATTTCACATCTCAATATAGGTATCAAATGAAAGGGCATAATTTGAAGAATACAACGCACTATGATAAATTAAAAATCAATCTGTCTGTCTGTCAAGACCTTAAATAAAATATTACAATAAAATACAAATTGGTCAAATTTCCCCAAATTCAATTGATCCCCATAATTTCCATAGTGTAATTTCGATATCCACTTAATTTCGATGTTCGGAATTCGATTTTGAAGTTCAATGCTTAATTATTTGGAGGACGAATTCAACGCAGATTATACAAAAGCGCGGGTCAAAAGAAGGTTTTTAGAGTACTTAATATACCACTTTTGAATAAACTTACCTCAAAAACTGTCCAAGTGTATCTTTCTCCAAGCACATGTCTCTTATAGCACGCGCTGTCTTGCCTGTCTCTTTACGTGAATGCACAAACACTAATATCTGAAAAACACAAGTGAATTAAACAAAAAAATTAAAATACCCCCAACGCAACACATTCAAAATGTGTAATTCACCATTTTGTGGTGGCGGCCATATTGGGTTTTAAATTTATTATAGTGCGTTGTACTAGTTGAGCCCTTTCATTTGATTTAAATATTGAGGGGTCGTGGAGAAAAAAGTAATCCGCCATTTTGTAGATATGGCTCTCCTCCAAACATGGCTAAGAACACTCGACTAACTCTACTTTCAAACAAAAAAAACTAAATCAAAATCCGTTAGTTAATCCGTTCGGGAGCTACGATGCCACAGACACACACACACACACACGCACAGACAGACAGATACACACGCACGCACGCTAATTTACAGCGACTCGACAAGCATTACTGTGCTTCGGTAGGAGGGCACTGTAGCTAGTGAAATAGGGATGTTGACACATGTTACGAATTCATATAAAGTTATGTTTTTCACATAAAAGACAGTATTTAAAAACCTACAATCACATTTTAAGGATCTATTTACAAGCCAAAATGGAATAAAATCAATTTTAATTTCAATAATTTTTACTTATTATTACGCGAATGCGAACGCCAATCAGGGCGCGTAACGTCACACCACTGGCCTGTACTTACGCTTCCTAAGCAATGTTCCTGATTTCGACACATTTTAATTATTCATAACTTAAAAACCACTGAACCGATTTTGATGCAACTTATACTGTGCTCTAAGTTGGTCTAAATTTAAGCAAAAAAAGTCAATAACCAAAATGGATCTTATATTTTCAGAGAGACATTTTAGTTATTGACTTTATTTTTGGCTTAAATATTGACCAACTAAGGGCACAGTATAAGTTACATCAAAATCGGTTCAGTGGTTTTTAAGTTATGAATAATTAAAATGTGTCGAAATCAGGAACATTGCTTAGGAAGCGTAAGTACAGGCCAGTGGTGTGACGTCACGCGCTGTCAGATGACTGTTCGGAACGTTTTAGCCAGAATTCAAAAAATCATTTTTATTTACGTATTTTTATATTGATATATCATATAATTTTGTATAAAAATGTGATATTCGTGTATGAAATGGGTCTATCTATCATATAAAAGCAATTCCAAAAATTAGTCAACATCCCTATTACTGGGCTGAAGAGTCTTAACATCTTATGACTCTCAAGTCAGAAGCGTTGGCGCAGTGCACTGGGTAGCACTGTACTAATTATGGGCAGCGTTATCCCTTACCATCAGGAGAGCGTCTTGCTCGTCTTCTTACTTCGTTGTATAAAAAAAAAGATGAAGAAGAGCTGGTATGTCCTATGTTTTTACCTGATTCCGTCCAGCATGTTCCATGGTCTTCTCGTATACAATATCGTTCATGACTTGGAACCGTTTGAGCGCCTTCTTCTCAGTCACACCAATGTATTGCTGTTCTAACGCCACCGGCCTGAAATATAACGTAAAATGAGAAAATACAAATTAGTTATACCCATGGAACAATCTTACTAATATTATAAACGTGAAAGTTTGTAAGAATGAATGTCTGGATGTGTGTTTGTTACTCTTTCACGCCTAAACGGGTGTACCGGTTGAGCTGAAATTTGGTATAGAGATAGCTTAAACCCTGGAATAACACATAGCGTCCGTGGCCCAGTGGTCATACGTCCGGCTTGCAAGCCGGAGGTCCTGGATTCAAATCTCAGTGTGGCAAAGATTTTCGCTTGGACGCTACCGTGTTTCGGCGCGGCACGTGGCACTGTGTCCCGGCTGTTTCCTATAACATACTAGCTTACCCGGCAAACGTTGTTTTGCCATATAAATAATTTCCTAGTAATTTCTAGTGTAGACAAAAAATAGCTTACTTATTGGAAGTATGTATGTATGTTAGAATGTGTATATTGTATGTATGTAAGAATGTGGTATATGCGTGAAATAAGCATTATTTTATGGAAAAATTTTTCAAACAAAAGTAAAAAATTAAATTTTATAAAAACATTGTCTCTTAAAATTTTTTCATACAACCAATATTTCCATTGACATTTCAAAATAAAGATTCATAATGATTGATTTTTTGGAAACTATGAAAATCTTAATTGTTCAATTACATTTATTTAATTAAATTAAATTAAAATTACATTTTTATAAGATCAACAACATTTTCGATATAAATTATGCTTACAACACAAAATCCGTTGTTATTGTAATCTCGTGTCACGTGTTGAGTACTTTTGAGGTTATAAAATCACTTGATTAACTAATCGTGCAAAATACACTCAAAATTGATAATTTAATTATTCGTACAGCTTTATCCGTGTTGCGTAATAAGAAAATCCTGTACTCGAAGGCTATCAAAATATTCTCCGATCAAACACCGCAACAACAAGCCTACCTACGAAACCAACAAGAAGAACTTAAACGGCGCTTAAATGGTGGCGAAAATGGTCTTACTATAAAATATATTAAAAATATACCGATAATCACAAAACAAACATACACCACACATCCTTAATAAACATAAAAAAAAATTACCATAAACTACTTATACAAGTACAGCTATATTGTGTAAGTACAAAATGATTATATATTATATCCATAACACATAACACAGCATTAAATATTATATCTAATAATATATTATATATTATATATTAAATGTATTATCACTACCTTTCAGAAATACATATTACATATTATATTATTATGTGTGTTTTCTATACAAATACTTTATCTATGATTATATTTTTATTTTTAAACATTCTAAAATATGTATCTATTTAAGATTATATAGTATGAATACACTAAATTGAACACACATTGAATACCTACACTAATTATAATTTATAACATATACCAGACTATTACTAAATAAGATAGATATACTTATTGACAACATAATTTTATATACTTAAAATCAAAAACGTTAAGTACCTTATATAAACATATAGGTAAATTACTTGTGCTAGAATATTTCAAATTATTATTTATATAATAGTATAAGACACATACACAATACTCATATTAATACATAATACACAATTTAATTATACAATAAGTTTGTACTTTGAAAATTAATATAGTACACACATAGAAATTCATTATACATATACCAACCACCATTAACCTATTAACAAAACAAAAAAGATATAATTAACGAATGTGTCACTTCTAGTTATTGTTCTTAACTCTTATGCGAATGTGTATTATAAGTAGATGTCAATGTTTACCTTTTTAGTCATGCTGCAAGTCAGTTTTTAAAAAGTACCCTCATTTTGATTATTAATTCTAAACTAATAATTCATTATTCTTAAAAACTGTCCTAACGCTTGCAAACACGTTTACTTACCAATAATAATATTGCTTTACACCTCAATACTTAATAATACTTACTTATATTGTTAATTTTACCTTATAAGCCCAGCATTTATCTTTATTTACAAACGAGTATGCATACTCGTAATAAGTTTCTCATGTAAGTGAATTTGTATTCTTTTTGAGAAATAAACATATCTTTAACCCGGAATTATTATTGATAAAATAGGAATGATTAAAAGTTAATATGAGAGTTAAACTGAGATAGAAAAATAATAATTGTCAACGTTACTACTACACTTGATGCATAAACAATAATGATGGCCGACAACTGTGTAGGGAGTGAGAAAGAAAGGAGACCGGCTTCGTTCTCATCCCTACTTCGTGCTTTTTACTGGTTCAGAAGTGACACCTGTAGACATCAGGCGGGGATAACTAATTAAATGACGATTGATCAGTTTTCGACCGGAGAGGAAAAATGATTAAATTACTAAAATGGCTATTAAAAAATAATGGTTGATCGTTGAAGGGTGAAAATTGAGGATTGTATGTATTTTTGTATGTTGTATCATAAAAAAATAGAAATTAAAAATTTTGTCTAAAAAATAAAAAAAAAAAATTAGGGGTGGACTACCCCTAACATTTTGGGGGATGAAAAATAGATGTTGGTCGATTCTCATAGATACCGGATAAGCACAAAAAATTTCATCAAAATCGGTCAAGCCGTTTCGGAGGAGTATGGCAACGAAAACTGTGACACGAGAATTTTATATACCTAGTCAGGTCATAAGTATTGTCACACAGTAAAAACTTTTCTTTTAGAATGCTGGCCACAAAAAAGTTTATTGAATTCGAATTTCGAATTGTTCATGAAAATAAAAAAATATACTTTTTAGAATTTTACTCATTTTTAAATATGGAGTGGACGCTTAAAGAAGACCGTGTTGCAGTTATTGCGTTGCATCGTTGCGGTTACGCGCCAATTCAAATTTTTGACATACTGAAAAATTTGAATATAACCAAAAGATTCGTTTATCGTACCATCAAACGATACAATGAAGACTCTAGTGTAGATGACAGGTCAAGAAGTGGTCGCCCTCGGTCTGTTAGGACTCCAGCAGTGATAAAAGCTGTGAAGGCGCGAATTCAAAGAAATCCCAAACGTAAGCAGAAACTGTTGGCCCTTCAGATGGGGTTAAGCAGAACCACGGTGAAATGGGTGTTAAATGAAGACTTAGGGCTTTGGGCATATCGAAGAAAAACAGGACATCGTTTAAATGCTCGTCTAATGGACCTGAGACTGAAGAGATGCCGCGCTTTGTTGAAGCGGTACGCGAGAAAAAAATATCGAGAAATTCTTTTTTCGGATGAAAAAATTTTTACCGTAGAAGAGAGGTACAACAAACAAAATGATAAGGTGTACGCACACAGTAGTGAAGAAGCGAGCAACCGTATTCCGCGTGTCCAACGAGGTCATTTTCCATCCTCGCTCATGGTATGGTTGGGAGTTTCTTATTGGGGCTTAACAGAGGTACATTTTTGTGAGAAAGGTGTAAAAACAAATGCAGTTGTGTATCAAAATACAGTCCTGACGAACCTTGTGGAACCTGTTTCTCATACCATGTTCAATAACAGGCACTGGGTATTCCAACAAGATTCGGCGCCAGCTCATAGAGCGAAGAGCACACAAGACTGGCTGGCGGCGCGTGAAATTGACTTCATCCGGCACGAAGACTGGCCCTCCTCCAGTCCAGATTTGAGTCCGTTAAATTACAAGATATGGCAACACTTGGAGGAAAAGGCGTGCTCAAAGCCTCATCCCAATTTGGAGTCACTCAAGACATCCTTGATTAAGGCAGCAGCCGATATTGACATGGACCTCGTTCGTGCTGCGATAGACGACTGGCCGCGCAGATTGAAGGCCTGTATTCAAAATCACGGAGGTCATTTTGAATAAACTTTATTGTCATAAGAATCTATGTTTTGTTAAGTTCATTTTGGTATATAAATGGTTACATCATAAATAAACTTGTTCCAATAATTTTATATTAAACATGTGACAGAATTTATGACCTGACTAGGTATTAGACTAGCTTACCCGGCAAACGTTGTTTTGCCATATAAATAATTTCCTAGTAATTTCTAGTGTAGACAAAAAATAGCTTACTTATTGGAAGTATGTATGTATGATAGAATGTGTATATTGTATGTATGTAAGAATGTGGTATATGCGTGAAATAAGCATTATTATATGGAACAATTTTTCAAACAAAAGTAAAAAATTAAATTTTATGAAAACATTGTACACTTATAACACACACACACACACACACACACACACACACACACACACACACACACACACTCACACTCACACTCACACTCACACTCACACTCACACTCACACTCACACTCACACTCACACTCACACTCACACTCACACTCACACTCACACTCACACTCACACTCACACTCACACTCACACTCACACTCACACTCACACTCACACTCACACTCACACTCACACTCACACTCACACTCACACTCACACTCACACTCACACTCACACTCACACTCACACTCACACTCACACTCACACTCACACTCACACTCACACTCACACTCACACTCACACACACACACACACACACACACACACACACACACACACACACACACACACACACACACACACACACACACACACACACTACACACACACTACACACACACTACACACACACTACACACACACTACACACACACTACACACACACTACACACACACTACACACACTTATAATTTTTTCATACAACCAATATTTCCATTGACATTTCTAAATAAAGATTCATAATGATTGATTTTTTGGAAACTATGAAAATCTTAATTGTTCAATTACATTTTTTTAATAAAATTAAATTTAAATTACATTTTTATAAGATCAACAACATTTTCGATATAAATAAAAAAAAGTATACTTACAACACAAAATCCGTTGTTATTGGAAGCTCGTGTCACGTGTTGAGTACTTTTGAGGTTATAAAATCACTTGATTAACTAATCGTGCAAAATACACACTCAAAATTGATAATTTAATTATTATTGATAAAATAGGAATGATTAAAAGTTAATATGAGAGTTACACTGAGATAGCAAAATAATAATTGGCAACGTTACTACTACACTTGATGCATAAACAATAATGATGGCCGACAACTGTGTAGGGAGTGAGAAAGAAAGGAGACCGGCTTCGTTCTCATCCCTACTCCGTGCTGTTTACTGGGTCAGAAGTGACACCTGTAGACATCTGGCGGAGATAACTAATTAAATTACGATTGATCAGTTTTCGACCGGAGAGGAAAAATGATTAAATTACTAAAATGGCTATTAAAAAATAAGTGTTGATCGTAGAAGGGTGAAAATTGAGGATTGTATGTATTTTTGTATGTTGTATCATAAAAAAATAGAAATTAAAAATTTTGTCAAAAAAATAAAAAAATAAATTTAGGGGTGGACTACCCCTAACATTTAGGGGGATTAAAAATAGATGTTGGTCGATTCTCATAGATACCGGATAAGCAAAAAAAATTTCATCAAAATCGGTCAAGCCGTTTCGGAGGAGTATGGCAACGAAAACTGTGACACGAGAATTTTATATATTAGATGTAGGAGGCAGTCGTTAGGTCATGTTGCAGGCACAGTAGTAATCTCGGCGACCTGAAACTGCAACATATAGGTTCGCCACACAACCTATAACTTGTGATTTGACTCTGACAGTGTAAGTAGGGAAACCTGTTCTGTTGGAGTATAAACCCCAATTAATTAATTAATAGCGAAAATTACAACTTAGGTGTCTTCAAGTCGAGGGTTAATAGGTATTTGTCTTCACTTACCAACAGGTGAGACTGAGGTGAGACTGAGGTCAAACGCAGTCCTATTCTATGTAAAAAAAAGCCTACAGCGGGTAAAACCGCTGGGCGCAGATAGTGCTATATAACTGTAAAAAAATTGTATTAATATAAACTTACCTAAACGAATTGTCGAAATAGAACAATCCTTGATCAGGTTTTACCCTCAAGAACGCAGCGACGTCGTTATAGTTAGGTAATGTAGCTGATAGACCGACTAGGCGGACCTGCGAAAATAAATATAAAGGTTTTTAATTTGACTTTGAAAATGGCTAACAGTTTCCAAAATACATATGTTATCTGTTTTAAAAAATTTACTAATATTATAAACGTGAAAGTTTGTAAGAATGGATGTCTCGATGTTTGTTACTCTTTCACGCCTAAACGTGTGGACCGATTGAGCTGAAATTTAGTATAGAGATAGCTTAGACCCTTGAATAACACATAGGCTACAGCACGGGTAAAGCTGCTGGGCGCAGCTAGTAAATAATAAAGAAGAACCTTAAAAACCCTAAAGTATTTTTGACGTAAGTTAAAGAACTTTTTTATTTATTAATTTTTATTTATTTAAAAAACTTAACACTATCTTTACAGGTTTTTTACTTAATGCAATAGAGATGAAAATATTCTACTTATAATTAATTGTCTTAAGTTCTACATCTAATAATAATTAAAATTGTTACAAAATATATGAGTATATATGAGAAGTATAACTTAATTATTTAAGACAAGCTTATGCTCGCGGCTTTCCGGGAAAAATCCGTTCTTTGGGAAGGTCTACATCATAAAACTCTATATTCCAAACGAATATTCCGTTCACCGGTTTGATCTGTGCGTTGATAGGTCAGTCAGTCACTCTTTCCTTTTATATATATATAGATAATACTGTAGCGTGTGAAATTCTGAAGTCTTGAGACTCTTAAATAAGAAGCGTTGGTACAGTCAACTACAAAGAGATGTATCCATGTTAGGCTTACAAAATGAAGTAAATTTTCATATGCCACAATGAACTACCCTTGGTTCGTGACATTTCTAGTAGCAATCAAACTTTATATTATCATCGACTCGTTTAATATGCAACAATGATGTATCCCACTACTTTTCCTTAGGTGATACATAATAATAGCATTTAAAATGAATCGAATATACTATAAGATTTGGTGGATACTGAAAATGTCACGAAGGGTAAATAATTTTTGCATACAAAAAGTTCCTTCATTTTGTAAGACTAACATGGATACATCTCTTTGTAGTTGACTGTACACCTAGAATTTTATATCATATGACATCCTGGGTAGCACGGTACTGATTATGAGCAGCGTTATCTCTTAACATCAGGAGAGTCTTGCTGCTTGAGAGATGATTTAATTGTTGAATAGAAAACAGTAAAAACTCACTTGCTCCCTTGTTTGTTCAATAGTCCTCAAAGTCCTGGCCACCAACGCTTCCAAAACTGGACCTCTTTCGTCGTGCAATAGATGCACCTCGTCTATTATTATCAGGCGGACTAGATTCGTGAATGAACGCTCGCCACCTGAAATTGATAATTGTTTAATAATGTAGCAAAAGTATTGTGTTCGTGACTTTAAAACACGAATTAGCAAAATGATTCAATAGGTTTGTTAGGTTAATTCACTTTTTGTTCACACCGTTACCGAGAAAAAACGTTTCTCTCGGTCATAGTTTGGATAAACGCTACTAAACAAACCGGGTAGTTCCCGTTCGTGCACACTGTTACCGAGCGGGAACTACCCGTTTTGTTTGCTGCCACACTGCTAACAATGCAATGTTTACAAAAAATAACTTTAGTAAGTAACTAACTTTAGTTGTAAATCACACATTTTTTAATAAAAAATTACAAATAATAAAAATACGTGTTTTTCATCCAATATTTTTCAATGATCTACATTATGGTTTTTTTGTCCGATATACGACCTATACAAACCTCTAAAATTACGAAAAAGTAACAGCACGACTCTGTTTTGAAAAGCTCCTAAAAATACTTACGTGGTAATAGAACTTTAACGACAGCATGTACATAAGTTTTAAACGTACCTTTCCTAGTAATAATATCCCATTTCTCCGGCGTGCACACAATTAGATGCGTTGCATCGATTTGTTCCCTCGTAAGTTGGTGGTCGCCGGTCAATTCTGACACCTTCATGTTATATGCCGCTAATCGCTTGCTGAAATTGCCCACCTGTCGACAAAATAATAACTTGAATAATCTAATTTACACTGTATCAGGTTTTTTTTTATACAACCAAGTAAGAAGACGAGCAAGACGCTCTCCTGATGGTAAGAGATAACGCTGCCCATAATTAGTACAGTGCTACCCAGTGCACTGCACCAACGCTTCTTACTTCAGAGTCATAAGATGTTAAGACTTTTCAGCCCAGTAATGTCACTAGCTACACAGTAATGTTTGCACATCGCTCAGGCGGTAGAATAACTGGCACTGTTGGGGTACCCACC
Organism: Hemithea aestivaria; assembly: GCA_947507615.1. Lineage (NCBI taxonomy): Eukaryota > Metazoa > Arthropoda > Insecta > Lepidoptera > Geometridae > Hemithea > Hemithea aestivaria. The sequence goes on along the minus strand of OX382350.1, from coordinate 3,125,080 downwards.
TAGTCGACCCTAAGTCCTGCAAAGGAAGTCTACCCCCGGTAATTCATGAGATTGTAATTATAAGGTAGGTACATCAAGTTTTTTTTAATTCATGCTGGAGGAGGGTTGAAATTTGGCATAAATACAGTTACTATTACGTACATAAATACCAAGAAGTGTTTCTTAAAAATTCATCCCCTATAAGGAGCTAAATGTGGGTGAAATTCAACAAAATTCCCAATTTTCCTCACTTATTTCAATAAATACAGCAGTTTCAACAACGGAATGAAACTATTAATTCATATTTATCCCCATTCAAATTGGATTTCACCCCCTATACCGTCTTAGATCTCCCTATCGGAGGATATAGGGGGATAATTCATCCCCTTTAGGGAGCGACTTGGGGATGAAATCCAACAAAATTCACATTTTTCCCTACTTATCAATAATATTCTCTACTTATCAGCAAAAATTCTCTACTTATCAGAAATCAAATAGGATTAAGTTGGAATTATACCGTTTCGATTACGTAGGTATAGGCACAAAATGCAAGGATTATTGAAAATTCATCCCCTATAAGGGATGAATCGGGGATAAAATCCAACAATATTCATATTTTTCCTCATTTAAGTTGGATTTGATCCCTATTTCACTCCCTATAGGGAGTGAATTGGGAGTGAAATCCAAAAGTTTCCATACTCATATCAATCAATCCAATAGTTTCAACAATAATCTCACCATTTCCTGTACGAGTGATCGCATGGGAGCCACATATATCATCTTGAAGTCGTTGACATTAACTGTTCCATCGTCGTTGACGTATTTGCACACTTCTCTCAATAAACAGAGCAGGGCTACGTTAGTTTTGACAAGATAGGGTATCAAACTTACCATTTACTATACTAGCGACCGATTCGATTACGTAGATATAGGTACACTATGAAGGGATTATTGAAGATTCATCCCCTTAAGGGAATCAATTGGGGGTAAATTCCAACTATATTCATATTTATTCCCATTTAAGTTGGATTTTATCCCTATTTCACCACCTATAGGGAGTGAATTGGGGGTGAAATCCAACTATATTCATATTTTTCCCATTTAAGTTGAATTTTATCCTTATTTGACCCCATATAGGGAGTGAATTGTGGGTGAAATCCAAAATTTTCAATACTTATATCAATAAATAAAATAAAGTAGTTTCAACAATAAAGGGTATGAAACTCACCATTTCCTGTACGAGTGATCGCATGGGAGCCACATATATCATCTTGAAGTCGTTGACATTGACTGTTCCATCATCGTTGACGTGTTTGCCCACTTCTCTCAATATACAGAGCAGGGCTACGTTAGTTTTGCCAGCGCCTGTTGGGGCGCAAACTAGAAGGTTTTCATCCGTTTCTAGTGCAGCTTTTGATATGCGACTCTGTAAGAAATAGAAAAAAATCTTGTGTGAATTTTAATAACCATGTGTCACTGTACTTATTTGAGTACAGATAAAATATGTAATAACACACTCAATGCATATTATATATGCATTGTTAGTCTATAAGTTTAAGAAAAGCCTAAAAGCACTGATTAAAAACCCCTGTTATAAGTAATTTTCACGAGCGACATAAAACCTCAATATGCAAAACGACACGACAAACTCGCTTGCGCGATCTAGGTTAGACTACATTTGAAAGGAAGAAAGAAAGTAAAAACAGAAACAAAAACAAGTTTTGTTAGGGAACGATGAATTATTATACAATATGTATGTTACGGCTTTAATTCGTCATAAAATTAGCATTAAGTATTCCTTAATGATGAATTGAGAACTCTGGAATCAGGAAAAGTCGGAAGTGGTGCTTCGTCGGCTGTGCCGCAGGACGCTCGCTTCGCTCGTACGTTGTAATAACCTAACCAACTGATGTCGGTCTGCCCTGAACTTCGTTATAAAAACAAGTTTTTTTACAAACATTTTGTTCACACCTAACTTTAACCGACTGCGGTCGGCTACACCTAGGATTAACCGGCTAAATCTAAGTGTAGCCGCACTTTGTTAGGAATTTGGCAAATGTAATGTAATACAAGCGAATATATTATTATAAGATTAAATTATGTCAAAGTCATTCAGACGCCACTGTCACCTGTCACTTTAAAAATATAAGTTGTCTCGCTCATGCGTGTGCGCTCTCTCTCTTACCTACTGTACGTAATGGTGAATGTATTTTGTAAACCGGAATAAACAAATCTTCAAGAATCTGCTGTTGTTTAAATTAATCTGCCTCAAGAACATCAGGTAATGGGACCAGGACGCTCCCTCGGCGCAACAACTATATGATTTTTGCGAGGCACGGCAAAAATGGAGACAACAAAAATGTCCAATACAATACCCATTGAGAAACTCGTGGGCGCAGAAAATTATGCGACGTGGGAATTTTCGATGAAAATGATTCTCATTCACGAAGACTTGTGGGACTGCATTCAAGGTACAGCAGAGGCCGTCGATACGCGAAAAGATCAGAAAGCATTGGCAAGAATATGTCTTTCGATATCTTCAGTGATAATATCGATGGTGCGAAGAGCCAAGACTGCCAAGAAAGCGTGGGATATATTAAAGAAGGCCTACCAAGACACAGGGCTTAGCCGGCGGTTATCGTTACTGAGAACTCTATTCAATGTAAAATTGCAAGATCAGTCTATGGAGACTGTAGTGTACCAAATGTGGGTACCATCACCTAGGCGTAATTATAATATAAAGTAAATGTAGGTAGACGTAAATAATCGTCCATCAGCGAGAGATCTTTTGTATGAGGAAGTGTGAATTATACGAGCAACCAGTACGAACGTTTTATTATTTCTCTGACCCTCGAATATCACATTGGCGAACGAGGATTTTAAAAATCGGTTTTATTATGTCGATCGGCAAAATACGGGAATACGACGTGAAGAATGGTACGTGGACGGCATATACCGATCGAGTCGAGATGTACTTCAAGGCGAACAATATCAAGGAAGAACTCAAGCTGCCGACTCTCATCTCGTTGATGGGGGACGAAGCGTATGAACTTCTGGTCAACTGCAAGGGCTGCGGAGGCACGGGACACGGGTACGGGGAGTGTAGATTCCGTGATTATGTGTGCAGCAGGTGCAAGCGTACGGGACACCTGCGGCGCGTGTGCGGAGCGTGGAGCGCGCCGGGCCAGAGCCGCGGGACGCCGCGGCAAGGTACCGGGAGCCGCGGGATGCACTACAGCGGCGCCGAGCTCGACGCGGAGGACTGGGACGTCGAGCAACAGGAGGATCACATCGACCTCCATCAGTTAAATTTAAGAAATTATAAGGCGGTGAGTTTGCAAATTTCTGTAAATGACATAACTATCCCGATGGAAATCGACACGGGCACGACGATTTCTTGCATCAGCAAGGACACCTACGATATATACTACTCGAACGTGCCTATGTCGCCCTGTCAGTTATCAATCAAATTTTATGACGGGTCTCACATTCGGCCCCTGGGGGTCATAAAGCCCATCGTGAAGTATGAAGACAGAGCTAAAAAGCTGGACCTGTTCGTCATCGACGGAGGAACGACCGCTCTTCTGGGTAGACAGTGGCTCTCGGAATTGCAAATAAACATTCCGGCCTTCGGGTGCCACCACAATATTGTAAATAAAGATAATGAGATAACCGTTTTGCTAAACAGGTATAAGGAGTTGTTCGACGGGAGCCTGGGCAGGTTCACGGGGTGCGAGGCTCGGCTGCGGGTGCGGGAGGGCGCGGTGCCGGTGTACCACCGCGCGCGGCCCATGGCGTTCTCTCAGCGCGCGCGGGTCGACGCCGAGCTGGACGCCATGCTGCGCGCCGGTGTCATCGAGCCCGTCGACTGCTCCGACTGGGCCTCGCCGCTCGTGCCCGTTAACAAGGCGGACGGATCGCTCCGGGTTTGTGTAGACTATAAGGCGACTTTGAATCCTGTGCTTGTGGTCGATCGTTATCCTCTACCCAAAATTGACGATGTACTTGTGGCGTTAAACGGGGCTAAATACTTTAGTAAAATTGATTTATCGCAATCGTACAATCAGATCGTTCTTGACGAGTCCAAGAAATACACAGTTATTAACACTCACAGGGGTTTATTCCGTTACAATCGGTTGGTATTCGGCCTGTCTTCGAGTCCAGGTATATTTCAAAGAATTATGACAAATCTATTGCAGGGTATACCTAACGTAGCCGTGTTTATCGAGGACGTCATAATCGGTGGCGAAACGCGGCAAGAACACCTAGAAGCGTTGAATAAAGTGTTCGAACGGATGCTCGCGAACGGGTTACGATTGAGAGAGAATAAGTGTGTATTTCTGGTCCCGGAAGTATCATATTTAGGTTACATTCTATCGGAAAATGGAATCAGGGTGGATCCATCTAAAATTGAGGCAATTGTAAAAATTCCAAGACCCCAAAATGTACCGGAACTACGATCGTTCTTGGGGTTGGCTAATTTCTTCGCTAAGTTTATTAGAAATTTTAGTCAGATATTAGTTCCGCTATACAATTTACTCAGGAAGGGGGTAGATTGGCGGTGGTCACAAGAATGCGAGGGGGCATTCCAGGAGATAAAGAAATTATTAATCAGCCCGAAGGTTTTAGTGCATTATAATCCTAACATGTCCCTCATCTTGACGTGTGACGCGAGTCCGACGGGGGTCGGGGGCGTGATCTCGCAGCCGTGCGGCCCGGCCGGCGCCGAGCGACCTGTCGCGTTCGTCTCGCGCACACTCACTGCAGCTGAAAAAAATTATTCTCAAATTCACAGGGAGGCCTTAGCGATAGTATTTTGCATGAAAAAATTCCATCAGTATCTTTACGGCAGAGAATTTACCCTTCGTACAGACCACAAACCGTTGGTGTCCATTTTCGGCCCGAACAATGGAATCCCCACGATGACGGCCAGTCGCATGCAACGGTGGGCGATAATCTTATCAGCTTACACTTATAACATAGAATATGTAAGAACGAATGACAACTCCGCGGACGGGCTGTCTAGGTTACCGCTGCACGGTAAGAAACCGGTTCCGCCGACGTTGCCGGAACAAACATACTTACATTTCGCTCAGGAAGCGTTATTGTTAGATCATAACGAATTAAAAACATGTTCAAACCGGGATCCCATTCTAGGAAAAGTTTTAGGATTCATACGGGACGGTTGGCCGGCAGAGTGTGACATTGCGGCTATGCGACCGTATTTCAATAGGCGACGTGAACTTTATGAAGAATTAGGCTGTGTTATGTGGGGTCACAGGGTTGTCATACCAGAGCAATGTAAAACAAAGGTGTTAAAGATGATACACGAACCTCACATGGGCATAGTAAAATCTAAGGTTCTCGCGCGAAGCTATGTATGGTGGGCGGGCGTCGACGAGGCGGTGGAGGCCATGTGCCGCGAGTGCGGAGTGTGCGCGGCGCAGGCGGACGCGCCGCCGCGACACGCGCCGCGTCCCTGGCCCTGGCCCCACCGTCCCTGGTCTAGGTTACACTTAGATTTCCTAGGGCCAATTTTTGGCAAAACTTACTTAGTAGTTATAGATGCTATGTCGAAATGGTTAGAAATATTTCAGGTGCCGAGTACGGCGGCCAATTGGAGCATAGGGAAACTGACGGAGTTGTGGAGCCGTTGGGGGCTCCCCAAGCAGATAGTGACAGATAACGGGCCGCCGTTCACCGGGGGGGAGTTCGGTTCGTTCATTAGGAATTTAGGTATCGAACACATATTCACGGCACCGTACCATCCGGCCTCTAATGGTGCCGCCGAGAATGCCGTGAAAACTTTAAAACGGGTAATAAAAAAAGCTGTTGTCAGATGATATTGTCAGAAATAAATTACTACAAGAAAGCGCAAGAAGGGGGGTCAAAGAAGAAAATAACGATAACACATCTGCACTGTCTACAGTGAAAAAGTCTACATCGTACAAGTGCTACAAGTGCAAGAAGGCTGGACATAGAATAAAAGAATGCCCAATGTGGAAAAAGAAAGAGGCAGCGGAAAATAAGAAAAAAGATGCTCTCCTTACTGCTTTATCGGCCAATATAAGCAGTATAGATTGGTATGTGGACAGCGGGGCGACTAACCATATGTGTAACGATCAAAGCATTATGGAGGACTTCAAGAACACCACACCAACGGAAGTACGAGTTGCCAACGGTGAGAAGCTGAGCACGGCTGGCTGTGGAAATGTTAACGTTATCATAAACAATTGTGAAAAAACTATTAGTGATGTACTTTATGTGCCGAAACTTGCTGCTAATTTATTATCAGTTAGTTCCTTAGTTAAAAAAGGATATAAAGTGATTTTTGATAGCAAAGGGTGCAAAGTAGTTAACAAATGTAATAGAACAGTAGCCTCAGCAGATGCAAATAATGGTGTTTATAAGTTAAATGCTTCAAAGGGTAAAAATGTGTATCAGTCTCTGTGTACAGGGTTAGGATATGGTTCAGTTTCTCAACAGGTAGAGGACAGGACGCAGGAGTCAGGCGAGCCAGGCCAGGCGGCGTCTCTGGACAGTGTGACTGCTGAAGGAACTTCACAGGAGGTATGGCATCGCAGACTGGGACACCTAAATCTGCGCAGCATGGATTTACTTAAAAAAGGTATGGCTAAAGACATTCTTCTTCTTCTTCTTTGTCCTCGCCTATGTCCCGTTTAAACGGGGTCGGCTTTCCTTATCTTGAGACGCCAGGCTGTTCTATTTTTTGTATCTTCCTCTTTTAGGTTAAGAGTTTTCATATCTCTTTTGATATTCGTCAACCACGTGGTAACGGGTCTCCCTCGTCCTCTTTTTATGGTATCAATGGAAAGGCATTTTCTTACAATGTGGTCGTCAGGTCAGGTCGTCGTATGGCTAAAGACATTGATTATAATATTAATAATTTTAAATCATGTGTTGCATGCGTGGAAGGAAAACGAAGTGAAATTCCTTTTCCTAAGAGGTCCCAACATAGGTCCACAGAAGTGTTAGGTCTCGTGCATAGTGACCTATGTGGCCCTATGCCTGTAAAATCATTTAGCGGTGCTACATACTATTTGACCTTTATAGATGACTATACCAGAAAGACTTATGTGTATTTTTTAAAGTCTAAGTCCGAAGTTTTTGAAAATTTTAAATTATTCAAACGGGAAGTTGAAAATCAAATGAACAAAAAGATCAAAGTATTGCGTACAGACAATGGTGGGGAATATGTGAATATAAAATTCCAAAGTTACCTAAAAGAGAATGGTATTAGGCACCAAACTACGATTCCTCACTCACCTTCACAGAATGGCGTAGCGGAGCGGGCGAACAGAACAATCATGGAGAAGGTTCGCTGCATGCTCCAGGATGCAGGTCTGCCGAAGAAATTCTGGGCAGAGGCAGTGAACACAGCGGTCTACCTCAAGAATCACAGCCCTACTAAAGCAGTCCTTGGAGCTACACCGGAGGAGAAGTGGACAGGGAGAAAAGTAAGCCTTAAGCATATACGCATCTTTGGTTGTTTGGCATATACAAAAGTAACGAATCGTACAAAATTAGATTCAAAATCGAAGAAATGTATTTTTGTAGGATACTGTGATGAAAGTAAGGGATATAGATTAATAGATCCTCATACACAGAAATGTATAAAATCTAGAAATGTAACTTTTATGGAAGATAGATTTTAACTCTGAAAAGAAAGATTCAAATTGTAACAATATCCAATTTATTAATTTGAACAAAGAACAGGAAAATTTAAGTCAAAGTTTAACAGGAGAAGAAGAAAATCAGACAGATTCTCTTCATGATGATACAGTTGTTTTTCAAAACAATAATTCTGAAAGACAAAGCATCATAACACTCATTGACTCTAGTCCTGAAGACAGTCATTCGTCGGAAAATTATTTTCCAGGAAATTCATCTGTGGAGCAAATGCGGTTGGATGAAGAAGATGATGAGTTCACTGACACCAGTGAGTTTGCTGGTCTTGGGCAGCTGAACTGCGACGGTGATGATCCAGGGACAGTGCAAGATGCATTAAATTGCCCGGACTCCAAGCAGTGGAAAGAAGCTATGTCAGATGAGTATCAATCTTTTATTGATAATGACTGCTGGACATTGACTGACCTGCCTAAAGGAAGAAAGGCTATAAAATGTAAATGGGTTTTTAAGAGAAAGTATGGCTTAAATGGGGAAATGTTGAAATTTAAAGCTAGACTAGTCGCAAAGGGCTATTCTCAGAAATATGGTATAGATTATGATGAAACATTCTCTCCGGTTGTGAGGTATTCCACAATACGCTCATTATTAGCTATAGCTGCAGAGAAAGATATGGAAATTGACCATATGGATGTCAAAACAGCTTTTTTAAATGGGGATTTAAAGGAAACCATTTATATGGAACAACCTGAAGGTTTTCAAGTAAAAGGTCAAGGAAATAAGGTTTATAAATTAAATAAAGCCATTTATGGATTAAAACAGGCATCCAAAGCCTGGTATGAGAAAATAAACAGAGTATTGGTTGAAGAGTTACAGTTTCACAGGTCCTCGTCGGAGCCTTGTGTTTATTTCAAGCGTCATAAAGAAGAAATGATTATTCTGGCACTTTATGTTGATGATATTTTCTTGTTTAGCTCGAAAAATTCTCAAGAAAAGATTAAAATCAAGAAACAGCTCATGGGAATCTTCGAGATGAAGGATCTAGGACCAGCTCGCCACATCCTGGGGATGAGCTTAGAAAAGAAAAATGATAAATTTCTTTTAAATCAAACTACATACATAAAGAAAGTTTTACAACGCTTCAAGATGTCAGACTGCAAACCTGCAGACACACCCATGGAAGCTGGCGTCAAGCTTGTCAAAGCTGAGAAGAATGATTCAAGTATGGAATATAGAAACTTGATTTTTTTAATGTATGTTTTGAGTTTGAGTTGTTTAATGTATGTTTCAGTTTGTACTCGCCCGGACATCTCCCATGCAGTCAGTATACTCAGTCAATTCAATGATTGTCATGACGACACTCATTGGAAAGCAGCGAAGAGGGTTTTAAGATATCTTAAAGGTACACTAAATTATTCTTTAATTTATGCAAGGAGTAGTCTCCAGATCAGCTGCTACGTTGATGCAGACTGGGCTGCCGGTGAAGTGGATCGCAGATCCTATACAGGGTTTGTATTCTTTATTGGCAATTGTGTTGTGTCATGGGAGAGCAGGAAGCAGAGAACCATAGCTCTTTCCAGCACAGAGGCTGAATACATGGCTCTCTCCGATGCATGTAAGGAAGCATTGTTCGTTAGAAAACTATTAATTGAATTGTTTGGCAAATGTTACATTACTATGTATAATGACAGTCAATCTGCTCAAAAATTGTGTAATAGTAGTATGTTTCATTCACGAACAAAACATATAGATGTCAGGCATCATTTTGTAAGAGAAGTAGTATCAAACAATATTGTAAATTTGAAGTATTTATCAACAGAGCAGATGACTGCAGATATTTTCACTAAACCACTTACTAAATTAAAGCATTACAAGTTTGTGAAAAATTTGCAACTAAACTTATAATAAGATGTGGTTGATGTTTAATTTAGTGCCTAATTATGTAATGTATTTTTGATAGATATGTGTTACAAGCAATATGATGTAATTTTTGTTTTTGCTTGTTATGTTTAATGTAATAAATTTATACATTCGTTGTATTAAGGGACAGTGTTAGGAATTTGGCAAATGTAATGTAATACAAGCGAATATATTATTATAAGATTAAATTATGTCAAAGTCATTCAGACGCCACTGTCACCTGTCACTTTAAAAATATAAGTTGTCTCGCTCATGCGTGTGCGCTCTCTCTCTTACCTACTGTACGTAATGGTGAATGTATTTTGTAAACCGGAATAAACAAATCTTCAAGAATCTGCTGTTGTTTAAATTAACTGCCTCAAGAACATCACACTTCGGACATTAGCCGTAACATATATACTATGCTATATCTTTAAAACTAAGCAAAAGATAAAAACATATAGAAACCACTGGTATTATTCTGTTAGGCGCTACGAAGTGCGCGCGGGTCCACGTAGTTTGATTAATACTAGCTTATGCCCGCAGCTTTGCCCGCGTGGCAAAATCCTTTCTGAGCGGAGGTTTGAGTCAAAAAACCTATCTGTATTCCAAATTTTAACCGAATACTTTCAGTGGTTTAGACCGTGCGTTGATAGAGTCAGTCAGTCAATCAGTCACTCTTTTCTTTTATATATTAAGATAAAATTAAATGAATAAATAACACATACGATACTTCTAACGGGTAAAATAGTAGGCTAGTACAATCTACCTGAATTCTATTCAAAGTCTTGAATCCCTCGAAGGCCGGTTGTACATATTTGGGCAGTTTTTCAATGGCTACTAGAGTCTCGTTCTCTTCGAAAGGTTTTGGTTTGAGCGCTGGAACGTGGACCTCTTCATATCCTGAGAAAATGAAAACAAATATTTCAGGACATTACACACAGCGCCACCTAACCCCATGCTAAGCAACTTAATGCTTGTGTTATGGTGGTTAGGATAACGGATATAATACTTATATACTTTTCTTTTGTAAACACATACTTATAATTGATATTGAAAACCACCCAGACCAGAAACAAATACCGTGAATCACACAAACAAGACATTTTTTTCAAGAAATTCAGTTATATTCTCACAAAATACGAATCAGCATTTACAAGAGAACAAATAGTAACTTAAAAGAAATAAAGGTATTGTCAAAGAACATTTCTAGCTTCAGCCAAATAGTAAAATCATCCAGCCAGGTAGTATAATCAGCCTGATCCTACCTTTCTTTTGACTCTGACTTGACTACTTGTGCGAGTCTGCTGTAAAATCATCCAGCCACGTAGTAAAATCCTTCAGCTAGGTAGTCAAATAAACCAGCCACATCGTAAAATTCTCCAGCCAAGTAGTAAAATCCTTCAGCCAAGTAGTAAAATCAACCAAATCCTACCTTTCCTCTGCTTCCTAAACGATCCAGGTGGCAACTGACAGCGCTTGTTAGCCATGAAGTGAGCTCCGGCTGCGAACACCAACTCCTCAAGTTGGAGCACCTTCCTGGCGCCCGTCACTTGACCCCCTGAGGCTGTGTCGGGGTCTGACTTGTGTCGTTTGCGGGGAGCTTCTGATTGGGTACTCGTCTGGAATTACAATACAAAATACATATTAAAAAGGGAAAAGGAAAAAAATCTTACGTTACGATATAATAGATATCAGGTACATTAGTAATAGTTATAATTAATTTAAGAATGTACATAGTTAAGTTTAAAATTGTAAATAATATTATGGAGATTATTTTAATGTGGGGATATAATGGTGCCGCATAAGCCAGAGCGGCAGTATGCTATAGTTTATTAAAAAAAATACAACATATTTTACAAACTTTTAATTACTTTCACCTATCTATGGTCTTACAAGTTAAATTTGATCCACTTCCCGGTTTCCGATTGAGCTGAAATTTTACATGCATGAATAAATCGGATGAAAATGCAATATTATTATGGTGTCGAGCTGATCTGATGATGGAGCTGGAAGGTGGCCATGAGAACTCCGTAATTTAACGATGCAACCCCATCGAGTTTGGGCTCATTTGATTCGTCTTAACTAGTACTTTGGTGCTGGATGGTAATAACATAATAAAAGCTTGTTTTTAAAAAGGTTTTTTTTTAGTTTCACTTGTTATATTTCTAACAATAAATAATTTAAAACCAAAAGTAGATTTCAACTAGAATTAAATCACAATACAATACAAATACTCTTTATTGTGACCAGAAAAATAAATTTACAATAAATGACTTAAAATTAAAAAAAATTAAACTTAACATCTTTACAGAACTATATGTAGGTATAACATTTGGTCTACAATGGGCGGCCTTATCGCTTAGAGCGATCTCTTCCAGGCCACCGGCTTTGCATGGAGATGTAAATATAAAGAGTAGGAGTCACATACCTCATCCTCCCCTTTCCCCGTTTCAAGCTGAGCCAAAATCTTCATCAAGTGCGGTTGTTTGGACATCTCCTCGCGAATGGACGCGCGTTCGCTTTCAGACTGAGACGACGCTAGTTTCGTGCAGTATAATACTGAAATAGAATAATATTATTATGATAATGTTTAATTACAAACTTTAGGTATCTGTAAGATAAATCGACATATCTGTAGAATAAAGTGTCATCTGAAATTTTCCTTGAACAAGTGAATTAAATGAAAAATTTAAAAAACCCCCAATGCAATACTAAATTCACCATTTTTTGATGGCGGCCATCTTGGATTTTAATTTTTTTATAGTGGGCTGTATTTTACTCGTTAAGCCCTTTCATTTGATGCCCATATTGAGGTGGTCGTGGAAGAAAAAAGTAATCCGCCATTTTGTAGCGGCGGCCATCTTGGACCGATTTTCACCAAACATGGCTAAGTACACTCACTCTCGACTAACTCTACTTTCAAACAAAAAAACTAAATCAAAATCTGTTCATCCGTTTGGGAGCTACGATGCCACAGACAGACAGACAGACAGACAGACAGACAGACAGACACAGACACACACACACACAGACACACACACACACAGACACACACACACACACAGACACAGACACAGACACAGACACACAGACACACAGACACACAGACACACAGACACACAGACACACAGACACACAGACACACAGACACACAGACACACAGACACACAGACACACAGACACACAGACACACAGACACACAGACACACAGACACACAGACACACAGACACACAGACACACAGACACACAGACACACAGACACACAGACACACAGACACACAGACACACAGACACACAGACACACAGACACACAGACACACAGACACACAGACACACAGACACACAGACACACAGACACACAGACACACAGACACACAGACACACAGACACACAGACACACAGACACACAGACACACAGACACACAGACACACAGACACACAGACACACAGACACACAGACACACAGACACACAGACACACAGACACACAGACACACAGACACACAGACACACAGACACACAGACACACAGACACACAGACACACAGACACACAGACACACAGACACACAGACACACAGACACACAGACACACAGACACACAGACACACAGACACACAGACACACAGACACACAGACACACAGACACACAGACACACAGACACACACACACACACACACACACACACACACACACACACACACACACACACACACACACACACACACACACACACACACACACACACACACACACACACGTCAAACTTATAACACCCCATCGTTTTTGCGTCGGGGGTTAAAAATCTGAAAGAACATTTTTTGCATTGTAGATCACAATCTCTATCAGTTAAAGTATAACCAGTCTTTTTCCATTCCAATGTTGTCATTAAGAAATTGCCACCATTTTGATTTCTTTTCAAAATTGTGGCCAACGACGAAACTCATATAAATCGAATATTAAATTTTCGTACAACCGCACTCCATAGTGACTTTCATTTTCTATTTTATAAGTTAAAGTATGTTTAAATAATCATAGGTATGCTATGATCTCCCCCTTTTAAAAAAAATATGGGAAAATGTATACAAGCCATATTTTTCATCGTTCTAAAGAATATCTAATATATAAAATTCTCGTGTCACAGTTTTTGTTGCCATACTCCTCCGAAACGGCTTGACCGATTTTGATGAATTTTTTTGTGCTTATCCGGTATCTATGAGAATCGGCCAACATCTATTTTTCATCCCCTTAAATGTTAGGGGTAGTCCACCCCTAAATTTTTTTATTTTATTTTTAGACAAAATTTTTAATTTCTATTTTTTTATGATACAACATACAAAAATACATACAATCCTAAATTTTCACCCTTCTACGATCAACCCTTATTTTTTAATAGCCATTTTAGTAATTTAATCATTTTTCCTCTCCGGTCGAAAACTGATCAATCGTCATTTAATTAGTTATCCCCGCCAGATGTCTACAGGTGTCACTTCTGACCCAGTAAACAGCACGGAGTAGGGATGAGAACGAAGTCGGTCTCCTTTCTTTCTCACTCCCTACACAGTTGTCGGCCATCATTATTGTTTATGCATCAAGTGTAGTAGTAACGTTGACAATTATTATTTTGCTATCTCAGTGTAACTCTCATATTAACTTTTAATAATTCCTATTTTATCAATAATAATTAAATTATCTATTTTGAGTGTATTTTGCACGATTAGTTAATCAAGTGATTTTATAACCTCAAAAGTACTCTACACGTGACACGAGCTTTCAATAACAACGGATTTTATGTTGTAAGTATACTTTTTTTTATTTATATCGAAAATGTTGTTGATCTTATAAAAATGTAATTTTAATTTAATTTTATTAAAAAAATGTAATTGAACTATTAAGATTTTCATAGTTTACAAAAAATCAATCATTATATTATGAATCTTTATTTTGAAATGTCAATGGAAATATTGGTTGTATGAAAAAATTATAAGAGACAATGTTTTCATAAAATTTAATTTTTTACTTTTGTTTGAAAAATTTTTCAATAAAATAATGCTTATTTCACGCATATACCACATTCTTACATACATACAATATACAAATTCTAAAATACATACATACTTCCAATAAGTAAGCTATTTTTTGTCTACACTAGAAATTACTAGGAAATTATTTATATGGCAAAACAACGTTTGCCGGGTAAGCTAGTCTAATATATAAAATTCTCGTGTCACAGTTTTCGTTGCCATACTCCTCCGAAACGGCTTGACCGATTTTGATGAAATTTTTTGTGCTTATCCGGTATCTATGAGAATCGACCAACATCTATTTTTCATCCCCCTAAATGTTAGGGGTAGTCCACCCCTAAATTTTTTTATTTTATTTTTTAGACAAAATTTTTAATTTCTATTTTTTAATGATACAACATACAAAAATACATACAATCCTCAATTTTCACCCTTCTACGATCAACCCTTATTTTTTAATAGCCATTTTAGTAATTTAATCATTTTTCCTCTCCGGTCGAAAACTGATCAATTGTCATTTAATTAGTTATCCCCGCCAGATGTCTACAGGTGTCACTTCTGACCCAGTAAACAGCACGGAGTAGGGATGAGAACGAAGCCGGTCTCCTTTCTTTCTCACTCCCTACACAGTTGTCGGCCGTCATTATTGTTTATGCATGAAGTCATAGGCGTACCCAGCTTCTGGCCTAGGGGGGGGCAGGCCAGGGCGGATTTAGTTTTTTTCTGAACTTGAACTTTATGCCTGTGTTATGTGCCTATATGTTTTAACGTTGAGCAGGTAGGACCTTTTTAAAGGTACGCTATACTTTGATTTCGGCTCGCACAGAGTGGTAAGAAAATTAAAATATTCTTCCTTTAAATAGAAGAGAAAATGTTATATTTTTAGTAACGAAAAGAGTGCGGTTAACTTGCTCGGAGCGGTTGGAAAATTAAATTATTGTTATTTAAAAAGCGCGAGCAGCTTGCTGTGAGCGCCGAGAAAATTTTATATTTTTGGCAACGAAAAGAGAGCGGTTAACTTGCTCCGAGCGGTTGGAAAATTAAATTATTCTTATTTAAAACAGCGCGAGCAGCTTGCTGCGAGCGCCGAGAAAATTTTATATTTTTGGCATAGAAAAGAGTGTGTTTAACTTGCTCCGAGCGGTTGGATAATTAAATTATTCTTAATTAAAACAGCGCAAGCAGCTAACTGCGCGCGCCGAGAAAATTTTATATTTTGGACTACGAAAAGAGTGAAGTTATATTTCGCTGAGGGGTTTAAATATTCTGACATATAGGAGCGCATACAGCTTTCTGCGAGCGGCGAGAAAATTTAATATTTTGCATAACGAAAACGTGGAGTTAATTTGCTTCGAGTATTAGGAAAATTAATATATTCTTCCGTAAAATAGCGCAAGCAGCTTGCTGCTATTGCCAGGAAAATTACTTTTTTTAATATTTGACAACGAAAAACGTGCAGCTATCTTTTTGTGAGAGGTATTTTCATTTATAAGAGCGCGTACAGCTTACGAGCGCCGAGTATTTTTTATATTTCTGACTATGAAAGGTGAGCTAAGTTCGTTGCGAGCTGCACTAAAATTGAATGTTCTGACTAATAAAAGCGCAAGCAGTTTGCTGCGAGCCGAGAAAATTTCAAATCTTGATTATGAAGAATGTGCGAACGGCTTATTTCGAGCCCCAAGAAAATATCCTATTTCTGACAACGAAAGTTACATGTAAGAGATATACTGCTACTACCTCTATAGCTACCTACAAACTTGGTGCAAGTGCCAAGAAATTTTATAAATATGATGACAAAAAATGTGCATTTAGTACGCTCCGAGTGGTGAAAAATTAAATATTGTTACTAAAAAGCTAAAAAATATATAATTCTGACTACAAAACGTGTGTGGTCGCCTTATTGCGAGCGCCAAGAAAATTTTATTTCTTATTCTACAGATATAATATAAGACATTTGATTTCCAGGGGGGGGCAGCTGCCCCCCCCTGCCCCCCCCCTGGGTACGCCTATGCATGAAGTGTAGTAGTAACGTTGACAATTATTATTTTGCTATCTCAGTGTAACTCTCATATTAACTTTTAATCATTCCTATTATATCAATAATAATTAAATTATCAATTTTGAGTGTATTTTGCACGATTAGTTAATCAAGTGATTTTATAACCTCAAAAGTACTCAACACGTGACACGAGCTTTCAATAACAACGGATTTTGTGTTGTAAGTATACTTTTTTTTATTTATATATCGAAAATGTTGTTGATCTTATAAAAATGTAATTTTAATTTAATTTTATTTAAAAAATGTAATTGAACAATTAAGATTTTCATAGTTTCCAAAAAATCAATCATTATAAATCTTTATTTTGAAATGTCAATGGAAATATTGGTTGTATGAAAAAATTATAAGAGACAATGTTTTCATAAAATTTAATTTTTTACTTTTGTTTGAAAAAAGTTTTCCATAAAATAATGATTATTTCAATTTAATTTTTTACTTTTGTTTGAAAAAAGTTTTCCATAAAATAATGATTATTTCACGCATATACTACATTCTTACATACATACAATATACACATTCTAAAATACATACATACTTCCAATAAGTAAGCTATTTTTTGTCTACACTAGAAATTACTAGGAAATTATTTATATGGCAAAACAACGTTTGCCGGGTAAGCTAGTTGATACTATAATATAGATTTTTCAGATGGGGCTTTATTCTACGGATATGATGCCCCAAATTTTATCATTCAAGGTTCAGGAGTTTCTTTTCCACGACAACTAGTCAGTCAGATTATCTCTCTATATAATAGCATAGATACTTACCAGTATATCTATACTTGTTCAGCAGTTTAACGAAATCAAAGCAGTCATAACCGAGGAGCAAAACTAGTCTATTCTCCAGATCTCTGTCGTCCGCCGCTTCGGCCAAAGCGCGCAGAACTTCGCTGGACTTCGCCTGAAAAAAAATATACAATCCATACATATAATAAGAATGGAAATTTCTCCCCATTCATTGTGATCCTTTACTAAGGTGAACTGTGAAAATACGCATATGAACAAAACGACGCGAAAAAGTCGCTTGCGCGATCTAGATCGTAAAACATTTTGTCAATTTTTCCTAGGGAAACGTAAAATAAAATAATAAAATAAATAATAATCATTTATATCGGACACATCGCCCCTAATTTACATCAAAATTTCGAAGTAAAAGTAATAGAATATAAAGTAAATTCAATTCAAAAAAATTAAAAAGCAAAAAGTGCGACAAACTAAAAATACGCCATCTATCGATGTGGCCATAAACGAAAATTTACCAGAGTAGTTTTATTAGGCTTAATTTGTAAAAAGGTTATTACTTATGTGTGATAAAACGGCACAACCGAATTGTATGCAGTTTTCGCTAAAACGTTGCAAATTTCTCTAATTTGTAAACAGTATTGGTTTTATTTAAATTGGTTTTTAAATAAAAGAGTTATATCTATCTAAAGATTTACTTATCTATTATATAAAATCGTTCGTACACTTTTGTTCTATCAACGCACAGCCCAAACGGCTGGACGGATTGAGCTGAAATTTGGACAGCGTATTCGTAAGAAGATTTCATCGTGCAATAAGAAGCGATTTTTTAAAATTCCCTCAGGAACAGGAATTATTCCCGAAAAACGAATGTATGCAAATCCGTAACCGCTGAACCGATTAAGCCGAAATTTTGTAAAACGATAGTTGGGATTGTGATTAGAAACATCAAATAGTTTTTTTTGTCAGAAATTTACTTTTAAGGGGGGTAAAGGGGGGTCGAAGTTTGTATGGAAAATTTAGAACCGCTGACCCTATTGAGCTGAAATTTGGTACAGAGATAGATTGAGTCCTAAAAAATTGAATGGTATACTTTTTATTCCAAAAATCAACCTCTAAGGCGGGATGAAGGAGGTCAAAGTTAGAATAGGAAATCGGTAACCGCTTCTTTGTTTAAGCTGAAATTTAAACCAGCGTGTTCTTTAGGTAACGAAGGCGACGTATAAAAAGGGATTTTTGCAAAATTCTTCCGGGAACGGGAATTATTCCCGAAAAACGTTTGTATGCAAATCCGTAACCGCTGAACCGATTAAGCTGAAATTTTGTAAAACGATTGTTTAGATTGTGTTTAGGAACATTAATTTTTTTTTTTTGACGAAAATTAACATTTAAGGGGGGGTAAAGGGGGGTCGAAATTTGTATGGAAAATTTAAAACCGCTGACCCTATTGAGCTGAAATTTGGTACAGAGGTAGATTGAGTCCTAAAAAATTGTATGGTATACTTTTTATTCCAAAAATCAACCTCTAAGGCGGGATAAAGGAGGTCAAAGTTAGAATAGGAAATCGGTAACCGCTTCTTTGTTTAAGCTGAAATTTAAACCAGCGTGTTCTTTAGGTAACGAAGGCGACCTATAAAAAGGGATTTTTGCAAAATTCCTCCGGGAACGGGAATTATTCCCGAAAAATGTTTGTATGCAAATCCGTAACCGCTGAACCGATTGAGCTGAAATTTTGTAAAACGTTTGTTTAGATCGTGTTTAGGAACATTAATTTTTTTTTGACGAAAATTAACTTTTAAGGGGGGGTAAAGGGGGGTCGAAATTTGTATGGAAAATTTAAAACCGCTGACCCCATTGAGCTGAAATTTGGTACAGTGGGAGATTGAGTCCTAAAAAATGATATGGGATACATTTTATCCCAGAAATCAACCTTGAAGGGGGAAGAGGGGGGGGGGGGGGGTAGAAGTTTGAGTAGAAAATCAGTAACCGGCCATCTTTTAAAGCTCAAATTTGAACAGCGTATTTTTTATGTAACGTAGATGACCGATAAAAAGGGATTTTGCAAAATTTCCACGGGAACGGGAATTAATTCTAAAAAACGTTTGTATCCAAATCTGTAACCGCTGAACTGATTGAGCTGATATTTTGTAAAACGATTGTCTGAAGTGTGTTTAGGAACATTGAATAGTTTTTATGTCAGAAATTAACTTTTAAGGGGGGTAAAGGGGGGGTCAAAGTTTGTATGGGAAATTTAGAACCGCTGACCCTATTGAGCTTAAATTTGGTACAGCGGTAGATCTAATCCTAAAAAATGATATGCAATACTTTTTTCCCAGAAATCAACTTTTAAGGGAAAAAAGGGGGGTGCAAGTTTGTGTAAAAAATCGTTAGCCGCTTCTTTGTTTTTGCTGAAATTTGGACAGCGTGTTCTTAGTTACATAAACTAAGACGACCGATAAAAAGGGATTTTGTGAAATTCTTACAGGAACGGGAATTATTCCCAAAAAACTTTTGTGTGCAAATCCGTAACCGCTAAACCAATTAAGCTGAAATTTTGTAAAATGATGGTTTGAGTTTTGTTAAGGAAATTTTTAATAGTTTTTATATCAGAAATTAACTTATAAGGGGGGGTCAAAGTTTGTATGGGAAATTTAGAACCGCTGCGCTGACCCTATTCAGCTTAAATTAATTTAGTGCAGAGGTTGATTGAGTCCTAAAAAATGGGATACTTTTTATCCCAGAAATCTACATTAAAGAGGAGGAAAGGGGGGGGGGGGGGTGCAAGTTTGCGTAAGAAATCGTTAACCGCTTCTTTATTTGAGCTGAAATTTGGATAGCGTGTTTTTAGGTGGTTTTGGCGACTCACGAGAAGGGCTTTTGCTAAATTCCCACTGGAACGGGATTTATTTACAAAAAACAATTGTATGCAAATCCGTAACAACTAAACCGATTGAATCGAAATTTTGTAAAATCATGGTTTGAGTTGTGTTTAGGAACATTAAATATTTATTTTGACAGAAATTAATGGGAAATTTAGAACCGCTGACCCTATTGCGCTTAAATTTGATACAAAGGTAGATTAAGTCTTAAAAAAAGATATGGGATACTTTTTATCCCAGAAATCAACCTTTGAGGGGAGGAAAGAGGGATCCAGTTTGTGTAGGAAAGGTAACCGCTTCTTCGTTTTAGCTAAAATTTGGACAACGTATTCTTTATGTAACGTAGGCGACCGATAAGAAGGGATTTTGTGAAATTCTCACCAGAACAGGAATTTTTTCACAAAAACGTTTGCATGGAAATTAGTAACCGCTGAACCGAAAATGAGCTGATATTTTGTTAAGTTCTGTTAATGAATAGTTTTTTTATGTCAGAAATTAACTTTAAGGAGACTAAGTATTAAAGGAGGGGGAAGGAGGATCAGAGATTTAATGGGAATTCAGGAACCATGGAATTGATTTGAGTCGCGGGAAGGATGGTGTGAGAAATTAGTAACGAATAATAATTTAGCTGAGGTACATTACAGTAGAGATAAGTTAAAGAGTTACCGGGAAAGGACCACAAATAGTTTTAATTCCTGAAAAGAGGCGTGAAAATTTATGAAGGCGATAAACTACCGCTCAACTGAGATAATTTGACCTCTGGGAAAGGACATAGGATTGGTTTCTACGGTAGCGAACAAAACTGCATAGAAATACCCAACCCGATATTCTTCGCTACCCACAGCGGGAGCAAATAATATATAGCCATGCCTTATTTTACGCTTACAAAGTCACGGGGATGGAAATACTATCATAGTGAACATAGCAGCACCAAATTCGCTTTATTAATTGACTCTCACGCGCAACGAAGTGCGCGCGGGTCAGCTAGTTAGAAATACATCTAGACTTCTGCGTCATGTACAGTCAACTACAAAGACATGTATCCATGTTAGTCTTACAAAATGAAGGAACTTTTAGTATGCATAAATTATTTACCCTTCGTGACATTTTCAGTATCCACCAAATCTTATACTACATATATTCGATTTAATTTAAATGCCATTATTATGTATCACCTAAGGAAAAGTAGTGGGATACATCATTGTTGCATATTAAACGAGTCGATGATAATATAGTTTGATTGCTACTAGAAATGTCATGAACCAAGGGTAGTTCATTGTGGCAAATGAAAATTTACTTCATTTTGTAAGCCTAACATGGATACATCTCTTTGTAGTTGACTGTACCATGCGTGGCCCACTGGTCGTATGTCTGACTTTAACGCCGGAGGTCCTGGGTTCAAATCTCAGTGTGGCGAAGATTTTCGCCTGGATGCTAACGTGTTTCGGCGCGGCACGTGGCACTGTGTCCCGGCTGTTTCCTATAAGATATGTAGGAGGCAGTCGTCAGCTCATGTTGCAGGTGTAGGCATCTCGGCGACCTGACACTGCAACATATAGGTTAGCCACACAACCTATACATTGTGATTTGATTCTGACAGTGTACGTAGGGTAACCTGTTGGAGTAATAAACCCAATTTTTAATAGATTTTTTTTTAGATTTAACCCACTCAGTTTTTTATAATTTTCAAAAATCTTTTCGTTTTACTTGTCTCGATGGTAAAAGGAACCTATGTTCCAAATATACAGACTATAAACGGTGTTGCCGAACATATATCTTATGTTTTCGTATCTACTATTTTTGTTTCTCCCATAGTGTTTTTTTTTTGTAAAAGACCTACATGTATCTTTGATGTTTGTACACGAATAAACGATTTCATTCATTCATTCAAATTTCAGCTTTATAGGTCCAATGGTTTCGTCTCCACGATGATAAGTCAGGAAACGTTTTCATCTTCCTGTCCTTATCCCACACTAGGTAGGGTCGGCACAACACGTTTTTCTCCTCCATTCTGCTCTATCATCCCTCATATCTGCATCCACTCCCCTAGCACGCATATCCCTGCACACAGTTCATACAAACCTTTTTCGGGCGGGAAACGTCAGGAAACGTCTATATAGTATTTTAGCTCAATAAGATCAGCGGTTCCAAATTTCCCTTACAAACTTCGACCCCCCTTTAAGTTATTTTTTTCACATAAAATCTATTCAAAGTTCCTAAACATAGCCCAATCAATCGTTTCACAAAATTTCAGCGAAATCGGTTCAGCGGTTACGGATTTGTATACAAACGATTTTTGGGAATAATTCCCATTCCCTCGGAAATTTTCCAAAATTGCTTCTTATCGGTCGTCTACGTGACCTAAAAAATACGCTGGCCAAATTTCAGCTTACTTGGTCCAGCAGTTTTGTCTGTACGATGATGAGTCAGTCAGATTACCTCTTTATATAATAGTATAGATATAGATTATAGTTCTATGATATACCTGAGAAAGCATAGCATCAGGGAAATGCCTTGAAAGGCGTCGCTGTAGCCAGTACGCATCAATATCCATCGGGTGTAACGTATTCGAACGACGTTTAGCCGACTGCTCTTCGGATAACTGAAAAAACAATTAACATAAATAAAAACCGCACAAAACTAATTATAGTCATTAATGCGAGGCCTGGATTCCAACTCTGTGATTCAGAATGTAATCTGCACCACATATCCCTTTGACCACCACTGCTTCAGGAGTTTATTTTATTTAAAACAAGTGAATAAAAATAAAAATTTAAAAAACCCCCAACGCAATACGTAATTCACCATTTTGTGGTGGCGGCCATCTTAGATTTGAAATTTTATACAGTGGGTTTATTCTACTCGTTAAGCCCTTTCATTTGATACCCATATTGAGGGGGTCGTGGAAGAAAAAAGTAATCCGTCATTTTGTAGCGGCGATCATCTTGGACCGATTTTCACCAAACATGGCTAAGAACACTCTCGACTAACTCTACTTTTAAACAAAAAAAACTAAATCAAAATCCGTTCATCCATTCGGGAGCTACGATGCCACAGACAAACAGACAAACACACACACAGACAAACAGACAGACACGTCAAACTTATAACACCCCGTCGTTATTGCGTCGCGGGGTAAAAATAAAATATACCAAATTTCAGCATCAGAAATGAGGTGATACGGCAGAGAACCAGAGTTACCGACATAGCCGAAAGGATATTTTTTATGTTTTTCGCCGGGAAAAAATGCATTACGCGTACCCTCCCATCGGGGGTATGGCAGGGTTATGTGGGACTCCCCGTGCAGAGCGACTGCAATGATACAATGATTTATTGATCTGTGAAAGAGGTACATACATATAAAAGGTGTTAAGAATAATTTCTATAGTTCCTCTCTTCCCACCTTGACGGTATACAGATAATATTTTAAAGAAGTAAGTTACAGATTATAAATTTACATTTGCATACTGCACGGGTATACCCACTAAAACAACCCGGCGGCACTCCCGCATCGTTTTTGTGACGGAGGTCTGGGAATTGGCAGAGCATTTGACTTGCAAAAGTGCTCCATTGTAGCCTATTTGAATAAATGAATTTTGAGTTTGAGTTTGAGCAAGCTGAAGTGGCAATGGGCTGGTCACATTTGCCGCAGAACCGATAACCGATGGGGTACACGTGTTCTAGAGTGGAGACCGCGTCTCGACAAACGTAGTGTAGGGCGTCCTAGGGCGAGATGGGGCGATGATACCCGGAGGGTCACTGGGAGCGGTTGGAGGAGAAAGACGGAGGAACTATTTATAAGTTTTACTTTAAATAGTATGTTAACTGACGCAAACAAGGCTTGAAACCCGATTGAAACGGCGCAAGATCCTGAAACTCGACCAGGACTAACTGCTGCAACGAGAAGATGTCTCCGCTGGGGGGCACGCTCGACATAAACACTACACACACAAAACATTTGCTTATAGTCGGAGACTGATCGCAAATAAACACAGAAGAGAAAAAAAAAAAAAGTTATGTATATAGTTTAACTTACATTAGCGTGTATAGCGTTTTTCTTTCCCTCTCCATCGCTATCGTCCTCAGCGCTGCTTTCCTTGTCTTTCTCTGTGTCTGTACCTTCACCCTCGTCCTTTTCTTCCTCACGGATCTACAAGAGGAAAAGTAACAAATTTAAACGGAACTTTACCTCTAAACTTATAATTCAAAATAAAACAAACAGAAACATCGAACTTTTTTTTTTTTATACAAAATAGTCCTACGTTTGACCACATCCCACCTGATGGAAAGTGAAAATGCGGTCGACGATGGATCACGTAAGATGCCTAGAAAGGTACCTATTCACTCGTGCCTTGAAGATACCCAAGTTGTACCGCTCGGGAAACACGGATGACGGCAAAGTGTTCCAAATGCGACCAGTTCTCATTAGAAACGACGAAGCAAAACGCTTGGTGCGGGCAGTAGGTAACGCCACTAAGTAAGGATGCCGCATTGCCGTCTGTCGTGACGTCCGTCGATAGAATGGGCTTGGAGGAATTAGTTCGTGTAATTCCTGTGCACACTCTCCAAAATGAATCCTATAGAATACCGATAGCGAAGCGACCATTCTACGATGTTCAAGGCTCTGCTGCAGCCGAGATTCTGTAAGCTTTTGGTCACCTATTAGCTTTTTGCGCGCCATGACAGTCGAATGCCCTTGTTTCTTGTTGAGCTAGTGAGGGGCGCGTGCGACGCTAGTGTTGTGCTCCGACATTCGGGAGTCGATCGATTTTACTTCTTATCAGTTATTTATGGGCCAGCTCCACTTGAAATTGTAATTGTGAACGGCATTTTCTTACTTGCCTGTTTAGCGCCAATTCAAAATTACTTATACTACCTGCGCCTAGCGGTTTTATCCACTTTACTAGCCTATGTGATATTTCAGGGTATTAGCTATCTATACCAAATCTCTATAAAAATTTCAGCTCAATCGGTCCACCCGTTTAGACGTGAAAGAGTAATAAAATTAATAATTATTTCAGGACATTTCACACAGCGCCACCTAACCCCAAGCTAAGCAACTTAATGCTTGTGTTATGGTGGTTAGAATAACGGATATAATACTTAACTTTTTTTTTTTTGTAAATACATACTTATCATAGATACAGAAAGCCACCCAGACCAGAAACAAATATCTGTGGATCACACAAACATTTGTCCCATATGGGAATCGAACCCGCAACCTTCTGTGTTGCAGGCGGGTATTAGCCCACTGCGCCACAGAGGTAGTCAGAGGTAAGAAACATACATTCTCACAAACGTTACCTCTCCGTAAGCATCTTCATCGTCCTCCTCGGAAGACTCCTCAAACTGCACGTTTATGCCGTATGTCTCGTCTATCTCAGCATTGTCTTCCGTTGTCGTGCTTATATTGAAGTCTGTTATCTTTTTACCTGTGAAAAACGTAAATTAAACTATAGTAAATTATATTTAAATAAAATAATAATATGGGAAAAATACCACAAACCCATGTGAATAGCAATATTCTCCTCTCCCTGCACGGTTGTCTGGAAGAGATCGCTTTTAGCGATAAGACCGCCAATTGTAACACATAGATATTGTGTTTTATTTTTAAGTTTATTTCTGTATATTTTCTGTGTTCCAATAAAGAGTTATCTATCTATCTAAATATTCTGAAAATTTCAATTCTGAGAATTCTCAAATGCATGATTATTTTGTAATAAACTTACCTAAATTAACTAAGAGAGCAAATCTCTCATCGGGTATCGTCCCAAGTAATAATTCAATCTCCTTCTTCTTCTCCGGGTCTTTCAGTTTATCATTCTTCAGTACTACTAACACCTGAAATAGATAACCACTTCATAGTACAAGTGAATTAAATTAAAAATTAAAAAAAAACCCAACGCAACGCTTTCAATATATTATGTAATTCGCGGTTTTGTGGTGCGTTGTATTCTACTAGTCAAGTCCTTTCATTTGATACCCATATTGATGGGGTCGTGGAAGAAAAAAGTTATCCGCCATTTTATAGCGGCGGCCATCTTGGACCGATTTCCACCAAACATAGCTAAGGACACTCTCGACTAAATCTACTTTGACAAAAAAACTAAATCAAAATCCGTTCATCCGTTCGGGAGCTACGATGCCACAGACAGACACACACACAGACAGACACACAGACAGACACGTCAAACTTATAACACCCCGTCGTTTTTGCGTCGGGGGTTAAAAACAAATAGAGTAATTCAAGAAGAAGATTTTTATGTATAACTAGCTGACCCGGCAAACGTTGTTTTGCCATATAAATAAATAATAAATAAATAATAAATAAATAAATTATAAATAAATAATAATAAATAAAAAACATAAATAAATAATAATTTAATAATAAATAAGTAATTAAATGACGATTGATCAGTTTTCGACCGGAGAGGAAAAATAATTAAATTACTAAAATGGCTATTAAAAAATAAGGGTTGATCGTAGAAGGGTGAAAATTGAGGATTGTATGTATTTTTGTATGTTGTATCATAAAAAAAAATAGAAATTAAAAATTTTGTCTAAAAAAAAATTTAGGGGTGGACTACCCCTAACATTTAAGTTGATGAAAAATAGATGTTGGCCGATTCTCATAGATTTTAATAATAAATAACTAATTAAATGACGATTGATCAGTTTTCGACCGGAGAGGAAAAATGATTAAATTACTAAAATGGCTATTAAAAAATAAGGGTTGATCGTTTAAGGGTGAAAATTGAGGATTGTATGTATTTTTGTATGATGTATCATAAAAAAATAGAAATTAAAAATTTTGTCTAAAAAATAAAATAAAAAATTTAGGGGTGGACTACCCCTAACATTTAGGGGGATGAAAAATAGATGTTGGTCGATTCTCATAGATACCGGATAAGCACAAAAAATTTCATCAAAATCGGTCAAGCCGTTTCGGAGGAGTATGGCAACGAAAACTGTGACACGAGAATTTTATATATTAGATACAGGCATAGTAACATAGACAAACACTCTGTTCGGTCCACTAGTAAATAATAATTGTTTATTAGGTCACGTGGCTTGTAGGAGACTAAACCTAGAAGGCGGGATAAATGGCACCCCAACTTCACAGAACATGCTAAAACATAAATAAATCTAAAATCTAATATCAATAATTAATTTATTAAATCTGTGAAACAGGTACATACATTGAAAAGGTGTTAATTTTTTGTAACAAGTTTTTTTTTCTACCTTGACGATATACAGATAATATTTATAAAAAAAATAAGCTAGAAACAGAATATCAAGTACTTTTTTTTATACTATATAGGCCTACATTTGACCACATCCCACCTGGTGGAAAGTGAAAATGTGGTTGACGATGGATCATGTAAGATGCCTAGAAAGGTATCTAATTCACTCGTGCATTGAAGATAACCTTGCACAAAAAGTTTTTCTAACCTCATCACAAGCCCCACAAAGAATGTCCCTCGGCTGATCTCCGAGCGAACTCTGCATGAAAGATAGCAGCAATTCATATGCGTGCCTCGTGTGCTGAGCCCGTGGTCGGTACAACACTCCGGGCGTATCATCTGCCCAGGTCACACGACCGGACTTGCATTTGGATAGCTCGTACGATGCTTCGTCACGTTTCTGACGTCTGTAATATAAATTAAACACATTGACTAGGAATAACACAACAGCTGCATTTGAAGTCCGAACACGAGTGCTTCTTCTTCTTCTTTTCGAGTCGAAAATGGCTATATTTTCTATTTATTAATTTTTGTTTTAAAATATAGGCATGTATAATGTTAAAGTTGTTTAGCCCAGTATAGCGCAAGCTCCACTGCTTTATCATTAGCCTCCAAAAGGTCTTCAAACCTGCAAGTTGTGAAAGAGTGCGAGTGCTGAAAGACAGAAACTTCGTGTTTTGTCAAAGGATTTTTCCATACAAAATTAATTTCGGGCACCTGGGATAGTTATATAAAATGCCAACGGATATGGCAGAATATCATTTGATGGGTACAGATTGAACTCTGACCAGCAGGTTTAGCCAATCACTTTTATAAAAGAGTACTGGGATTTCATGTAGTTTTCTTAACCTTTTGCAACTGTTTGTTGTTTACAACTGTGCATTTTTTAACATAAGCCACAAGATATTGCACTTGTCTAGCCCCCGCATGCAGTTCGTAAGCGTTTTAGAACTATTAGGACAGATATTGAAGGCATCATAACATTTAACATAGTCTTACTTTGCTTTCCTTTCCTCAGCTTTCTCAGGCTTGGTGCGCTGCGCTCGGTCACCCATACGGGTCCCGGTGAGTTTGCCAGACAACGATAGAACCTCTCCAGTCGCCTCATCGCGACCTCGACGCTCAATAAGCCTTACATCAGCTTGAAGTACAAGATTTGAGTTCTATAACAAAACATGCATTTAACACTTTATTTTATACATTATTTTCGATTTTCCCTTTAAAGCATCACGGAAAAGGTTCAAGAAGAGTGTTTCTGACGAGGTTTAGCCAAAATAGTTGCACAATAACATGAAATTATAGCAACAAGAAAACATCAAACGGTGTACTCACGGCTTTGTACTCGTATTGCAGCTGCCTAGCGGCCGCGTCAGCCATGGCGTTGGCTTCACTTCAGCTGGTAACAATAATCACTATGAGTTTTCCACAGTAACATAAATTAAGTTTAATAACTTGCTAGGAAAATCACAAAATGCGCAAAATAACGTCACTTTGAGGTTATGCCGCAGACGCCATTTTAAAAACAATAGACAATCCATGTACTTGTTCATTCATTCATTCCACAGAATGCAAAAAAAAAAATTCTACAGTTGAAATTAATTTTGTCTATGGATTTAATTATTGGAATTTGAATGTTGGCTAAACTGTTAAATTTTTTTTTATTGAAACTTTCCTCTTCTTAATTGAATTCAATCATCCTTTTCAAAAGCCAAAAACCAAGGAATTTAAAACATTGTGCAATAATACAAATTCAAATCAATTCAATTTAAACTTGTCAGAGATGACATTACGACATTTAGATTAATACTAATGGTTTTGCAATACATAAGTTCATAATATATTTATTTTGATGATAAAAAATAATACAAAGTTATATATTATTATTTCGTTGGTAAAAAAATAGGACATAATATTTTCAGA
The DNA here is from genome assembly GCA_947507615.1 of Hemithea aestivaria. Classification (NCBI taxonomy): domain Eukaryota; kingdom Metazoa; phylum Arthropoda; class Insecta; order Lepidoptera; family Geometridae; genus Hemithea; species Hemithea aestivaria. The sequence continues at coordinate 3,095,687 of OX382350.1, read as the reverse complement.
TGAGTATTTTTTTTCACCAACTGTCATTTTTAACTATTGCATATACAACACTGATTGTTTTTTTATTACAAGTGGATTGGGCTACCAAGGACACTGCAAACATAAAATAAAATACATATAATATTAAAATACACGAAACTTTAATATTATATCGGTCAGCTGTCATCGGCCATAGGTGAAAGGACTGCGCACTGCGACTGCGCTGCGTTACTGCGTTTACAATGTAAACAAAGTTTGTTTGGGTCACGTGATATAAACACGGTGACTCATTCACTGCATCGCACGTGGCGCGTGGTGCGACGTCAATGCCTACGCGCAGTTTTTTTATGTCCTGCTATCCTACCTACTCAATTATCCTACTTCAAACTACATCTATATATATAAATTGAAAGAGTGACTGACTGACTGTCCTATCAACGCACTGTTCAAACCGCTGAACAGATTGCTATGAAATTTGGGACACATAGGTTTTATAATGTAGACCTCTGATCACTGCTAAGAAAAGATTATACTCGCGGGCATAGTCGCGTGCATAAGCTAATATATTGATAATAAATTTATGAAATTGTGTATGTATTTAAAACTTTTCTGCTCAGGGCACTGGGCACAGATGTAGCAATTTTTAGACTACCTCTTCGTCAAGTTTTAGCCTATTCGGTTTATTACCTACTTTAGGGATGTGAAAACAACAAATACCTACTCAGGATTTAATAACATTTACAATAGTTTATTGTGTTTCCACATATAAAATATAATTAGGCATAACAATTGAAATATTATATAATGTCCATGTTATTTGAGTGCACATAAAGAATTACAAAAATTATTATCGTAATAATTTTCATGTTAATGTGAGGAAGACAAATATACATTCTTTACACGAGTATGAATGAGATAGATAACTTGACTACACTGTGACGTCACGCAATACTACGCGTCAAGACACGGCGCGGCGTACTCACTCGTTGCAAGTTGCAAGTTCATTTCATTCCACAGAGGATCTTTTGACAAAGTGTTTGTGAGTGACAGCCCTAAACAATTTGTGATAAATGTGATAACAAAAATGGCGGCACCATCAAATGGTAGTGGAAATCTTGTTGAAGAATTCGAGGAATCGTTTCAAGTAAGACCATTATTAAATAATAGTCATTCTATTTATAAGAAAAATTATAGAAAGCTTAAATTCTAAGTATAACCTCAACAAAATAAAGAGTATTCAGAAATGTCAAAACAAATCGAAGATACCAACATAACAAATCTAATTCCGACTCGCTGTACAGTCGAAGCTTCATAAGCCGAAAATAGTGACATTTCTATTTATCCCGTAGTACTTTCGTGTGTACGTGACCTAATTCAGTATACGCATCTTCGACTGTTCACAGAGTTTGTGAAGGGTTTTTTTGCTGCAAGCGCATCTCTTTAGGTCGGCCATTTTACTGATAATGTTTTTACATCATTACGAAAAGTAAATCGCGTGTTGAAAAAATCGTTTCGCGTTCTCAATATCCCGCAGCGTCGTGTTATTAAAAGTGTAATAAAGAAAAACTGACAATAAATTATGAACTATGGTGTAATCAAGTGGTGATTAGTGACGAAATAATCCCCATCGGATTGAAGTGTTTGTGAGTAGAAATAAGACAATGTCTGGGGCCGGGGATGAAGCCGGGTCGTCTTCGGGCGGCGTCACAATACAGACGTTTCGCCCGACATGGGAGGAGTTCAAAGATTTCAACAAATACATTCAGTATATGGAGTCGAAAGGTGCCCATAAGGCTGGGCTCGCGAAGGTGATTCCTCCACCAGAATGGGTTCCTCGCAAGTCTGGTTACGACTTAGACCAGCTGAACGTCACGATACCGTCGCCTATTTGCCAAGTGGTGACTGGGAAACAAGGTTTGTTTCAACAAATTAACATTCAGAAAAAGTCTATGACGGTGAAACAGTTCGCAGTCATGGCAAACTCTGCTAAGTACTGTACGCCTAAACACTCGAGCTTTGATGATTTAGAGAGAAAATATTGGAAGAATGTCACGTACGTAGCCCCTATTTACGGAGCAGACGTGAACGGGAGTATAACAGACCCTGACGTAAAAGAATGGAATATAAACCACTTGGGCACTATCTTAGACTTCGTAAACTCCGACTACGGCATTGAAATTGACGGAGTCAACACTGCTTACCTGTACTTTGGTATGTGGAAGACCACATTCGCTTGGCACACAGAAGACATGGATCTGTACTCCATTAACTATCTCCACTTTGGTGAGCCCAAGACTTGGTATTGCATCCCACCGGAACATGGCAAAAGATTTGAGCGGATTGCATCAGGTTTCTTCCCAACATCGGCTAAAACTTGTCAAGCATTCTTACGGCACAAAATGACGCTCATATCGCCACAGATTCTAAAACAATACTCTGTACCAGTGAATAAGATAACACAAGAAGCTGGCGACATTATGATCACATTCCCGTATGGCTACCATGCAGGTTTTAACCATGGCTTCAATTGCGCTGAATCTACTAACTTTGCCGCACCAAGATGGGTTGAATATGGCAAACGAGCTATGCAGTGCACATGCAGTAATGATATGGTAAAAATTTCCATGGATACATTTGTAAAAAGGTTTCAACCGGATAGATATGACTTATGGCTGAAAGGGCAGGATATTGGTTGCCACCCTGAACAGCCGGAGAAGATGGTACCAGCCCCTCATCCGTCCGGCCTTGATATCTTATGTAACAAGAATAACACGGAGCTCCCGGAGTCATTTGTCGAGGCTGAGGAGGAAGAGGGCACTAAAAAGAAGAAGCGGCATCCGTTACATCTTAAAAGAGCTATGGCTAGCAAGAGTATCTCGGAAGGTGCTATTGCAGTTTCCATTCTAGGTCATGATGTTATGGACGATGATGAAATGACAATGGCCGAAGGAGATTTAGACATGATGACTTCAATGAAACCTCCTTTGATGCAGCTTCAGCCGGACGACACTCAACTCGATGCTCTTGAAGATATCTGGCTCAAAGGTGATGAGATGGAACCGTCTGAAGCTCAACTCCCTGATGTTGGCTACATGGACTCTGATAAAGACTCTGATTATGAAGACCCGAGTGAAGCCAAGAAGGCTGCAAAACTTAAAAAGAAACGGCGAGAAAAGAGGGAGCCTAAACCCAAAAAGAGTGATGAAGATAAAAAGCCTAAAAAATCCACTGAAGAAGACGATGATAAGAAAAAGACTCCCACGAAACGAGGGAAAAAAGTCAAAAGTAAGAAGCTATCGGATGAACAGCTCGAAAATATGGCAGCACTGGTTTCCAACTGGGAGTCACCTCCTCATGCGGAAGAAGAACTAATACCAGTGAAATTACCCATAGAAAATGCTCCTGATCCTTTAACAGGCGACCCTGAGCCGAGCGTCCCAAAGAAAGAAGGAACTGATGATAAAACCAAGAAAGAGCCTAAAAAACGAAAATCAAAAGGCGAAGACACCGAAAAAATTGAGAAACCCAAGAAAGAGAGAGTTAAAAAAGAACCAAAAGAGCCAAAGCCTAAAAAGGAACCGAAGCCCAAGCCAGAAGGAGTAGAAAAGAAGCCAAGAAAGCCACGCACTCCGAAAAAAGAGAATCCAAACTTTGAATACAACTCTCCGTTAACCCCTGTGATGTCACGAACACATAATACATATGTATCAGAACATAGAACGTACCCGCCGCAATCATCTTCGTCATCAGTTTATACGGCCCATATTAGACCGCAGCCTACTACACCAAACTCCAATCAGTTCACACCAAGACCGGGAGTACCAACAGTAAGACCGGACCATCCAGCGAAGCTAACCGACCTTGTACCATTACCACCAAAACCTGCCGTACCAATAACACCTTTAAACAAAAATCCGACAGCTTTCGAGGGCGAATTTCACAAATTCATGGCTCAATCGAAAAAGACAGTCTTAGAACCTCCGTCTCCAAAGCAATACGTGAAGAAAAAGCCTGTTAAAGTTGAGAAAATGGAAGCTCCGCCTCCTCAAGAATACCCTGTGCCTGTGGGGCAGTACAATGACAGTATTTTCGTTCCGCACCTTCAAGCTACGAATTACAGAACATACGACAGAGTTCAGAATCCTAATCCTCAGCCTACGTACGACAGTAGTCAATGGCCGAATCAGTACTATCAAAATACGCCTCAAAACAACGCGTTCTTTGACCAAATGAGTCAAAATTACTACAGGAGTACTACATACCAAGCACCATGGCAATATGGTTTTCAGAAATAACTGTGCAAGACAGTGTTTTGAAAGACTAAAGGACATAGTGAAAGATAAATTTATTTAAAAAGTTTAAATTAGGATGTGCATTTGTCATGCAAGGAGATTTACTATTTTAGAAAATTGCATGCAAGTCTTACTTATATTATAGGTCTAATATCTTCAGTCATGAATTAATCTAGCTGTCAGAAGCATATATCTAAAATAGTAAAACAATATCTGTATGGGAAATGCACTAGTGTTTTAGTTGTAAGCATATAATTAGGTATATTTATAGAATAAAAAGAAGTATTTTTCACCTCTGTTACCATGCACTCTGATTTCAAAGATAATTTTGGAAAAATCCCCACTTTTGATTTCTACTGGTGGGGATTTTGACACATGGGAATTTTGGGAATAATACCAAATTTGGTAAATACTTTATAGAAGCAGAAAAATATGATTTAAAAAAAATCCTAAATTATAATTAAATGTTTATTTCGAAATAAACTCGATAGACTTTAAAAAAATGATTTTATAAATCTTTGAAATCAAATTTATAATAATTGTAGAAATTCAGAAGATTGCTTTGATTGTTGTAAAAATTTTTCACTCACATTTTAGTGATAAAAAATACAATAATATTTTAATTTATTAATTAGAATATGAAACACTTACTTGCCTTGTGTGTTGCTAAAATATAAGTGATTACAAAACATATTTATATAAACGATTTGTGAGATAATTTACAAAGATGAATCTAAATATTCATATTTGTAAATTAACGGCATAAACTCGTCAGTGCTAAGCGAGGCGCGGACGCCGGCGCGTAACCGCAGCAGCTCCCAAAAGAAGATCCTCGTACAGGATCGAAACGGTCGGCATGAAGCCGAAGTAAATACAAGTGAATTTATGCCGTTATTTCACAAAGATTACAAAATATATTAGTGAATATGACCACATACCTATTATTATTTATTTAATCACTACAAAACTAAACTACTACAAAGTATCTTTTAAAGTTCAACCCTACAAATATTGAACTCATTTCAGCTTTTATTCATAAAAATCTGTAGCTTTACATCAAAATCATACTTGTCCTTACAAATTAACACTGAAATCTTCTTTTTATTAAAATCGCAGTTTTTAGCAGCACATAATCGGCCGTTTTTAGCACATTTTGTTTTTTAGTTAACGACTGAGTTGTTTTAAGATTACACTGGATGTAAGTTATTGTAATATATATTAGATTATTGTAGAATAATGCGGGGTGCGCTCTAAATTAAATACAACAAAAACGTATAGTCTCGCCTTTACAGTGTTAATAATTAATTTGGGCAGTTATGTGTCTATGTTTTTAAGCTGAGAACCTATTGGCTATCGCAAAACGACATGTAAAACATAGACAAAATTGCGTACATTACGTGCTTAAACCTCCTTATTAATATGAGTAAAGTAACAAAATCAGCAATGTACATTGAAGTTGCCATCAATCGTAGTAGGTGAGAATTAGCCAATAGCCCCACTGGTGGTAGACTTCGGCCGTAGCTAGTTACCACCCACTGGACAAAACCGTGTCGCCCGGTGTCGCAAATTCGTCATCATGACCATGTCCCGGCAATGAAGCCACGCCACGGCGGGATTTTACCGCTTTCTAGGTTTAGTCAGCTTCCATCTACGGCCGCAACATCGCTTAACATCGCGCGAGATCGTGGTCTTAAGGCTAACCTATATTGAATATAAAAAATCCGAATCGTTTATGACAGAAATTAATGTGGTCTAAATTTGGTCACATTTTCTTATGTTAAAATTCAGAGATTTCCAATTTAAAATCTTCTAGTCCATAAAGTTGTAAGATTTAGCGCGAACTTCGCCTTTCAGCTTTACTTCACTAGAAAATTTAAATAAGATTTAATCTAAATTGAAGATTTTATATGATTAAATATTAGTTTTAATTTGTACTTTTAACTGCAATTGCTTTTTAAAGAACATGATTATTTCCCACTTTTGTTCATTGAAAATTATTTGAAATATAAATGTAATTTTTATTTGATTGTACGTGAAAGTTTGGATAGTGAGTGTGTTTACAAATCTTAAGCTATAACTATCAACTAAACGGAAATTAAGCTCGCTGAAAGTTTTTTTGTAATTTCTAACACATTCATATTTATAGGAGTAAATTCGCAGGATGCAGCTAGTATCATTAATTGCTTCCTCAAAATCCCCACCAGTGATGAGAATTAGTGGGGATTTTGGGAATGGTTCACAAAGTTCATTACATTACTGCACTATCCAAACAAAATTGAACGTAAAATACTAGAATTTATAGATGCAGTCTAAAATTTTCCGAAATCACCTCTGAATGAAAAATGTTATAGTATTTTACACTAAATGTTTTTATTGAAATAAGCAACATTAGCTATGCAACTTGCATTTGTGGCGATTTCGGAAAATATCTAATGCCTACTTAGCTCTGGAATTAGTATGTCACCTTTAAATTTAAAAAGTAACGGTTTAACACCATCGTTTTAATTGCCTACCTAGTTCAAATATTGTAAATCTATAGATTAATGTATGTTTATGTGTGTGCAGATGTGTATTATATTATGAGATAATACTTAATATAATTATTACAAATATGAATATTTGAGATTTTATTTATTACCTTGAAGATGCCCTTTACGAAGCACTATAAAAATGTATAATACCCACTTATTAATTTTACTTTTTACAGTGGGGATTTTGATACTTAGCTCAAAGCATGAGTGATTTTTTAGATTTTTAATCAATTAAGAACTTTCTGCATAGACAGCCATTTAAAGTATAAATGATAAAATTTTTAGTCATTCAAGAATTCATATATTATTATGGGCGGGAATACTGCCGTGCCCCCAAAAAGTAATAAAATGGTTATTTAGCATAGCTGGGCACCGTTAATCAAATAGTTAACTTCGTTAATCCGCTACAAAAAAAGTTAGCTTCGTTAAACGTTAAAGCGTTAAATTTCGGAAGAATTAACGCAAGTTAACGTTAATATGTGCAAAATTGCATTTTTATATCGTTGCGTTAGTGAACTTATAAAACCTGTTGGTTTAGGTTCTGGAAGTTAACAGGTTAGGAACAAAACAAAAACTTGTATAATTCAAACATACTCGTATAGTTCAGTAAATTTAAAATGTGTAATTTAATCATCGGGCATAAGGTGAAGTTCTCGTCTGAAAGCAAGGCTCGTTTTTTAGCAAGGTGTTAAATTGTCTTAACCCGTACAATACAGACGTTTAACTGCAGCGCTTGAGGGTATAGCAGTATTGTATTTATTAATCAACTAGCTGACCCGCGCGCACTTCGTTGCGCGTGACAGTCAATAAAGCGAAAGTTTGGTGCTGCCATTTAGGATTGTATTTCCATCTCCGCGATTTTGTGAGCGTAAAATAGTTTTAACCCAGTGGGTAGTGAATAATATCGGACTGGGTATATCTATGAAGTTTTGTTTTGCTATCGCAGGAACCAGTCCTGTGTCCTTTCCCGGAGGTCAAACTATCTCGGTTTAACGGTTGTTGATTGTCTTCACAAATTTTCACGCCTCTTTTCAGGAATTAGAACTATTTGTGGTCCTTTCCCGGTAACCCTTAAACTTATCTCTACTGTAATGTACCTAAACCTAAGTTAAATTATAATTATTGGTTACCAATTTCTCACACTATCTTTCTCACGACTCAAATCAATTCTGTGATTCCTGAATTCCCATTAAAACTCTGACTCTCCTTCCTCCTGCCTGTAATACTGATTCTCCCTAATAGTTAATTTCTGACATAAAAACTATTCAATAACTTTCCATGCAAACGTTTTTCGGAAATAATTCCCGTTCTCCTGGGAATTTCACAAAATCCCTCCTTATTGGTCGCCTACGTTATATTAAGAATACGTTGACCAAATTTTAGCTAAAACGAAGAAGCGGCTACCGATTTCCTACACAAACTGCATCCCCCCCTTTCCTCCCCTTAAAGGTTGATTTCTGGGATAAAAAGTGTCTCGTATCATTTTTTATGACTCAAACTAAAGGTTGTATCAAATTTTAGCGTAATAGATAGAGTCAACGGTTCTAAATTTCATTTTGTTGCAGCTATTTCGAAATTGATTTGATTTCCATCCCCGCGGCGTTGAATTAGTATACATAGTTATATTTCCTCCCGCTCTGGATAGCGAAGAAAATCGAGCCAAGTATTTCTATGCAGTTTTTTTTCGCTACCACAGGAAACAATCCTGTGTTACTTTCCTGGAATTCAAAATATTTTAATACAAAATTACAGCTAAATCAATTTAGCGGCTATTGATTCCTTTTTCCAGAATTCCTTATTCCATAAAACTATTTGTTTTCCTTTTAACTATCTATATTGGGAATTTAAGCTAAATCGGTTCCTCATGCCTCATACTATCATTCCCGAGACTCAAATCGATTCCGTGGTTCCTGTAGGTATGCCCATAAAACTCTGACCTTAAAAGTGAGGGAAGGTGAAAGGCCCTTTCACCTATATGCATTGTTGACTTAAGGAACTAAGACTAAGGGACTATCTCAATTATGTCCTTTCTTTTGGCTCAAGCTGTATCTATTTCGAATTTCTGCAAAATTAGAGCTGCGGGTACTAATTTCCCATAAAAACACCGATCCCCCTTTCTCCCTTTAAGCTTGGTTTCTGTAATAAAAGCTATTCCAGGCCTTTTAAGAGTCTCCAATTAACAACAAAATCACAAAAAGTAAAGAACAATTTTATTTTCTACAATTTTCAGTTTAAATGTTCATATTAGGGATTTAGAATTTAGATATTTAACGTGCCTCACGATTTTATTTTTCAGCTTTTTAGTACACTGTATTCAACATGTCAACCCCATTCATTTGATACCCATATTGATGAGATTAAAAAAATTGGTTATCCGCCATTTTGTAGCGAGTGCCATCTTTGATTTTTATTTTGTATAGTGCACTGTATTCTAGTTATCAAGTCCTTTCATTTGATACCCATATTGATTGGAAAAAAAATGTAATCCGCTTTTTTGTAGCGGCGGCCATCTTGGATTTAAAATAATTTTAAATATACGTAATTATATTGTCACCAGAACCAAAGGCGTACACCAAATTTCATTTGAATCGGTTGACAGGAAGAGGGCGAAATTTCAAATTTGCGATTTTTTTTTACTAAATTTGACCCAAGAATAAAAAATAATAAAACAAACGGAGTGAGCTAAATAAAACCGTTTAAAATAATAAAAAATGATATTAGAAACCTCAATAATTGAAGACCTATCCGTAATCCGTAGATACCTAAAACGTATGGGTTTGATGAATAAAATGAGTTTTAGTTCTATGGGGAGCCCAAAAAATATTTTTTTTCTATTTTTGTGTGAAAAACTTAATGCGGTTCACCGAATACATCTACTTACCAAGTTTCAATCGTATAGTTCTAATAGTTTCGGAAAAAAGTGGCTGTGACACATGGACGGATGGACGGACGGACAGACATGACGAATCCATAAGGGTTCCGTTTTTGCCATTTGGCTACGGAACCCTAAAAACCACCTCAACAAAAAAAATAACTTTAGAACTTCCGAAGACTTTTATTAAATAAGGCATGCAAACGAATTTACTCACATAAAGTTAATAAAATAATAATAATTCAATTAGACAAACTCAACATAAAATTAAGGACAATGATTTTTCTGATTATGTGATGGAACTTTAAAGTGAATATATATAATATATCTAATATATAAAATTCTCGTGTCACAGTTTTCGTTGCCATACTCCTCCGAAACGGCTTGACCGATTTTGATGAAATTTTTTGTGCTTATCCGGTATCTGTGAGAATCGGATTTATAATAAAATTATATATTTATAATAAAACAATTATTATTTTGCTATCTCAGTGTAACTCTCATATTAACTTTTAATCATTCCTATTAATTATTTATATGGCAAAACAACGTTTGCCGGGTCAGCTAGTTATTTATAAAATTATTCAACAAATATGGTATATGGTATGTAATAAAATAATTAATATCAGGTATTTTAAAGTTACATTAATTTTATAGTAATTATTAAGTGTTAAATTTTTGACTCGCAGTCTGTAAAACTCTAGGATTCAGGAATAACGACATGGATTGTTGACCGCCCTTTGGCATAATTTATTTATTTAAGGACATCCAACGCAGGAAACACATTACAATTAAAAGTCTTAAGGCTATTATGTCTTTAGTCTGTGTGATCCTACAATTATAGGATGCCACAGCATGCACAACTAAACATAATACTAATAAATAATACTACATAATAGCAAATAGGTTTGGTTTCATAAGTCGTTTAAAAAGGTACTCATGTCCAACAAATCGCTTGCGAGTTTTAACGACGAACAGCGCCATCTAGTTTCATAATGGGTAAAATAGTGGCACATCGGAAAAGAGTTTGTATTTTGTATGTGTTCTTTATAAAATATGTTTTTGAGCGTTAAAAACTATTCAAAATCAATAAATAAATGTCCTTTTTAGAGTTTAACTACACTGATTTCCTATACAAAATTTGACTTCCACTCTAAGGCCAATTTCAGGGTTAAAAACTGTCCCATATCCTTTTTAGAGGCTCAAGCAATATCTAAACCAAATTTTAGCTTAATGGGGTCATTAGTTACTGATTTTTCATTCAAACTTTGACCTCTTTTATCCCGCCTTAGAGGTTGATTTCTGGAATAAAAAGTATCCCATATAATTTTTTACAACTCAAACTACCTTTGTGCCAAATTTTAGCTCAATAGGATCAGCGGTTCTAAATTTCCCATACAAACTTCGACCCCCCCTTTACCCCCCTTAAAAGTAAATTTCTGACATAAAAAGTATTCAAAGTTTCTAATCACAATCCCAACAATCATTTCACGAAATTTCAGCTCAATCGGTTCAGCGGTTACGGATTTGCATACAAACGTTTTTCGGGAATAATTCCCGTTCCCGGGGGAATTTCGCAAAATCGCTTCCAATTGCACGATGAAGTTTTCCAAAAAATACGCTGTCCAAATTTCAGCTCGATCCGTCCAGCCGTTTGGGCTGTGCGTTGATAGCACGAAAGTGTACGAACGATTTTATATAATAAGATAAGTAAATCTTTAGATTGATATAACTCTTTTATTTAAAAACCGATTTGACTAAAACCAACACTAAGGTTCAAGTAGAGAAAACTGCAACGTATTAGTGAAAATTTAATTCAAATCGGTGGTGTTGTTTCACCTCACCAGTGACACAAACTATTTACAAATTTAGCCCAAATTAAACTAAAGGTCTACTTTCGTTTACAGGCACATCGATAGATGGCGTATTTTTAGTTTGTCGCACTTTTTGCTTTTTGATTTTTTTGAATTGAATTTACTTTATATTCTATTACTTTTACTTCAAAATTTTGATGTAAATTAGGGGCGATGTGTCCGATATAAATGATTATTATTTATTTTATTATTTTATTTTACGTTTCCCTAGGAAAAATTGACAAAATGTTTTACGATCTAGATCGCGCAAGCGACTTTTTCGCGTCGTTTTGTTCATATGCGTATTTTCACAGTTCACCTTAGTAAAGGATCACAATGAATGGGGAGAAATTTCCATTCTTATTATATGTATGGATAGATTTATGAATATCTCTGTTCCCCGAGGAATGCAGCATAGGACGAGTCTTTTGATTTCATGTCTAGCCACATTTTAACGAGACTTTGCGCTTTACTCTGAAAGCGTTTGAGCTCTTTGGTTTTTCTATAGACTGAGTGACAGCATTGAAAAAGTCTTCCTCGTCATCATCGTTGTTACACGCATTGCTCCCTCCGCCATTTAAACTATCTCTATCTTTCGAATTTTCCGCTGCTTCTTGTCGTAAGGCGGTAAATAGCAGGCATTGGATTAACGATTAACGGACTTTTGCATATTAACGGAAGTTAACGTGTCCGTTAACAATTTTTAAAGTTAACTTAAAAGTTAATCCGTTAATCAAAATGTTAACTTCGTTAATTAACGATTAACGGATTAACGAGTTAATGCCCAGCTATGTTATTTAGTAACAGCATGGTAACTTTTGATTTATAAACCTAAGTTTATAGGTTTGTATAAAAGATAGTTTAAATTATATGAAACATAAAATTCAAGAAATCTGTCTTATGTAGCAAAGAAGTCAATTTGCATTGATGTGAGATTGAATTTTAGAATATTCCATTCTAGACTTGCTATTAAAGTGATAAGAGTACCCATGTAATGAAAAATAACCCATGGTTAAATTGAATTTGCTTGCTTTTTACACAATTTGATTTTCTGCTAAAATGTAACATAATATATACACAAACATAAAATGTTTTGACACCAATTTACGCGTACGGCGGGCACCCCGACTTGTCACACCTGGTGCATCGCCGGCTGCTGCCGCAGCACGCTCACTCGGCTCGCACATTGTAGTCACTGTTCAAATCTAACCTAACCTACTGATATCGGTCTGCCCTTAACTTTGTAATAATGAAAACGAGTCTTTTTCATACAAACGTTTTATGAATTATTTATTTTATTACTAGCTGCACGCAGCGGTTAACCCGCTTTCAGTAGCCTATTCTAGGTCCTTCAGTGTTATTCCAGGGTCTAAGCTATCTCTGTACCAAATTTCAGCTCAATCGGTCCACCCGTTTAGGCGTGAAAGAGTAACAACTTGTGGCTCTAAATGGTCTCCTAGAGTTAATTAAATGAAGCAAGGTGGTGCGCACCCCCCCCCCCCCCCTCCTTGCTGCCAGAGGGGGTAATAGGGGGGTTTCGATCTTAATCAGCTTATTTAGAGATAAGGAATCATTGTGCCAAGTTTGAAACCTCTGCATGAAAACGACGTTTTGCGCCCAGAGAACGTCTTGTATGGCATTTTGGAAAATAATCAAAAAAGGAATAAATCATATTTTTCAAACTATAAGTCCTGGCAATATACTAAATATAAAGGACAATATTGTAGAGAATTTTATGGAGAATAAACTTTTCCTTGACATTTTTATTCTAGCTCTCATAGTTTCAAGAAAATCTCAAAAAACTAAAAAGTGGGGGGGGGAGAGGTGGACACATTGTCATGGGGGGGGGGGGGTGTTTCTACTAACATTTCTTATAAACGGTAAAGCTATACGCATGCCAAGTTTCATGCTTTCTGCCGCTCGGGGTCATGCCCCCATACAAAATCGAGCTAAGGAGCCGCACTATAGAGAAACTTTATAGTACCTAAGTAAGTACTAATTAACTCGGGATGAAGGGATTAATAAATATAGTTGCGCCCAGCGGTTTACCCTCTGTACTCTGTAGCCTATTGTGTTATTCCAGGGTCTAAGCTATCTCCATAATCCATACCAAATTTTAGCTTTATCGGTCCACCCGTTTAATCGTGAAGGAGTAACATTCATCCATACATTCTTATAAACTTTCGCGTTTATGATATTAGTAAGATTCAGCACAATGCTAGGACTAACTTAATGCTAATGTAGCATTTTCTACCAGTTGACCTGTAAATGGAGAAAATTTACAAGAAATTGGGAGGAGTGCAGACAATGTCATGGACAATTTGTCTCACTTTAGCCAACGGCGATCGGTTACACCTATCACCTAGGTTCAAACGGCTAAACCTAGGTGTAGCACTTACTGGGGTTTAAGAGCGTATATTTATTTATTTATTCATCACAACAATGTAGGTATTAAAGGCTTATTACACCTGGCTAAATTTAGAAGCCTAAATTCAGTCGCCACTGAATTAAGTCAAGTGTGATCACATTTAGCATCCTAAATTTAGAAGAAAGTATTGTTCATCCTAAATTAGATTCTAAATTTAGTGACTAAATTCAGCCAAGTGTAATAACCACTTTATCTAGGAATCTAGGTCTTAGTGTAACTCATTGTACATCTACATACCCTGACGATCTCTCGCTCGCACTATTTTACAAATTTTGAAAAATAAATTCATAGAATATATATTTTTTAATTTCCTTAAGACTGACCAGCCCTCCAAAATATTATTGCACACATTTTAAAAGTGTTTTCAGTTTGATATTTTAAAAAAATGGCATGAACAGAATTAAAAAATAATTTAGCTCCCCTCGCCATTTTTTTAAATATAATATATCAAATTGAACTTTTAACACACTTTTAAAAAGTATTATGGATGGCTGGTCTTAAGGAATTTGCAATAAATTAATTCTATGAATTTATATTAAAAAAAAAAGTCAAATTGTGCGAGCGAGAGAGCGTCACTCGATATATACTCTCCTGCAACACCGTTATCGTTATACTCATAGGCGGATCCAGGATTTGGTTCTGGGGGGGGCAAGGTGCAGGCGGGCAAAAATATTATAATTTTTACTACGAAAAGTGTGTGTTTAGCTCGCTCTGAACAGTTAGAAAGCTTAAACGTAACTCGTAACTCTACAATGATTCTGGGGGGCCTTGGTCCCCTGGCCCCCCCTAAATCCGCCTATGGTTATACTTACTAAAGTTTGTAAGAATGGATGTCAGGATGTTTGTTACTCTTTCACGCCTAAACGGGTGGACCGACTGAGCTGAAATTTTGTATAGAGAACGCTTAGATCCTGGAATAACATAAAGGTTACAGAAGTACTACGGGTAAAACCGCTGGGCGCAGTTAGTAATTAGTAATATATAATCCGATTTTAAAAACTAACGCGAGCGTTATCCACTATGTAAATATACCGACTAAACTCGCGGATATAAAAGTCGAAGCCAGACTCGACACTGGGTTTCCGACTATTACGAAGTCCTTCATCAGGAACTCGCGCGTTGAGGTCGCGACGCTGGCAACTGCAACTGGCCCGCGCTCTCGCTGCGACTTGCGACACACACCGCGCGCTGCGAGAGGGGCGGGGGCAGGTCCTCGCCGCTTGAGTCATCACTACTTGTAACCGCTGAATACATCGTAAATATATAATCCTTCGGCTTCAGGCATGTCTGAACGTGCTGACGAAGCAAGAAGCGTCGCCGTGCGTGGAGAAGGAAGAGGTCAAGGTGGAGGTGGAACGGTTCATCGACCTGGCGCGACAGATGGAGGCATTCTTCTTGCAAAAGAGGTTCGTTTGATCACATTTCTTAGTGAGCCTGCCACACGTTGGGCGCCAACGTTTGAATGTGCTAACGAAGCAAGAAGCGTCGAGAAGGAAGAGGTCAAGGTGGAGGTGGAACGGTTCATAGACCTGGCGCGACAGATGGAGGCATTCTTCTTGCAAAAGAGGTTCGTTTGATCACATTTCTTAGTGAGCCTGCCACACGTTGGGCGCCAACGTTTGAATGTGCTAACGAAGCAAGAAGCGTCGAGAAGGAAGAGGTCAAGGTGGAGGTGGAACGGTTCATAGACCTGGCGCGACAGATGGAGGCGTTCTTCTTGCATAAGAGGTTCGTCTGATCACATTTCTTAGTGAGCCTGTCACACGTTGGGCGCCAACGTCTGAACGTGCTGCCAATAGCTAACCCTAAAAAATGTACCAACTGAGATAGCAGTTGTCGTTCGTTTTACTATAGATAGGTAACTTCTTTCACCCTAGTAAAGAAAGAAAGAAAAAAACATTTATTGCCAATAATTAACAGTTTATTAATTATACAGTATGGGAGAAGTTACAGTTCTTGAGAAATAGAATAAAAAAAAAAATCAATTTACAGAAATTAAAACAGTTATAAGTAATAAGGAATCCCATAGAGAAATTGGCAATGGAGCCTCAGCGTGTAATTACGTCAACGCAGAGTTAGCATAGTTGCTGGTAGTACATTTTTGGAACGAAGTTCCTTATCGCGCGTTGTGAAAGGGGACTAGACGGAAAAAATTCGTACGAAAAGTTGTCAACACTTTTTGCTATCCACTCAAACGTCCCGACCGCTATAATAGCGGTCCGAAAAAAAGTTCAGTTAAACGTTATAGCCGCTACAGCGGTCTTAGAGACTTACTACTTTAAAGGGGGGAGGGGGAGGGGATGGGGGGGGGGATCGTGTAAATCGTAGGAACTTCGTTCCATCCGGGTGTCCCTTGACACTTCTCAAGTTTTTTATTAGCTATATATATAGTCTTCTAGCTATATTTCGTATTGTCACTCACTCATCATAACATGTGAGCAGGTTCCTTCTATCAGCGATGAAGCCGGAACTGCTGGTGAAGGAAGACAACAACGAGTTGAAATGCGAGCTGCAACGCAAGGAGGAGCTGTTGAGGAGGCATTACGATAAGATCACGCAGTGGCAGACCTTGCTGGCTGATTTACAGGTAATGTGGGGTTTTAATGTTCTTATTGTTGTTTAATTGTGTGCGTGTGTATTAGTGAGTACGATCCGTCCGTGATGCCACTGCTGATGGTTCTAGCGGAAGATCAGCGTAGGTTAGGACCTACGCTGATCTTCCGTTAGAACCAACCATGGGCTAGGGCCCATATGCTGAACTGGCACCATTTCACGGCAATGTAATTTAGTTTATTTATATGTATTTATAGTTTCATAGTTTTAGTTAATATTGTTTCCTTATGTGTTATTATTTTTTAAGTATGTATTTTGCTGTGAATAAAGTGTTTTCCATTCTATTCTTTAAAATAAATAAATATTTCAGGACATTTCACACAGCGCCACCTAACCCCAAGCTGAGCAACTTAATGCTTGTGTTATGGTGGTTAGGATAACGGATATAATACTTATATATACCTACCTTTCAAGACTCTATTCACTTGCCTTTTGAAGAGTCCCATGTTTTGAAGAGTCACAAATACAATAATATAGCTTAGAACTAAGATTAAATATGTTAACTGTGAATTGAAACTGTTCCTTTGCTCCAGGGTCACACCGTGTACAATAAATGCCAACAGCAAGCGCAAACGCAGCCTCCTCAACCGATCCAGCAAGCATCCTCGCCGCGACAACCCTGCACTATGCAACAAAATGTTCAGGTACACTTGCAATAAATATAATAATACTAGCTGCGCCCAGCGGTTTTACCCGCAGTACTTATGTAGCCTATGTGTTATTCTAGGGTCTAAGCTATATCTATACAAAATTTCAGCTCAATCGGTCCACCCGTTTAGGCGTGAAAGAGTAACAAACACACATCCAGACATCCATTCTTACAAACTTTTACGTTTATAATATGAGTAAGATTTCTTGTTTTTGTTCTTAATCCAGGGTGGATTTTAGTGGAACAGCCTCAGATTTTTTTTTTAACAATTAAGCAAGAAGACGAGCAAGACGCTCTCCTGATGGTAAGAGATAACGCTGCCCATAATTAGTACAGTGCTACCCAGTGCACTCCGCCAACGCAACGTTTCTTCCTTGAGAGTCATAAGATGTTAAGACTCTTCAGCCCAGTAATTTCACTAGCTACAGTGCCCTCCTACCGAAGCTCAGTAATGAAATTGAATGAAGATGAAATTGGTTTGAACTTGATGGGGACAGCCCTAAGATTTAGTTTCCATCACAGGTACCTAATTCACAAATTCCAAAGCGACGCGAGAGCCAGACGATAGGCGGTTTACTCTTCTTTAAACTCCCTTTAAAATTTCTACTTTATTCTATGTTAAATTGATTATTATATTTTTGCTTGTTTCCACGTCGGAAACCAGAACAGAAATCTGGATCTGGACTGTAATTTCACTAGCTACAGTGCCCGCAGTTATCTATAGGTGCAACATTATAATTGTTGCAGGCGCAACAAATGGCAGCGGCAGCGGCAGCGCAACAAGCGGCGTTGCAACAACAAGCGTTGCAACAGCAACAGGTACCGCGGCCCGCGCTGCCCCCCGCATACCCCGCCACCGGACCGCGGAGATAATTATAATAATTATAATTAATGCGGTGTCATGTAACTTGTTACTTGTGTTATGAGAACGGCGAAGTTATGGAACTCGCTACCACTCTCAGTGTTTCCCGAATGCTATAACGTGGGTTTGTTTAAATCAAGAGTGAATAGGTTCTCACTGAACAAGCGTGCTACAACTTCGACTGCATCGTCACTTACCAACGGTGAGATTGCGGTCTAACGCTTGTTTAGTCTGCTATAAAACAAAAAACTTGTGATAGCAACGATAGGGGTAAATAAATACATATTTCAGGACATTTCACACAACGCCACCTAACCCCAAGCTAAGCAACTTAATGCTCGTGTTACGGTTAGGATAACGGATACAATACTTATACACTTTTGTTTTGTAAATACATACTTATAATAGATATTGATAACCACCCAGACTAGAAACAAATACCTGTGGAACACACAAACAGTTGTCCCATGCGGGAATCGAACCCGCAACCTTATTATACCACCGCGCCACAGAGGTCGTCAAGTATTACTCGTTCCACTTGGTCAGAGTCTCAGAGAGGGTTATAATGTGTAATGTAACAACAAGCGATGCAACAGATACCGCGGCCCTCGTTGCCCCCCGCCTACCCCGCCACCGGACCGCGGCGGTAGTCGGTAGCAACCCTACCTTGCAATACCAATGCGAGACGATAAAACACGTTAGGGGGGGCTATAATGTGTGGT
Source organism: Hemithea aestivaria (assembly GCA_947507615.1). Classification (NCBI taxonomy): domain Eukaryota; kingdom Metazoa; phylum Arthropoda; class Insecta; order Lepidoptera; family Geometridae; genus Hemithea; species Hemithea aestivaria. Next base: position 3,076,886 of record OX382350.1, on the reverse strand, counting down.
GATAACACCGCAAGATGACCAAAATACGCGTAATATGAACTGGGGGTAGTTATGTTACTTGCCGGAGCAATGCGAGATTTGTCTGTGCAATGCGTCATTTGTGTGCAATGCGAGACAAATCTCGCATTGCTCGTATTGCTCCGGCAAATTACATAATTGTAACTTGCCGGAGCAATACGAGACAAAACGCGTCATAATAAAATATACATAGGGTTATTATGTAACTCGCGATTGCAGTGCGAAATAACAATCCTTCCATTATACCCGCGCTTATTCTCTTTCCAAAATGTTATTCCCGTGTTAAAAGTAAAAACATAAATATAACCGGTCAAGTACGAGTAGGACTCGAGCACCGAGGGTTCCGTACAAACCTACGGGTTTCTACGGAACCCTAAGGAAAAGTGGGTATAATATTATATACTGTAGGTTTTGAATCCCATGCGAGTTTGAAAATATGCGGCTAAAATTGCTGTTTCTTTTGATTGCGTTGACATAGATGTTTGATTTTTTTACAGCTTAAAGTTATTATAAAGCTGAGTATTTGATAAGAAATTCAATTTAATACCTGTGCGCGTTCTTGAGGAAAGGGGTAGTAAATATAAAATTATTAAAAATATTTTTTTATATGATGTAACAAAAAATTTACAGTTTTCGCAATTTTTCCTGTGCCTTTGATTTAAGACGTTGCTGCGTATTAAATTTCAAGATTCTGAGTTAACGGCAAGTATCCTGTAGGTTTTGATTCCCTTGAGAGTAGTCGCGAGTATAAAAATGCGGCTAAAATTGCTGTTTCTTTTGAATGCGTTGAGACAGAGGTTTGATTTTATTACAGTTTAAAGGTATTATAGACCTTAGTATTTGATATGAATTTCAGTTTAATACCTGCACGCGTTCATGAGAAATAAGGTAGTAAGTATGAAATTATTAAAAATAATTTTTTATATGATGTAACAAAAAATTTACAGTTTTCGCAATTTTTCCTTTATCTGTGCTCTAAGGAGTTGCTTTGTGCCAAATTTCTAGATTCTAAGTTCACGGGAAGTACCCTGTAGGTTTTGATTTTTTGAGAGTAGTTGCGAGTTTAAAATTGCCACTAAAATTGCTGTTTCTTTTGAATGCGTTGACATAGAGGTTTGATTTTATTACAGTTTAAAGGTATTATAGATTTGAGTATTTGGTATGAATTTCAATTTAATACGTTAACGCGTTCATGAGAAAAGGGGTAGTAGGTATAAAATTATTCAAAATATTTTTTTCATATGATGCAAATAAAAATGTATAGTTTTCGCAATTTTTCCTTTATCTGTGATCTAAGGAGTTGCTTCGTGCCAAATTTCATGATTCTGAGTTCACGGGAAGTGCCCCGTAGGTTTTGATTTATTTGGTAATGTCGAAAATTTGCTGAAATTTGCGACATATTCGACTATATCTTTTGATTGCGTTGGCCTAGAAGTTTGAAATTTTCACAGCTCTAAGAGGCAATGGACCTTAGTATTTCCTATAAATTTCAGCTTGTTACCTCCACGCGTTCCTGAGAAAAAGGGTCTTGACAGACAGACAGACAGACAGACGGACGGACGGACGGACAACAAAGTGATCCTATAAGGGTTCCGTTTTTTCCTTTTGAGGTACGGAACCCTAAAAATCTCAAAAGATCCAAATTAAAATAAATAGGAGGCCTCGACGGCGACTTTTTGTGTCAATGCAAACGCGAGACTGTTTCTCACGACTTCTGTATTTGATGCTGCATCCACACTATGCGCCAAATGAATCGCAGAGTCGTTCAGCGGTACAGTTTTGTCTATGCACGAATGCCGACAAGTATACCGGAGTCATTCGTCCATAGACAAAGTTGTTCGTGCAGAGACAAAACAGCATGTAGATTCTACATGAAAAAGAGACGACGGCACAACGTATAACCTATAACACATATTTATTTTCAAAAACGCCACTTTAAAGCGACCAAAAGATGCTAAATTAAAAAAGAAATTGAAGTTACATTTGATTTTGTACTTGCATCGTATGATTTTAAAAGACTTTTCAAAATTTTGTTAAAATTTGACAGTGGACGTTAGCAAAAAGAGACGTCTTTGGTACCGGAATAACCCCGCTGTACCGCCAAACGACTCGGCGAGTCAATCGGCGCAAAGTGTGGATGCAGCATGATTCTGAATAGCGTTAGCTTCGCAACTGAAACGCGATATTAGCTAAACAGAATATTCGCATCGCAACTGTATCGCTACAAAAAGTCGCCGTGGATCGCCTTTTAGTAATAAGTAGATACCTATGTAAGTTAGTTTAAGCTAGTTTTTTCTTTAATATAATTTTCTTTTTATTTTGTAGAATAAACATTATTTTTGCATTTATTTTGTGTTTCATTTATTTTGGTTTGAGCAACGCTTGCAACATGCACCATTTTAAGGTATGTATTATTTTGAATTTTATTATTTGTAGATATTGCAGTTTTTAGTATTTACTTTTTATTTACCTACTAGCTCATGGTCTGAGGAGAATTATTATAAATTAAATAAATAAACTAAAACTAACAATAAATTAAATTATTAAACCTTTTATAAAATATAGTACTTATGTTCCAAATAACTAGTTGTGTCTTTTGAGCTATTTCGGCTGAATGATCAGTATGCCATTCTTTCCTTTTATAGATATTGAGATGTGTTCCCAAAAAATGCAAAAAAAAAATGAAGTTGCATTTGATTTTGTACTGCTTCTTAAAAATTTTCATGTTTTCAAAATTTCGTTAAAATTCGACTGTAGACGTTAGCAAAAAGAGTGATTTTGGTATCGGAATAACCAAGTGGTCGCGCTGCTATCGCATTGCTTGCGATTTAATGTGAATGCGATCTGAAGAATATATTTTTTATTTATTTATTTAAAGCATGCCAACATAATGTATACCTTTACTAACAATTACACACATAATTAATGGAACTAGGCGTTACCAACTTTGCGGAAATCCATCACAACAATTATCAGTTATTTGTTAACACTAAATATTAAATAATAATAATTACACACATTTTTCTAAATATCTAATACGAATAGAATAGAAAACTATTTATTGTTCACACAAATACAACAATATAAAAACTTAGAACTAAGATTACACAGAAATAAGTGTTACCTGTATAACATAATAATTCCCCCATCCAGATGCAAAACAGCCTGGTCTCCCAAGGCATGTTCCTGGGCCGCGGAGGCTACTCCTCAGCAGCTCTGCAAGGACCGCTGGCGTACTTGGAGAAAACCGCCACCAATATAGGTAAGCTGTACGTAGCGTTCAAAAGGTGATTGGTTTGTTTTAAACTTATCTAAAGTCTACCTCCGTCTCTACCGGGGGTAGACTAGCAATTGCTTTATATTATTCTACTGCTGTGTTGAAATAATAAGCATTAGTAATGATATTTAATTGCTAAAGGCCCATTAGCAATAATTAAATTAATCATTTAAGTTAAAAAACATATTTTTGCTAATTTAATAGCAATCATCTGCGTTTGCGTCGTGCGACAATCATTCGAACAAGTGAATTAAATTAAAAATTTAAAAAAACCCCCAACGCAATACGTAATTCACCATTTTTTGATGGCGGCCATCTTGGATTTTAAATTTTATATAGTGGGCTGTATTCTACTCGTTAAGCCCTTTCATTTGATACCCATATTGAGGGGGTCGTGGAAGAAAAAAGTAATCCGCCATTTTGTAGCGGCGGCCATCTTGGACCGATTTTCACCAAACATAGCTAAGAATACTCTCGACTAACTCTACTTTCAAACAAAAAAAACTAAATCAAAATCCGTTCATCCGTTTGGGCGCTACGATGCCACAGACAGACACATACACACACACACAGACAGACAGACAGACAGACACGTCAAACTTATAACACCCCGTCGTTTTTGCGTCGGGGGTTAAAAATACCACCGTGCAGACTCGCACCGCGGTGCTAACTGCTAACTGACTGTCGTGCTATTCGGTGCTATGCTAATGCTAATTTCATTCGATGCCAAATAACGTGAACTGGCGTGACCCGATCATTCACGAATGTCTAAGATCACGAAGTAATACGAGTGAGTGAGAGCGGATAAAGCATACGCGCCAATGAAATTTAGCATTTCACATATCACACCTACTCGTATTTATAATTTTAGCAAATAGCATAGCAATAACACGTAGCATGCTAAGATATGAAAATTAGCATGCTAATGAAATTGCATTAATTTCCATTACTACCGTGAACTGTGTAGGTCGCCAAACCCTCACATCACCTTGCAAAATCTTGGAATTTATTTCCAAATGCCCAACCTGGGAGTAATTATAATTATAATAATATATTGATGTGGGGACTTCAGGGAATGTACTCCACTTGCACTCAAATAAAGTGCCACCACTCGTGGCAACCCTTGAAGTTGGTTTAATGTTGTAATGTGACGTCATTGTTCAGATATGGTGGGTCTGGGAGACGGACGGAGGTGACGCGGTCGCGGGAGGGGCAGGGGGCGGGGCCGCGGCAGAGGACGAGGTTTGTATTCTTTTAATTAAAATAATTAAAGTACACTTTCAAAAGATTTCGGTTTAATACTTAGTATGTATTATAAGTACGTGGTAGAGACCGCTGGTGCAAACTGGACCCGCCTGTCACAACACCGCACTATAACTATATATGCACGAGCCGCTGCACGCCAGAGATATTTACAGGCTATTTGACTCCCTAGAAGCGATCGAACTCAAGGTAGCGGTAGTTTGCAACGCGGTCGACAGGGATCGGCAAGAAGCGAGGTGCCGAATAGACCTTTTTATTGCAGTAAGCTTCCGAATAATGGTTGTGAATTATTAAAAATATCACAAAGTATTTAATTATTTTTGATATTTTTAATAATTCACAACCATTATTCGGAAGCTTACTGCATAAAACGTCTACTCGGCACCTCGCTTCTTGCCGATCCCTGTCGACCGCGTTGCAAACTCGCGCGACCTTGAGTTCAACCTCTTCTAGGGAGTCACATTACTGTGTATCTCTTTACCGTGCTTTCATCTTCGTAGCATAGCTGCATAGCACATCTCTTGTAGAAAGGCACCTTGAGGGTAAAGCGACCAGACTGTGAGGTAAAATTAATTAATATCTAATTTATTTGTTAATACCTATTCCCAGGTCGTGGTGCATCCCCTGAGTATGGCAGCATGACGCCGCCATAACGCCAACCCCTCCCGGCGACGCCGGCATACTGACACACAAACACACACACATACATATAGCACGCTCTTTGTATGGACACGGTTGAAATTTACTTTATTTTTGGTTGATTTTGATTTAAGTGTTCTTTTTAATCTTTAGGTGAAATCGCACTAAGTGGCAACTGCACTGCAGCGGCGTCCAAGCACGCTAAACAGATATACAGTAATGTGACTCGATAGAAGCGGTTGAACTCAAGGTCGCGCGAGTTTGCAACGTGGGTAGGGTTCGGTAGGCACCAAGATACCGAATAGGCGTTATTATTGAGAATTACTCAAAATATCAAAAAGAATTAAATACTTTGTGATATTTTTATTAATTCACAACCATTATTCGGAAGCTTACTGCATAAAACGTCTATTCGGCACCTCGCTGCCTACCGAACCCTACCCACCTCGTTGCAAACTCGCGCGACCTTGAGTTCAACCGCTTCTGGGGAGTCAAATTACTGTAATGTCGCTGCCGTGTAGTGCGGTAATGTCCCATACATTTTCATACAAAGATATTTGGCGGCGCCTCGACGCTACAGTGCAGGGCAACTGCACTGTAGCGTGTGTGGAAGCTTAGTGCGATTGCACCTTTATTTATTTTAGATTTCACAGTCACAGCACCAGCAAAAGTTTTTAGAATTCGTCGGATTTTTTACTCGTTCTTACCTCTAAAAGAAAAAACGAAACCCGATAAGTAGAGTTGAAATATTATTGCACACATTATATTGGATATTTTTAACGGTTTTTTATACAGAATTGAATTAATTATACATTTTAATTGTTAATTGAGGTACAATTTTAACCGTGTCCACTCTACTTAATCAAATTCTAGCACTACGTCACAGTTACCTGATAATATCTACATAAAGCTGGGTACACACCGAACTACTAAACGAAGCCCAACGAATGATATAACCAACGATTGCTAACGAACCCCTTCTTGCATGGGCGTAGCGACGGACAGTGATGGGCACTCTCCCCACCCGGACTCTAACCTGTAAAGTACTTCGAATTTTCTTGGCGCTAGAAATAAACCGATGACACGTACTGACTACGAAACGTACGCACGAAAGTCAAGATTACAATTTTTCTCGGAGCTTGTAGCAAGCTGGGGGGTTAGACAAGTGCCAATCGTTTGTCGCTATCGCTAAAAAAATTTACTGAGTTGGCAGTCGCTATGGAAAAGCAAACGAAAACGACTGTCATCTCAGTACATTTTTTTATCGATAGCGACAGACGATTTGCGCTTGTCTAGGTTGTCGTGCAATAATGTACCGGGGGTAGACTTCCTTTGCAGGAGGTCGTCTAGGTGGGTACCCCAACAGTGCCAGTTATTCTACCGCCTGAGCAGTGATGTGCAAACATTACTGTGCTCCGGTAGGAGGGCACTGTAGCTAGTGAAATTACTGGGCTAAAGAGTCTTAACATCTTATGACTCTTGAGTAAGAAGCGTTGGTGCGCAGTGCTCCTAGAATTTCACATAATTGTGAAATCCTAGGTAACACTGTACTGATTATGGGCAGCCGTTATCTCTTAACATCAGGAGAGCGTCTTGCTCGTCTTCTACTTCATTACATAAAAAAAAAAATATATATATATATAATTATTTTTTTTTTTAACGTCCCCCTCTCCCCCGTTATATTATGTAGGTACCTGCTTTTATTTTCTCACCGCTCAGAACAAACTTATGCTGCCCACCCTGATCCCAAGGCTGGCCAAAACCCCTGCCTTCTGGGCCTTCGTTTGTTTTTGGTGTGTGCAGAAAGTTAGGTTCTATATCCTTATTTTTGTTCTTTCCTTATTTTATAACCTTATTTCTGTTTCATTTTGACCTTTTATGTCCCCGTGCAATCGAAATATTAAATTTTTAGTGTTCTTAGTAAACTCAAATTGTTTGCCTTATAGGACAGGACCAGCTAGAGGCTCTTATTGTAACAGGCCAAAACTCACTTTGGGTTCTCACAATCTAATAAGATTGTAAATTTTCAAAAGGTAACTGTGACAAAATACGGCACTATCTTTACTACACTATACTCATATTGTACTCGATCGCTGTAAAATAGCCAAATTGTATCAAAATGTACTCCTACTGGGTATCTATATTTCTAGGGCTTTTAGCACATCTTCGCTCTAACAATGAAAATTGAGACTTGTAATAGAAAACTCCAATGCCCTCCGATTGTGACTTTGGACCTAGTAAAATGTGTTACGCATCGTCATCCTGCGCCGGGGGCGCATGTGGAATGAAATAATCATAAAACACGATGATGTGCTAAAAGCCTTATGAAAGTACCTACATATTTATGCCGGCAAATATATCCGGTTACTTAGAAAAAATATTTAGTTAACTTTCTAGAATATTAAGCACCTAATTTCTTGTAAAATATAACATGCATTGTGTTACAAAACGACATATTTATAGGTAGATATATTTTATTATCTGCCTGTAGTGGGTATAATTCCCATTCGCCTCCACATTAATTGCCCCCAGGTGGCATTTGGGAATGAATTCCCAGGCACTATTCGATGCTAATGTACACCTGGGGGAATCGATGTGGGGGCGAATGGGAATACGCCTGTAGTGTCTGTTAGTTCATAAAAAAAGAGATTTTTTGTTCCGCGATGCGTTGACGTAGTAATTTATATTTCCTTGGCGTTGCGGTGTACATTAGTTTGCTTAAAATACACTTTTTGTAACATTATGTACCTATAGTTAGTTATTTAGTATCTAGTCATCAGAAAAAAAGTGACATTATGTTATAAAGCGTTTTGTTGTTGCTGTCTGCAAAGCGCCTTACTTCAGGCTAAGTAAATTATTTCAGTTAGACTTACATTTCAGTCTACTCTTATACCAGTAAGTAATATTTAAGTACTTTCTATATATTATGTACCTACTTGTGATCTCAATTTGATTACTAACCCCACATTGGGAATGCGCGACTTTCGTGGACTTTCTGGTTAGTCGTGACTCGTGACGGTTAAGTCGTGGTGTTGCGGCGACCTATTGACGATATTGATCCCACACTCTAGCGTTACACGCGCTGTTAATTAGGGATTAGCCTTTTTCTTGACCCAGGAAAAATGCGTTACGCATCATCACCCCACGCCAGGGGACGCGGGGTGGTATGTGGGACTCCTGCGGGTTTAGCCTTAGCGTAACTCTTGCGCTCCACTTCGTGCACATATAATATGTAAACGCGCATTTACACATTGTCATTAAACATGCTTCTAATGAATGGGAATACCATTTGCCACCTGGGGCTTTTAACGATATAATATTTATTCCCATTCGCCCCCTCGTGGCAAATGGGAAGTCGCTGTACATTGAAGCGTGGACCGCGGTGGACCGCCACGTTTTGTATTCATGAGCAATATTTAGAGAGCAATATTTTTTGTGAATGCGATGTCTGGACTACGAAACACATGTTCCTCCTTTGGACAGCGTACCCCAAACCGGAGGAGTACAGGTCTATTCCTCTTAGTGGGATCACCTAATTAACCATTTCTTCGTAGAGTAGGAGACGGTGTGCAAGGGGTTACTGTTAACACAATAGATCCCAATGGGTCGATGTGTTGCTGCCTTTGTCAGCCCCGTCATAAGATGCATGAAGTGGAGATGCAGGCTTAGACAAGCGGCAATCGCTTGTGGCTAACGCCAAGAAATGTACAATGTACGTATAGAGATGAAAGTCGTGGAAAAATGAACTACTTACTACTGTCATTACTAGCGACTGTCATCTCAGTAGGTACATTTTCTAGAGTCAGTCACAAGTGATGGCCTCTTGACTAGGGTAAAATTACAACTTGTAAAATATTGTGTTTTGTAGAAGTGATAGAAATAAAATGTTAGAAGAAAATATGACTTTCATTTTAACCATTATATAAATGCAAATTTCAGAAATGAAGAAATCCGTAGACGAACTAAAGTCACCGACATAGCCCAGCGGATTAGCAAGCTGGAGTGGCAATGGGCAGGCCACATAGCGCGCAGAGCGGATGGCCGATGGGGTCGAAAAGTGCTCGAGTGGAGACCACGGACTAGCAAACGAAGCGTAGGACGTCCACCCACAAGGTGGACAGACGACCTTATAAAGGTCGCCGGAAGACGCTGGATGCAGGTCGCTTCCAACCGGTACATATGGAAGTCCAAAGGGGAGGCCTATGTTCAGCTGTGGACGTCCTGCGGCTGAGATAATGAAATGCAAATTTGTTAAGTAGTGCGTGTGTCCTTTTTATGCCTAAACGGCTGAAGATATTAAGCTGAAATTTATGATACCCTATATAGGTAGCCTGGAATAACATATTATAGCTTAAAATTTTAGCTATAATAAGCGTGTAAATTCGCTGCTAGTCGCATATCTAAAGCGAATTTTAAGTCTATTACTTTTTAATAAATAATAAAAAATAGGGTGTAACAATCAAACAAAGAAATATTTACACAATCATTTATTATGCCAAGCGCATATCATAATTTCGATAAATTAAGGTACAATAATTATTATTGTTCTTAAAATTAAATTGTTTTTACAAACAAATTCAACATTTAACACTGTTTGCTATACTACATTAACAATATACAGGGTGACTATAATAATAATTGGGGTTTATACTCCAACAGAACAGGTTACCCTTCTTACACTGTCAGAGTCAAATCACAATTTATGGGTTGCGTGGCCAACCTATATGTTGCAGTACTATGTAAAAAACACATTTTTTTTCGACAAAAATAGACGACCTCTGTGGCGCGGTGGGCTAATACCCGCTTGTAACGCAGAAGGTTGCGGGTTCGATTCCCGTATGGGACAAATGTTTGTGTGAACCACAGGTATTTGTTTCTGGTCTGGGTGGTTTTCAATATCTATTATAAGTATGTATTTACAAAAGAAAAGTATTAAAAGTAATTATATCCGTTACCCTAACCACCATAACACAAGCATTAAGTTGCTTAATTTGGGGTCAAATGGCGCTGTGTGTAATGTCCTGAAATATTTATTATTATTTTATGTAGACAAGATTTTTACATAATAAATCATATTTAATGAGTATTTTTAAGAATCTACTAAACAGAAAAACTTATTTTGGACATATCCATATTGAATGATAAGAATTTACAACACAAAAAACACGTTTTCTTACAAAATATGACTTAGGAATTGAAGAAGGTTATCACATCACTGCATAGAGCCTATGGTAAATTTTTTTTAAATAAAAAAACCGTACTTATTGTGTCACCCTGTATAACATACATAAATGCTATGTAATTAGAAAAACGCTGCAGTTTAAAATTAATGATTTTAATAACTTTTTATTTGCTTTGGCAAATGCTTTCATTGAGAAAACATAAATATAACTGTACATGAATATACTTAATAATAAACTGGTATTGAAAATTCAATAAAAAAAATCTCTAAATATACTAAGACCGAAATTTTTACTATACATTTTTTAATTTACATATAAAAAATATAAAAAGCGTTGATTTTTTTAAACTGCAGCGTTTTTTTTATGCATAGAATGGTCTCAGCACTAAATAAAAAAAAAAAAAATTTTGTATAGCAAATTGTAAAGGGGTTTGTATTTTCTTTTTCGTTATAGGTTAACCTTTGACCTCGATCTCTCGTTATGTTAAACGACGATGCGGTCGCAGATGGCAGCAGACTAAACCTAGAAGGCGGGATAAATCCCTACCCTCTAGATTTTTGGCATACCCATACATAAATAGTCATGCATACTCCATACAATGTAACTAGGCATTATTCTTAGCTATAAGTCATTATTGTATTTATGTATTGTTCATACGTCTGGAAAAGACAGGTTTCGGCAGAACAATGCATTACATTAAGATCTTTATGTACCTGAAATCTATGAATAAACAAATTCTTATTCAACCGCTCGAGTTTTTGAGAAACGGATGTCACGATTTCTTTAAGAATTTAGACTATACCCGATTTGAGTTCCAATTTTTCGCTAGACCATTCTTAGCATAAACTATATAATATTAAATCTACATATTATATCACATTTATTATACATTTTTTATTCATTTTATATATATTTTTATATTTCTAATGCCGGCGTTCCACTTGACACAAATTCACGCAAAGTGTGTTAACATAAAGGGTTTCTCTCTTTTGATTCGCGCGAAGTTTTACATCAAGTGGAGTTAGGCTATATACTGCAATATGCAGGTTTTAAGTACACAACGCCTTGTTCTAAACGTAAAATTAAAAAATAATACTGGGACTAAGAACTTATACAATTTGACTACTCTCGCTCGCACGATTTAATACATTTTTCTTTTTTTGCTTTTTTTGCTCTTAAGAGAGTTACCAGTGAAATTACTGGGCAATACGAGATTCAAATAATATCATAGGTTGACAGCCGCAGTTCTGCGTATACATAAAAAATAAGTAGATACATTTAAGAATAACAATTTTAAAGGTATAATTTTAAATAAAAAATCAGTCTAATCAACAACATTTTATTATCCGATCAATTTATTTTTGACAGCTCGATTTTTATAATTAAAATGTCTGTGTAAGCTGACTTTATACCACTGCCCAAAGCCACGGAAACAAAATATGTACTTCAGAAGGTAATAAGGGTCAAATTTGTATGCCAGTATGACCCAGTTCACAGAAAAGTGAATTAGGACAAACAAGAAAACTGAGATCCTGACCAGCGGGGCTATGATGCGCACGTCGACATAATGTCGCGTGAAATTTGATTTAATGTGAATAATACTCTATGTGGCTGTCATAAAGTCGAGATTTACGCACCAGTGAAATGATTTTGTCGTTAAAACTCCTATGTCAAAATGATCTCACTGGTGTGTAATTTTCGACTTAATGACAGCCACATAGAGTATTATTCACATTAAATCAAATTTCACGCGACATTATGTCGACGTGCGCATCATAGCTCTGCAGGACAACAAAATGTATCTCTAGCTCTGTCGCTCTTGGTAATAATGTATATGTGCATTTCACTTACTCGAAAAGCGACAAATACTGACAGATTTCAGTTTTTAAGGTGTTAGCGTTGATTTAAACCATTCTGTCAAAAGTAAAATGATAGGACAATATGAACAAAAAGGCGATTCAAATTAAAATTTGTACTTAGGCAAGACACTCGTAGTAAACGTGTATAATTAAATAAAAACACGTACTTAGTATAAATAAATAAAATAGTTCAATTTCTAGTTCCATCAGGTGGCAATAGGAAATCTAAGGCCCAGTGGCAATTGGTAACACCCATGTTTTAATAGTTTGCCACCACGTGGCAATCGGAAATTAATATGCCACCCAGTGTTAATAAGGAATTTTAATTGATTGCTACCAAGTGGCAATCGGGAATCAAAGCCACCAGATGGCAATAGGTAATTTGATTTCTTTTTGCCACAAGTAGCGATCGGATTATACAAAGTCGCGGTGGCAACTGGGAATAAAGGCTAAACATAATTTAAATAAATTATTATTGCAACAATCGTTCTTGTTTCGAAATGGTCGCGATAGGTAATTTTATTCCTGTTTGCCATCAGATAGCAATCGGTTATCAAAGCCATTAAGAGGCAATAGGTATCATTTAATCACTGATTATTGTAACAATCGTTCTTCTCTTCTTTATTATACAAAGAAGTGGTCGCAATAGGTAATTTTATTCCTGTATGCCACCAGAAAGCAATAGGGAAACAGGTAGCAATAGATATAATCTTAATTATTTTGCCACTGTAGCAATAGGGTATTTAACCTTTGATTATAGTAACAATCATTCTTCTTTTCTTTATTATACAAAGAAGTGGTCGCAATTCGTAATAAGTAATTTTATTCCTGTACCACCAGAGTGCCACTACATAGCAATAGGGAATTAAAGCCACCAGGTAGCAATAGATATAATATTATTTTTTTTGCCACCGTGTGACAACCGGTTATCAATTGCCCCTTTAGCGACTCCCGTCCCACTGTCAAGAGTAATTGACGTTTGTAAGAGCACAATGACATTGGGAGTAGCTGCAAATTGTAAGCAATGACAGCGCGAGTAGCAAGAGTAGCGTCTTGATATATGTCAGTTTACTCCTGACAGTGGGACGGGAGTTGCTACTCTTATGTAAATGTGTTACTATAATAAAGGGGCAGGTGGCAATAGGTAATTATCCGTAATATTATTGTAACAATCTTTCTTGTTCGTCGCTAGTGGTGAGGTAAGAGTTTTGGTTGCGCGCGATATAATATCACTATAAACTTACATAAATAAAATGTTTTTAAAGTCAAAGAGCGCTAAGGTAGGTAGGTCGTAGGTAGGTAGAGAACTTAAATTGGTCGCGTCAAAATTGAAAACTGCTTTTTTAATTAAACAAAAGTGACAGTCCACAAGAGTAAGCATTTTATTCCTGTATGCCACCAGGTGGCAATAGGTAATCATTCGTAATATTATTGTAACAATCTTTCTTGTTCGTCGCTGGTTGTAAGGTATGAGTTTTGGTTGCGCGCCTCGATTGTTCGTGCGGCCGGCGATACAGGCATAGGATGGGGGGATACCTATACACAATATAACAATATTAATATAAAGGTAATCTTACTTATAATATTATATACGTGAAAGTTTGTAAGAATGGATATCTGGATGTCTGGATGGATGTTTGTTACTTTTTCAGGCCTAAACGGGTGGACCGATTGAGCTGAAATTTGATATAGAATAATCTATAATAATTGGGGTTTATACTCCAACAGAACAGGTTACCCTACTTACACTGTCAGAGTAAAATCACAATTTTTAGGTTGTGTGGCGAACCTATATGTTGCAGTTTCAGGTCGTCGAGATGGCTACTAGGGTGGAGCGCGGATGTATGGAAAAAAATTTTTTTTTAGATTCTGAGTTCTAATAGTGCGGAATTGGTGCATTATATTATTGTTAAAATACATGTAAATTTTCATTTAATTTGACGGACGTCTTCTGCCTCCGCAGAGACATCAAAAATTTTAAAAAATTGTAAAATAGTTAACGAGCTTTTGAGGTGAAAAATTATGCTTAACATAATGGTTATTATGTATTAAATAATAAAAAACTAAAATTTTGACATTTATATAAATTTTACAATATAAAAACCCGTGCAAATATTAAGAAATAAAATAAAATATATATTATTAGTTAGCACTAAAATCTCTTTTAGTTTTAAATGTAGGCATTACATTGCGTGATTCCATCTTGGCTTTAATTTCACCCAATCTTGCTTTTTTTGTGCACTGTGAAATGGAAGCTTCTGTTGTAATAGTCACAGCTCTTTCAACCGCTTGAGAATGACGGGGAAGCCTTAAAAATATCAATTCGCTGTTACTAATTAAATCTTTAGCCATTTCTGGGAGCACTTGTCCTTCGATGGATGTAATTTTTTTAACAGGCAGCATTTCTCAGGTTTCTAGAGAGAATAAGATTTAGGTCCCGAAGTACATCGGTCGAGATTAAGAAACAGGTGTCCAAAAGGAAATTAGTTCATGTGCAGTAAACAAATTATCCACTGAAGTGGTTTTTGTAATCTTTTCTCAGATCCCACCATACTTTCCAGTATTGACATTGGTACCATCACAACCCTTACCATCCATTTACCATCTTTTTTAACATTCTTCCAAGTTACATCTTTCCTGCCATCGAAGTATAAAGACGAAAGCTCTGTGACAGTTGCATTTTTCGTGATTTTTTCTCTATTTTTGCTTCTCTCTCTACATAGCTTGTATCTATCGATAACCTCCACATCAGATCCAATGTCGAACAATACAGATGATGCTATTGCTGCTGCTGCTCTATCTGATACCCCATACCTATCACAGGTCATCGATAACGTAGGGAAATCGACGGACATCATTTTCTTTCTTTTTTTTCAGGACCGCTTTCGATCGTAGTATTTTCTGGTTTTTCTGATGCTGATGATGTCGTTGAAGATGTACTAACATCTAATTCCTCTAACGTTGAAGTGCTTAAGGATGTGGTTGGGCGATTTTCTCGTTCATGCTTAATTTTAAAAGTTTTTGCAACTTCCTTGTAGCAGTTACGTCGATGACGCTGATTACCAATATTCGCGACGTTCTTTGGTCGATTAAAAAAGGTTGCTCTTGTTTGGGTACCTTTTTATCTTAGGGCAAATACATCAAGCAAAGTCTTTGCATTTGCATGCTGAAATATCGAAAAGTATTTCACGGCTTTGTCGAAAACTTTGTAAATTTTCCGCTTAATAGATTTTTGTAGGTTTTTACATTTTAAATGATATGCTTTTAACATCTGTTATGATTCTTGTTCTAGTCACTATTGGAATAGATGCAGTTTGCCATATATTTTCAATCCGAGATATCACAGTATCTGCTATCTCTGCGAATGTAGTTCATTTGCAGTTTCTAATTGTAATTTCAGTTGATGTCTCGTCCATTCATAGTACTTCATTACATCTTCGTAAGTAGGTAGAACATTTCCTTTTATCTCACAAATATCACCAAAAAGAGAACATTTCAATGCACTCCGAGTTCTTTGCATAATTGCAGCGATACAAAATCGAGGGTTTGACTAATACGAGCTCAAAACATTAGCGCACTGAAGAAACGCGCGAGCAATGTGACCCTTTGTTTGAGTGGTGATTTTCGCGACAAATGTATGTACTTAAATGTCCATTCACACCATTTATTTGAATGTAAAAACAACGTTAAGATTTTTTATCGAAAATTAACAATATCAGTTATCGTTTCTACGTTTAACAATGGAGCATTTATTAAAAAAGCTTACGTTTACATAGCGTCCTAATAGGATCTAAAATTAACTATTTTCATAATTTCAATGACGTTGCGGAGGCAGTTACTCTAAACCAAATTGAATCATATTTTGCATAACTTAATTTGAGCCTAAAATGCATCGAATTTTAACTATTACATTACCGTTTCATAAAAAAAAAATTTTCGCTCCACCCTAATGGCTACACCTGCAACATGAGCTGACGACTGCCTCCTACATATCTTATAGGAAACAGCCGGGACACACAATTTTACGTGTCTTCCGAAACACGTTAGCGTCCAGCCGAAAATCTTTGCCACACTGAGATTTGAACCCAGGACCTCCGGCTTACAAGCCGGTCCTACGACTGGGTCACGGACGCTACAAGTCTCTCACGGAAGAAAAAATTTAAATATCCTTAGAGACATAACAGAACTAAAGTTAAAGCACAAGAAAGTAGAGAAATGCCCTTTTTAAGTAGAAAAATGGACATAATAGGGGTGTGCAAAAGGTCAATAATATTATTACTTATAAGTTTTTGGGGTGAAGATGCGTGATGTCATGTGTGGGGTATATTTTGTATCGACTCGAGTACCCACAAGTGACGTCATCACCCTCACCAAGCAACTTTAGAGCGTTGTAACAGTCGTTTTTTTAATTAAAAATACAAATAAAAAATATGTGTCCAATATTTTTTAATAAGCTACATTATGGACCAATTTTTTTTTGTCCGATCCCCTATTATAGGTTGTGTGGCCAACCTATATGTTGAAGCTGTAAAAATCATCTCACCTGTCTGGACGGCGTTTTGTGTTCCCCTGTGATACTCAAGTCTTCATCTACCGACTGCAATAGCTGTAACAAACATTTACATGAGTTTTCATCATCATCACTTTTCATCACCATCACGTTTTGCTGGTGGTATGCTTCGGCCGTGGCTAGTTATCATCCTCTGGACAAAACCGTGTTCCGGCATGTTCAGTGATAACAGGGAGGGATTGATCCCGCCTTCTAGGTGTAGTCAGCTACCATCTACGGCCGCATCTTCGTTTAACATCAAGCGAGATCGTGGTCAAAGGCTAACCTATAATGAATAAAAATAATTAATTTAAACCGACCAATTTCAATAAAATTGAACTTAGATACGTTTAAAAAAAATTAGATACGGATCCCCTATTTCTTAAACATTTGAGTTTGTTTCAGTTTACGTAGGGGGGATATCGTTTAAATTATAAAAGAAAACAGCATTATTTGTGTTGTAAAGAAGACGAGCAAGACGCTCTCATGATGCGTAAGAGATAACGCTGCCCATAATTAGCACGAGGAGGATTTTACAAAGGTTAAATTCTGGGTGCACTGCGCCAACTTTTCCTACTTGAGAGTCATGAGATGTTAAGAGTCTTCAGCCCAGTAAACTCACTATCTACAGTGTGGTACCTGTGCACAGTAATGTTCACACATCACTCAGGGTGTACAATAACTGACACTGTTGGGGTACCCGCACCTACTCCACACAGTGCTAAGGAACTCTACCTCGATAATTATTTGTCCGAATAATATGTAAAATTAATACGACAATACCCAAATCAAGTCTGATTCCTTTCAAGCATTTTAATAATTTTCGACAATTGCATCATCATTATCTGTTCCGTCTCCAATCGTCTTCTTTCTACTGCTAATTTCTCATCTCTAATCTCTCTTTCGTAATCTATCGCATCCCTTTCCAACTCGAGATATCGCGCGGAATCGGGGTCAATCGATTCTTGATTCGATTTATCATTCGATGAATCGATCTCGTACTTGTGAAAATCGTTTGCCAAATCGATTGCCGTGTCGATTTTGTTATTGAGTTCGTTTCGTATCGGGAAAGTGTCTCGAAGGTTCGAATCGATTTGGAACGATCGATGTCTTGTGTCTCTAATATCGTCATAGCTTTTGATGTCTTGATTTTTGTCTCGATTATTCGATTTGAAATCGATCCCTTGTCCTTGACTGGTTGAGGAAAGGTTATGGAAGGTGAGTAGGGAGGAATCCGGGTGGAAAGTCGCCTTTTTCTTTTTACAGTGATCTGATTCTGAATGAAGGAAAACTGTTTTAGATGAGTTAAAGTATTATATATAACAAAAAGGTTTATCTAGTCAATATTAATTTTTAGACTAAATAAATTGTTAAGAAGCTTAAAAGGCTGAAGCAATATAGCTGAAATTTGTCACGAGTAACTCAGGCCCCGTAAAAATATACGATGTATTCGTATCTCTCTAGATGCTTTTAAGCTACTAGGTTACTATTCATTTTTCATAATAATACCCCAAATTTAATAAAAGTTTAAAAGGTAAGGGTGACTGTTGATCTATCAACACATAGTTAAAACCCAGTGCCGGCGTTAGGGTAGGGCGCGGTTGGGCGACCGCCCAGGGCGCCGGATAAAAGGGGCGCCACAGGCTCTATAATGGGGCGTCCGTGGCGCCCCATTCGTTCTGAAAAATTCAATATTTTTCGGTGCTCGTAGCGAGCTGCTCGCGCTTTTATAAGAACATTTAGTTTCTTTGCCGCTCGGAGCAAGCTAAACGCACAACATTCGTGCTGAATAATTCAATATTTTCTCGACGCTCGCAGCGAGCTGCTCGCGCTTTTATAAATGAGAACATTTACTTTCTTTGCGACTCGAAGCAAGCTTAACGCACATCATTCGTGCTGAAAAAAATCTAAATTTTCTCGGCGCTCGCAGCGAGCAGCTCGCGCTTTTATAAATAAGAATTTTTATTTAGTTTCTTTGCCGCTCGGAGCAAGCTAAACGCACAACATTCGTGCTGAAAAATTCAAATTTTTCTCGGCGCTCGCAGCGAGTTACTCGCGCTTTTATAAATAAGGACATTTAGTTTCTTTGCCACTCGAAGCAAGCTAAACGCACATCATTCTCGCAGCGAGCTGCTCGCGCTTTTATAAATAAGAATACTTATTTAGTTTCTTTGCCACTCGGGGCAAGCTAAACGCAGCTCGTGCTTCGTGCTGAAAAATTCAAAATTTTCTCGGAGCTCGCAGCTAGCTGGAAAGGTGTTTATTTTTTCTAGATACGCCCATGATTTTGCCCATCGGATTCGGCCCAGAAAAAAATCCTGGAATTTTTTCCTTTTTCGTTTTTAGTATGGGTTTGAATTGCTTTTTAGGGGGCGCCGTAGAAATCTCGCCCAGGACGCTGGTAACGTTAAAACCGGCCCTGTTAAAACCGCTGAACGGATTAGGCTGAAATTTGGAAAATATTAAGATTTTGTGACGTAGACCGCTAATAAACGATATCTTCACACGGACAAATACCTTGAATAACACAGACTGATATTATAAAAGCGAAAGTTTGTGAGAATGTATGTTTGTTACTCTTTCACGCCTAAACGGGTAAACCGATGGAGCTGAAACTTAGTACGGAGATAGGTTATACGCTGGAATAACACGTAGGCCACACTACAGCAGGTAATACCGCTGGGCGCAGCTAGTCTAAATATATATAAAAGGAAAGAGTGACTAATTGACTGATCTATCAACGCACAGTCTAAACCGCTGAACGGATTTGGTTGAAATTTTGAACATAGATGGGTTTTATGACGTAGAAAGCTAAGAAAGGATTTTGCCATGCGGGCAAAGCCGCGAGCATAAGCTAGTATTCAATAAATCCATAAAACTAACCAATGTTCTTCTCATCAGTACATTTGGATAATACAGTATTGCTAGTCCAGAAGTTGTTTTTAACGCATTCAACACAATTATTTGCATCTATGTCTGTGTTGAAACAAGTACTGCAGTTTGAGCGCGTAGCTTCTATGCGTTTGAATGAAGGAAACGTTTTAATCTATAAGATAATAGAACTCTATAGGGAATAATATTTAACGGTCAAATTTGACTTAAATTGTAGTAAATACTATATTAGGATGAAATAGGGATGAAACTAGAGGATGAAATTTAGTTTGAGCTCAATTTACACAAATAGATTCTGATATACTTGAGATTTAATAATGTGAATAGGAAGTTGTATTATGTACATGACTTAATGACTATGACTACTAATAAGAATAATATTTTTTTGTTAGTAAAGAAGTTGTTTTTAACGCATTCAACACAGTTGTTAGAATCTATATCTGTGTTACAAGTACTGCAGTTAGAGCGCGTAGCTTCTATGCGTTTGGATGAAGGACATGTTTTAATCTATAAGAAAATATAGGAATAAAAGTTTTAACTCTATAGAGGATGATATTTAACGGTCAAATTAGTATATGTACATATAAATAATAAAATAAAATGAATAGAGATGAGTATAGGGGATGAAATTTAGTTTGCGCCCAAATTTCATTTTCAAAGAAGTCATATTTATATGATGTAAACAACAGCTAATTGTGAACAGGGGTGAAAAGGGGATGAAATTTCAATGTATGTTTAATTAAGAATAAAATATACCTTATCGTTATCAATGGCCAAATTGATACGTTTTGCGGTATATTTGTTATAAAAATAGTACCTTTTTCTAAGTCTGGGTTAGGTGAGTTTTGAAAATATAGGTATAAAAAATTACAACAATAAAGGGCATGAAAATTTGTTTAAACTCAAATTTCATTAATCTTTCATGAGCATGTATGTAAACAATAGCTTAATGTGAACTGGGATGAAATGGGGATGAAATTTGTTTGAGCTTAAATTTGCTTGAGCTCAAATTTCATTAATCTTTCATGAGTATATAAACAATAGCTAAATGTGAACAGGGGTGAAATGGGAATGAAATTTCTATGTAAGTAAGAATAAACTATACTTTATCGTAATCAATGGCCGAACTGACGCGTTTTGCAGTACATTTGTTATCAGACAATGTTTCTTTTTCTTTAGAATGTTTTGTTACGTCACTTGTAATACTTCTTTTGTTTAGTTGTTGGTTAAGAAAATACAGGTATACCTATACACTTAATTACTACACGCTACACTTAAGATAACCAAAATTAGAATGGGAATTGGGTGAAATTTTGATTGAGCTTAAATTTAGAAGAAGAAATGAATATGTATGAGGAAATCTACATATAAATAGGTACTACATTAGGGGGAATAGGGGATGAAATTTTATTAGAGCGCAAATTTCATCTCTTATTAAGTCGTATTTCTATTCATTCTGAACAACAACTAAATGGGAAAATGGGTGAAATGGGGATGAAATTTCTATGTATATACCTAAGTAAGAATAAACTATACCTTATCGTAATCAATGGCAGAACTGACACATTTTGCAGTACATTTGTTATCAGACAATGCGAGTTTCTCTGAGGATGGGTAGTTTTTCGCCACTTGTAACAACTCTATTATGTTTAATCGGGGGTTAGGCTGGAATGGTATTAAATTTATACAAGTTTTTTTTTTTTTTTTTTTATACTAGATAGGCCTACGTTTGACCACACTGTATACTGTATACTTGTTGCTCTTTGACGAACTACTGGACCAATTGAGCCGGAATTCGGTATACGGGTAGCTAAGACCCTGGAATAACAGGCTTTTTATCGGGTCAAACTGCTGGGTGAATGTATTCTGAATAAGTAAAATAAATGTTGGGCCGAGGTTTTATGATAAAAAAAATAATTGGCCAAGCGTTATTCGGGCTAAGCTTCTTGTTGACTACGGAACCCTAAAAATGGGGTTTTTACTCCAAGAGAATAGAGTAAAATGACATTTATAAGTGGTCTTCTTTATGTTCTGTGTGTCTTGTACTTGGGTATCTTTAAGGCACGAGTGAATAGGTACCTTTCTAGGCATCTTATGTGATCCATCGTCGACCGCATTTTCACTTTCCATCAGGTGGGATGTGGTCAAACGTATGCCTATCTCGTATAAAAAAAAAATGTTCTAAACCTATACTCATCTAATTTATCTGAATTACAAATTAAATGTACCTTAACTCCGGAAGTAGAGCTAATTTCAACAGTGCAGGCACTTGTTTTGCCCAACAACTTATTACTGATCATAGATATTGGTATCGCACTGGAGGAATCACATAGGTGCTGGAAAGGATGGGTAGTCAATGACGATTTATTATTTCTTTTTTTATCTTATATGGAGGTCTGACTAAACAACACATCGACCAATAGGGATCTATTTTGTCCTAACTACCTTACGGTTTCTTATTCTTTGAAGAAATGGTTTATTAAAGCGGTGATCCCACTTAGAAGAAGAAACCTATACAGGTATACACTTCCGGTTTGGGATATACACAGTCCTAATTTGAAATGGACGTGTGTGAAATTGTGAATGGACGTGTCTCTGGCATGGATCAGTCGATCAGTCGAATAAAAAAATCAAAAAACTGGTACCCTAGCAAACGATAGTAAAACGCTCTTTTTCGCGACGCCGCAACGCAAACTGCCGATTACAACGGCGCGGCGCTCGCAACGCGCTTATGTGTTTCGGCCCTAAGAAGGCTCATAATGTGTTTCTAGATTTTTTTTCTATACTTTTTTATGTCCAGTGACTATAATGAGTGAAATGGTAACCACGAGTGATGGTAACAATTAGTGATGTACATAACAAGTGGTATATTATTAAAAATGTAATAAAATCTAGTAATAAAATTTTTTTTAGATCTCCATTGCAGAAGCGGTCTGGGACTTGGGAAGTAGAGCTGATTTCCACTTGATTTGTCGACCAACTTGTTACTAATCATAGATATTGGTATCGCACTGGAGGAATCACATAGGTGCTGGAAAGGATGGGTAGTCAAGGACGATTTAACCACGGTTTTAGGAATTCTAGATTTTCATGAAGGATAATTATACTATTTAACAAGTGAATTAAATGGGACAAATGTTTGTGTGATCCACAGGTATTTGTTTCTGGTCTGGGTGGTTTAAATATCTATTATATGTATTTACAAAAGAAAAGTATATAAGTATTATATCCGTTACTCTAACCACCATAACACAAGCATTAAGTTGCTTAGCTTGGGGGTTTATTTTTTTTTTATTCCGCCTTATGCGGACAACATAACCTGCTGCTATGGGTTATTGCAGCACCCTTTTATACTATTTACTAAAAATAAACATATTATTAATAATTACAATAGACATACCTAATTGAATAATTATTATCTTCCTTTCATTAACATTGTTTTTTTTTGAAGTGAAACTTCTTTATCGGCGTTGGAAAAAAAAATAACGTCACATTTTTCGGTTACGCGTCACATTTTTCCGTTACGCGCCATCTTTTTCTTGCCCCTACCACGGTTGGTTCAGACGAAGAGTACTTTCACTTTCTCCAATGAACATGAATTTAATGAACATCAATTAATTGGCATAGAGTATAAATTCTGAAATATGTTATTAATTTTCTATTACAATTAATGAAATGCTGTAATAATCTTAGTAGCAAAAAGTTAAAGTGAAATAATTGTATTATTTGTATTCATGTCTATGATAATAAAATCCTTTTGTTTAAACTTTATCTAATTTAACTTTATTTAACAAATTTCTGGAAAGTTGCATGTAGATCATTTTGCGAAAAATAAGGCCTTAAAGAAGTTTCACTTCTTATGTGTGTACACTAGTACACGCACACATTTTTATTATTTTGTTTTTTTTTCCTTAGCTTGCTTGTTTTTTTTTGTTTTTTGCTAAGTTTGGGGTTAGGTGGCTGTGGGAAATGTCCTGAAATATTTATTTTAAAAAAATACATACCTTATCGACTTCAGTATCAAATTGTTCGTTAGTACCTCCTTTCGATATATTGCTTTTTTCCATTAATGTTGCGCGTTTAGCTGCTAAATATAGAGACCTAGAACAAAACGAAAATGTAATAATATCTACAAGATTAGCACAATTAACAACAACACACATTATTATTTATTACATATTTACAGCGTAAAAGAATATTTAACAAACAACTATGATAATTTTAAACTGACCGTTAACGAATAGTATGCTCGAATAAACTTAGGCGGCATTATTACTTTTATTTTATTTTATTGGTAAAATATCATACACTAATGCAACAACGCCCTTATACAGCGAATGCAGTGACTATGAGCCCTTATACAGCTCGAACTCTAAACAAAAAAAAAAATATTAAACTGTCTAATGTTTTGGTATTTACCTAACTTAGAATAGATGCACACACACTATGTAATAATAGTAGATATATTGGTTGATGTATTGGTTTGACGAGTCCATTGATGACAATATATCATTCGTTATTATAAGAATAATGTAATGTATATATATCACTTTGACAATAAAGATTATTCTATTCTATTCTATACAATTTTTTTTTATTATACGCAGGTGTGACGTAGTATTGTGTCCATGTTGATGTTTAGATGTAGGTGTGTGTGTGTGTACATGGTAGCACAGTGAACCTACAAGGCGGGACAAGTGCTCACCGTTTGACAGTGAGATAGTATGTGCTAGTGATGGCTCGTACGGAGTAGTCCGGGACGAAGGTGTGACGTAATATTGTGTCCATGTTGATGTTTAGATGTAGGTGTGTGTGTGTGTACATGGTAGCACAGTGAACCTACAAGGCGGGACAAGTGCTCACCGTTTGACAGTGAGATAGTATGTGCTAGTGATGGCTCGTACGGAGTAGTCCGGGACGAAGGTGTGACGTAGTATTGTGTCCATGTTGATGTTTAGATGTAGGTGTGTGTGTGTGTGTGTGTACATGGTAGCACAGTGAACCTACAAGGCGGGACAAGTGCTCACCGTTTGACAGTGAGATAGTATGTGCTAGTGATGGCTCGTACGGAGTAGTCCGGGACGAAGGTGTGACGTAGTATTGTGTCCATGTTGATGTTTAGATGTAGGTGTGTGTGTGTGTACATGGTAGCACAGTGAACCTACAAGGCGGGACAAGTGCTCACCGTTTGACAGTGAGATAGTATGTGCTAGTGATGGCTCGTACGGAGTAGTCCGGGACGAAGGTGTGACGTAGTATTGTGTCCATGTTGATGTTTAGATGTAGGTGTGTGTGTGTGTGTACATGGTAGCACAGTGAACCTACAAGGCGGGACAAGTGCTCACCGTTTGACAGTGAGATAGTATGTGCTAGTGATGGCTCGTACGGAGTAGTCCGGGACGAAGGTGTGACGTAGTATTGTGTCCATGTTGATGTTTAGATGTAGGTGTGTGTGTGTGTACATGGTAGCACAGTGAACCTACAAGGCGGGACAAGTTCTCACCGTTTGACAGTGAGATAGTATGTGCTAGTGATGGCTCGTACGGAGTAGTCCGGGACGAAGGTGTGACGTAGTATTGTGTCCATGTTGATGTTTAGATGTAGGTGTGTGTGTGTGTACATGGTAGCACAGTGAACCTACAAGGCGGGACAAGTGCTCACCGTTTGACAGTGAGATAGTATGTGCTAGTGATGGCTCGTACGGAGTAGTCCGGGACGAAGGTGTGACGTAGTATTGTGTCCATGTTGATGTTTAGATGTAGGTGTGTGTGTGTACATGGTAGCACAGTGAACCTACAAGGCGGGACAAGTGCTCACCGTTTGACAGTGAGATAGTATGTGCTAGTGATGGCTCGTACGGAGTAGTCCGGGACGAAGGTGTGACGTAGTATTGTGTCCATGTTGATGTTTAGATGTAGGTGTGTGTGTGTACATGGTAGCACAGTGAACCTACAAGGCGGGACAAGTGCTCACCGTTTGACAGTGAGATAGTATGTGCTAGTGATGGCTCGTACGGAGTAGTCCGGGACGAAGGTGTGACGTAGTATTGTGTCCATGTTGATGTTTAGATGTAGGTGTGTGTGTGTGTGTACATGGTAGCACAGTGAACCTACAAGGCGGGACAAGTGCTCACCGTTTGACAGTGAGATAGTATGTGCTAGTGATGGCTCGTACGGAGTAGTCCGGGACGAAGGTGTGACGTAGTATTGTGTCCATGTTGATGTTTAGATGTAGGTGTGTGTGTGTGTACATGGTAGCACAGTGAACCTACAAGGCGGGACAAGTTCTCACCGTTTGACAGTGAGATAGTATGTGCTAGTGATGGCTCGTACGGAGTAGTCCGGGACGAAGGTGTGACGTAGTATTGTGTCCATGTTGATGTTTAGATGTAGGTGTGTGTGTGTGTACATGGTAGCACAGTGAACCTACAAGGCGGGACAAGTGCTCACCGTTTGACAGTGAGATAGTATGTGCTAGTGATGGCTCGTACGGAGTAGTCCGGGACGAAGGTGTGACGTAGTATTGTGTCCATGTTGATGTTTAGATGTAGGTGTGTGTGTGTACATGGTAGCACAGTGAACCTACAAGGCGGGACAAGTGCTCACCGTTTGACAGTGAGATAGTATGTGCTAGTGATGGCTCGTACGGAGTAGTCCGGGACGAAGGTGTGACGTAGTATTGTGTCCATGTTGATGTTTAGATGTAGGTGTGTGTGTGTACATGGTAGCACAGTGAACCTACAAGGCGGGACAAGTGCTCACCGTTTGACAGTGAGATAGTATGTGCTAGTGATGGCTCGTACGGAGTAGTCCGGGACGAAGGTGTGACGTAGTATTGTGTCCATGTTGATGTTTAGATGTAGGTGTGTGTGTGTGTGTGTGTGTGTGTGTACATGGTAGCACAGTGAACCTACAAGGCGGGACAAGTGCTCACCGTTTGACAGTGAGATAGTATGTGCTAGTGATGGCTCGTACGGAGTAGTCCGGGACGAAGGTGTGACGTAATATTGTGTCCATGTTGATATTCTGGAGCGAGCCTTGCGCTGATGCGGTGGGGGATTCCGCTGGAAAAAAAAACACAAAAATAATATCAATTAAGTTTTAATAAGTGTATAAAGCTAAAAGTGATGTAAATATTTTGTTTGTTACTGATATATTATAATATGTTTAACTGAATCCTCTCCCTATTCCTATTCCAAATTCCGATCCCATAATCGATATATTTTACGCGCGTATATTTTCCCTGCTTTTATTAATATACAAAGTTACATAAAAGTATAATAACACGAGTCATCACAAGAACTTAATATTGGCAAATGCACTAATCCTCCATTTAGAATCCACATTCATAGCTTAGTTTAAGAAGTTTACATTAAAATTATTATCAACTAGCAGCGCGTAGCGGTTTTTATATTTTATTTTTGGAACGAAGTTCCTTATCCCGCGTTGTGAAAGGGGGCTAGATGGAAAAAAATCTTACGAAAAGTTGTCACGACACTTTTTGCTATAGTAAGCTATTGTAAGCTGTGCGGCGTGCGCATGTTTCTCTGTCTGTTTCTCTCTCTCTCTCTCTCTCTCTCTCTCTCTCTCTCTTATAGAAAGCAAGCCAGATATTTTCATTAATCGAACTTCGTTCCATCCGGGTGTCCCTTGACACCTCTCAAGTTTTTTTATACAAAATATTTTTTTATACAAAATAGGCCTACGTTTGACCACATCCCACCTGATGGAAAGTGAAAATGCGGTCGACGATGGATCACGTATGATGCCTAGAAAGGTACCTATTCACTCGTGCCTTGAAGATACCCAAGTTGTACCGTTCGGGAAACACGGATGACGGCAAAGTGTTCGAAATGCGACCAGTTCTCATTACTCACTCGGAAGCTCAGGTCGTGGCTCATAGATAAATGTTACTATTCTATCTCAGATTTAGTAAAATAATTTTATGTAATGTAGGCAACCCTTATCACTTACTGACATGTATTCATTTTTTTTCCTGAATTATAATTATTTAACAAGGTATATAAATTATGAGAAGATTTGCATGCCACAATGTGGCAAAATGTTATTGTACTTTTATAATAACACTAACATCTGTTATGCTGATCTGTTAACACTAACACTTTAAGCAAATAAATGAATTATGAATTAGAAACGACGAAGCAAAACGCTTGGTGCGGGCTGTTGGTAGCGCCACTAAGTAGGGATGCCGCATTGCCGTCTGCCGTGACGTCCGTCGATAGAATGGGCATGGATGAATTAGTTCGTGTAATTCCCGCCGTTTCCGGTTTACCCGATGTAGCCTATGTGTTATTCCAGGGTCTAAGGTCCCTCCACTTGGTACGATCCTGACTCACCTCGCACGTTTCCTCAACTTTCACCACATTCTTCATACACGCTCACCGGTTCTTGGTACTCTTGACCTGGCTTTTCCTTAGAACATTTATTAACCCCCGACGCAAAAACGAAGAGGTGTTATAAGTTTGACGTGTCTGTCTGTTTGTCTGTGTGTGTGTGTCTGTCTGTGACAACGTAGCTCCCCAACGGATGAACGGATTTTGATGTAGTTTTTTTTGTTTGAAATTAAAGTCGAGAGTGTTCTTAGCCATGGTTGGTGGAAATCGGTCCAAGATGGCCGCCGCTATAAAATGGCGGATTACTTTTTTTCTCCACGACCCCCTCGATAAGGAGAAAGGGCTTAACTAGTAGAATACAACGCACTATAATAAATTTAAAATCCAATATGGCCGCCATCACAAAATGGTGAACTACATATTGCGTTGGGGTTTTTTTTAAATTTTATTCACTTGTTTGATCAAAGAAAGTCGACTAATTGCGGCTTGACCACACTTGCCTTATAATGTAACATTCTTCAATCGCCTTTCATCCATTCTCTCTACGTCCGAACTATCTAAGCATTCCTTTCTCTATTTTTGTCACTACATCTTCTAATATACCACAGCGTTCCCTTATCACTTATCATACTATCCCTCACTTTATCCATCAATGAATAGGTTCTAATGACTCTAATTATGATATATTAGTATATTAATTCAATATAAACTGACCGACGCCGACGTATTCTCTGCCCCACTGTCTCCACGACCCTCCATCCTTAAGGTGTTAAGGTTTCTACAAGAGATGTACTATGAAGCTATGCAACGAAGATGTGAAGGTACGCTAGGAAACTATGTGCCTGTTTCCACCAATGCTAAGCTATGTAGCTGTGCGAGGAAGATGCGAAGCTAACATCGCAGTTGCCATAGTAACACACATCTATAGCACACATCCATACTTCACATCCATAGCACACATCCGTAGCACGCATCCTTCCATACAAAAAATATATACATATAGCTGAAACCGTTACCAGTGCTAAGCTTTGTGCACCAATGAATATGATTGGTGGATTTAAAACGCATCCAACGAAGCATAGCACATCTCTGCTCAAAAGGTACCCTAATCATGATTAAAATGACAATATATTAGTATATTAGTTGAATATAAACTGACCGAGGCCAACGTTTTGTGTGAGCGCCTGTACGCCGAAGTACGTGAAGGGTCCCGCCTCGAACACGAGGTTCTCTCTGCCCACCGTCACCTCTACACGACCCTCCAGGATCAACACGAAATAATATATATAATGATGATATATTAGTATATTAGTTGAATATAAACTGACCGAGGCCAACGTTTTGTGTGAGCGCCTGTACGCCGAAGTACGTGAAGGGTCCCGCCTCGAACACGAGGTTCTCTCTGCCCACCGTCACCTCTACACGACCCTCCAGGATCAACACGAAATAATCCACCTGGAAACAATTATATGTCGATATATATGTCTGTCTGTATCTATATGTCTATAAAAGCCTTTATTGAGAACATACTAACAATTTCTTCTTCTTCTTATCGAGTCATATGGCTATATGATATTATAATTATAAATAGTTATTTTGTTGAGAGTTAAAGCTGCTTAAGCCAGTATTGAGCCAGTTCTACAGCCCGTTCGTTAGCTTCAAAAAGATCCTCAATTGTGCAAGTTATGGGGCAATTAGGACAGATCAGGAGGTGCTCCATTGTTTGGACAGCACCGCAATCGCACTTGTCATCCCCAGAAAAACCCCACCTATACTAACAATACTACAGCAGTAAAGAACACTTTTATTAACCACAGATCGGCCACAAGCCGATCTACAGAAAATCCAAGTGCTCCAAACCACTGTCAGATGGCAGAGTGCCCAGAATGCTGGCAGCATATGTCTATTGTAAGTGCATATGTGACGGCTAATGTCCGAAGTGCGGCTACACCCAGGTTTAGTCTGTTAAACCCAGGTAGTAGCCGACCGCAGTCGGTTAAAGTTAGGTGTAGAAGATTAATAGCCCTGCTGGATCAACACACATTTTAAAAGTGTTTTTAGTTTCATATATTAAAATAAAAAAAGTAAAAAAATGTTTTTAAGTTAAACGGTTTTATTTTAAACATGTACTAAAAGCTAAAAAATAAAATCGTGAGGCACGTCAAATATCTAAATCTCTAATGAACATTTTCCCTGACAATTGTAGATATTTAACGTGCCTCACGATTTTATTTTTTAGCTCTTAGTACATGTTTAAAAACATTTTTTTTACTTTTTTTATTTTAGGGCTTTTTAGTACAATGTATTCTACTTGTCAAGCCCTTTCATTTGATACCCATATTGATGAAATTGAAAAAAAAAATTGGTTATCCGCCATTTTGTAGCGGCGGCCATCTTGGATTTTAATTTTGTATAGTGCACTGTATTCTACTTATAAAGCCCTTTCATTTGATACCCATATTGATATGATTAAAAAAAAAACGTTATCCGCCATTTTGTAGCGGCGGCCATGTTGTATTTACAATAATATTGAATATACGTAATTGTATTGTCACCAGAACCAAAGGCGTATACCAAATTTCAGATCAATCGGTTGACAGGAAGAGGGTGAAATTTCAATTACTAAATTTGACCCAAGAAAAAAGAATAAAGAATAATAAAACAGAGTAAGCTAAATAAAACCGTTTAAAAAGAATTAAATGGTGTGAGGTTTTTGAAAAAGATTTTTTTAAATATTGCTCCACGTGTCATTTTTTAATATACAAAACTGAAAACACTTAAAATGTGTGCAATAATATTGAGCAGGGTTCCCTATGAAGAATTTTCAAAAAGTCAATTCTATAAATTTATATTGTAAAATGTATCAAATAGTGCGAGCGAGAGAGTCCAGCTGTGTAAACCCTCTTAATAAAGATACACTCTTGTTCTGGCGCATCGCCGGCCGCTGCCACGGCACTGTATTAAAATAAACATCTGTAAAATTAATTTCTAGCAACTGTATTGTAAACTAGGGGTCATATGGACCCCTTAAATGAGTGCTCACCGGTTTCCCCTGTTGGAAGACAAAAGTGGTGGGGTCCTTCTTGGTCTTCCCTTTCATCTTGATGTACTGGATCACGTCTTGTCTCAGCAAGCGACGGAGAACTGTCTCTGATACCGTGTCTGGACGGAATGCGTCTACACCTGGAATTCAACATAATAAGTGTTAAATGAACTCTGATCTTTTACACCAGTACTAATATTATTTTACCTACTTAATTTTCTGAAGTTTTGTATTCCACATTTTATTAAGTTTTGGAACGAAGTTCCTTATCGCGCGTTGTGAAAGGGGACTAGACGGAAAAAATTCGTAACGAAAAGTTGTCAACACTTTTTGCACTCCACTCAAACGTCCCGACCGCTATAGCGGTCCGAAAAAAAGTTGAGTTAAACGTTACAGCCGCTACAGCGGCCTTAGAGACTTACTACTTTAAAGGGGGAGGGGGGGGGGGGGGGGGTTATTTTTGTTGTGTGTATACAGGGGGGAGGGGGGAGTTATTTTTGTTGAGTGTATACAGGGGAGGGGAGGGAGGAGGGGGAGTTATTTTTGTTGAAAATAATAAATCGTGGGAACTTCGTTCCATCCGGGTGTCCCTTGACACCTCTCAAGTTTTTTTTTTGCCACATATAATGTACAATCCAAATCAATCCTCAGTCATAACCTTTATCAGACTTGGTAATCACTCTGAGGCTTAGAATACAAGCCTTAATTGAGCTTACTTTGAGTCTCACGGAAATAATTAAATTGGTTAGCTTTAAGGACACTATATATTATACTTACCTATATGATAAGCAAAATTGTATTGTTCTTTTCTGGCAATTATAGCTAAAAAATGCAAAGTATATTTTTATAACAGACTAAACAAGCCATTTACCATTTACCGGGGGTAGAGTTCCTTAGCACTGTGTGGACTAGGTGCGGGTACCTCAACAGTGTCAGTTATTGTACACCCTGAGTGATGTGTGAACATTACTGTGCACAGGGAGGGCACTGGAGCTAGTCACATTACTGGGGTGAAGAGTCTTAACATCTTATAATAATAAAAAAAATATTGGGGTTTATACTCCAACAGAAAAGGTTACCCTACTTACACTGTCAGAGTCAAATCACAATTTTATAGGTTGTGTGGCCAACCTATATGTTGCAGTTTCAGGTCGTCGAGATGCCTACACCTGCAACATGAGCTGCCTCCTGCCTCCTACATATCTTATAGGAAACAGCCGGGACACACAGTTTTGCGTGCCGAAACACGGTAGCGTCCAGGGGAACTTTTTGCCACTGATCTTATGACTCTTGAGTAAGAAGCGTTGGTGCGGTGCACCTAGAATTGCAGTGATATTCTGGGTAGCACTGTACTGATTATAGTGTTATCTCTTAACATCAGGAGAGCGTCTTACTCGTCTTCTTACTTCTCCACATAAAAAAAGCTACAGTGCCCTCCTACACACAGTAATATTAGCACATCACTGCTCAGGCGGTACAATAACTGGCACTGTTGGGGTACCCACCTAGTCGACCGAGTGCTAAGGAAGTCTTCTCCAGTAGAATAAAATATCATAACAATATGATGTAAAATTTAAACTGATGAAAAGTGATGATAATAATACTCACTGGTGCTCAAGAACTGGAAAGTAGCTAGAGTTAATTGCGGTGATATATGTATCCGTTGATTTTCGTGTCTTTCCGCGAAAGCTGCGAAATCTTGCAGCTTGTTTTGAGGACGGCGACGTCTTTTGCTGCGGTTGTCCACTGAAATGAGGCAAAAAGAGCGCATCAGTACATTGGTGTATAGGGCCTTATTGGGGAGGTCATTGGCCATGTTTTGAGCGCAATATATGTTCCGCGAAAATTTACGGTTTTCGCGTTATATAATTTTTTTCAAAAAATCGAGGTGATAATTTACAAAAATCACAAAAAAATAACCCAGTATAACAGTTAGCACAAATGATTCCAAAAGTGTTAGAATTATTCTTAACAAATATTATAAACATGAAAGTTTGTAAGAATGGATGTCTGGATGTACGTTTGTTACTCTTTCACGCCTAAACGGGTGGACCGATTGAGCTGAAATTTGGTATAGAGATAGCTTAGACCGTGGAATAACATATGGGTTACAGTACAGCGGGTTAAACCACTGGGCGCAACTAGTTTATAATATACCGTTTTTTTTTTGTGTTTTCTCAAAGTAAATACGAATCTTACGACACCTTTCTGCCTTCAGGTTGCAGAGCGTATTAAATATACTTATACTAGGTAATGCTCGCGGTGTGTGATCCACAGGTATTTGTTTCTGGTCTGGGTGGTTTAAATATCTATTATAAATATGTATTTACAAAAGAAAAGTATGTAAATATTATATCCGTTACTCTAACCACCATAATACAAG
This sequence comes from Hemithea aestivaria, assembly GCA_947507615.1. NCBI lineage: Eukaryota > Metazoa > Arthropoda > Insecta > Lepidoptera > Geometridae > Hemithea > Hemithea aestivaria. The sequence continues at coordinate 3,043,427 of OX382350.1, read as the reverse complement.
CATTAAGTTGCTTAATTTGGGGTTAGGTGGCGCTATGTGAAATGTCCTGAAATATTTATTTATATTTATTCTCTTCAGCGGTTAGGGCTGTGCGTTGATAGATCAGCCAGTCAATCAGTCACTCTTTCCTTTTATATTTTTAGATAATATACTCTCGACAAACATAGCCCTCCTTCTGACGTAGTCGGGCAAAAATAAGACTGAGTTTACTTACAGAAAACATCAGTTTCGTCCACGATCTCAGATTGAATCATTTCTTCGATGACATCCTCTAAAGTGACCAGTCCAATGGTTTCGTAGAACGGATCGCCTTCGCCTTCGTTGTTGATGCGGTGGACGAACGCCATGTGACCTTTGTGACCTGGAGGGCAGAGGTCAAGGTCAGAAAGTTAAACTAATTTTGAAGTTATACAGATACTATACCGAAAATTTTAAAGGTAGATTGATTGTCGTCTAAAGTGATATGTTTGACCCTTTGTGACCTAAAAGGATGAGGTCAAAGTCAAGGTCATAAAATATATTTAATTCTTTGCAAACCCAATTTTGAATTTTATAACATTTTGTAGGTTTGTGGTAATATTTTGTTTTGTTGAAAAAATGATTAACAGCTTCATATGACCTAAAGATTGTAACCTAAAGAAAAAAAATATGAACGAAAATTGCAGACATAAAACTGAAAAAGGTAAATTTTAAGTGACATCCTCTAAAGTGACAAGTCCCCGAGGACATTAACTTACCATCTTTAAACTGCTTGAACATGACATCCAGCGTGACATCCTCGAAGACGAAGTTGCATGGGTTCTGATAGTACTGGCAGAGGGTCCTTGATGAAGAGGACATTAACTAACCATCCTTAAACTGCTTGAACATGACACTAACTTACCATCTTTAAACTGCTTGAACATGACACTAACTTACTGAGGACATAAACTTACCGTCTTTAAACTGCTTGAACATGACATCCAGCGTGACATCCTCGAAGACGAAGTTGCATGGGTTCTGATAGTACTGGCAGAGGGTCCTTGATGAAGAGGACATTAACTAACCATCCTTAAACTGCTTGAACATGACACTAACTTACCATCTTTAAACTGCTTGAACATGACACTAACTTACTGAGGACATAAACTTACCGTCTTTAAACTGCTTGAACATGACATCCAGTGTGACATCCTCGAAGACGAAGTTGCAGGGGTTCTGATAGTACTGGCAGAGGGTCCGGAGCGGAGTGTTGTCGTCAGGGTCTACGAACGCGAGATCCTTGATGAAGAGCACCGTCACTATGTTGCCGCGGTTGCCTTCGTACACTGGGATGCGGGAGTAGCCTGGGAGAAAGAATTTACCGATAATCTTACTAATATTACAAGCTTTTATTTACTTTCACATGTATGTTGTCTGTCTGTTGGTCTGTCGGTCTGTCTGTCTGTAATCAAATCTGGCAAGTTTAATTTGACCCACATCCCGATATCCGATTGAGCTGAAATTTTGCACATTATTAAGACATCGAGCTGATCTGATGCTAGACGGTAATAATAATAAAGCTTGTTTTTTAACTATTTTTTTATATTTCACTTATAAAAGTGAAAGTTTGTAAAAATGAATGTCTGGATTTCAGAGTCTAAGCAATATCTATACCAAACTCTAGCTTAGTCGGTCCCGTTTAGGCTTGAAAGAATATCACATTCTTACAAACTTTCGCGTTTATAATATAAGAATGATTCGAAGTGCATTGCTGTGCTCCGGTAGGAGGGCACTGTAGCTAGTGAAATTACTGGGCTAAAGAGTCTTAGCATCTTACGACTCTCAACTCTTAATATTAATTATATAACTCGGGACTTATCGCGTTGGTATTTGGTTGGTATTTGGTTTGGTTGGTGTTTGCGTCCTAACATAATTCAGAAACCGGAGGATAGATACTATTAGTGTTGTGTGTCGTGACAACCCTGAGAACAATTTTGATCAAGTGAGGGTAGATGTAAATCTATCGTCTCGAGCGCCGTAGGATGATCGTCCCTGCAGTATTCTCGTGACCACGATACATGCAACTGTATCGAAACGTCGAAGTTAGTTTTATAATGTTTTTGTAAAACTAGCATTTAATACCAACGCGATAAGTCCCGAGTTATATAATTAATATGAGTTTAAATCGCAGAAGTCTAAAATGTTATATAATCTCTTAAGTAAGAAGCGTTGGCGCCACCCAGAATTTTACCTTTGTAAAATACTGGATAAGTCAACTAATTATGGGCAGCGTTACAGTTACCGTGGGTAGACTTCCTTTGCAGGAGGTCGACTAAGTGTGTACCCCAACAGTGCCAGTTATTGTACCGCCTGAGCGATGTGCAAACATTACTGTGCACAGGTAGGGCACTGTAGCTAGTCACATAACTGGCCTGAAGACTCTTAACATCTTATGACTCTCAAGTAAGAAGCGTTGTTGCACTGCGCGCACCCAGAATTTTACCTTTGTAAAATACTGGGTAAGACTACTAATTATGGGCAGCGTTATCTCTTACCATCAGGAAAGCGTCTTGCTCGTCTTCTTACTTCGTTGTATAAAAAAATATATGTAGTGGGTCAAATTTGCAAGGTGAAGCTAGTCATAACAAAAAAAGGTAGCACTCCGGGAGTGCCGGCAGAAGTGAAAACTTCAATATTAACGTTGTGTTTAATTATAAGTATAAACAAGTGAACTTTAAAAAAAAACTTTTAAAAAACAAGCTTTTATTGCATTGTCATCCGATTTATACATGTATGCAGAATTTCAGCTCAATCGGACACCGGGAAGTGGGTCAAATTAAACTTTCAAGATTTGATTACAGACAGACAGACAGACAGACAGACAGACAGACAGACAGACAGACAACAGACAGGTGAAAGTAAATAAAAGCTTGTAAAATACTATCATTTATGAGGTAGAATACAATGTTTATTTATTGCGCTATCGTACACAAATATGACAATTTATATGTTGTTATTTATAATATTATATCGTTATTTATATATAACATTAAATTTTATCTCTCAGAAAAATCAACTTCCATCCATAATTTCGACGACTTTTACACCATCGTTATTATCAGAATCATCATCACAAATTTTTACAACTGATACAATTGGTTTATGATAACTGAAGTAAGAAACAAACAGTTTTGATTCGAACCTATTTAAGTGTCTAATAAAAAAAATATAAAATATAAAAATATAAAAAAAAATATCGGGCGCGCGCTTGTCTAAGCCCCCTGTGCCGCCTAAACAGAGCAGCACCAATAGTTTCTATTCTTTGGCAGCACACTCAGGCACGGTAGAAAGAGTGGGAGATACTAGTTCCTCTCCCTTCCCCTCGATCTTACGCTTTTTCGATCAGCATCACGTGACCCTGACGCGAGTTTGAAAGTTTTTACCCATACAAAAAAAAGTGCTCAGCGCCGCTAAAGAAGTTTTCACTTCAATAAATCATTCACAAATTGGTATAATAAAGTGATCAATAATACCAATAATCACATAAACAACACTAATAGGAACAAATGACATAATATACTCAATTTGCAGTTGCTGTTAGCACCTTTAATTTGCACCTTTAGTCATGGTCAAATTGTATAAGATAGATGTTTGACTTGAGTCATTGTTGATTTATGAAGGTCTTAACATGAAAATATACCTACAATTATGTTTATAATGTTAATTAATGAGTTTAGGCGTTATTAAGTGCTCTCCTGACGGTAAGAGATAACGCTACCCATAATTAGTACAGTGCTACCCAGGATTTTACAATTATGTAAAATTCGAGGCGCGCCATGCTTCTTACTTGAGAGTCATAAGATGTTAAGACTCTTCAGCCCAGTAATTTCACTAGCTACAGTGCCCTACCTGTGTACAGTAATGTTCACACATCGCTCAGGCGGTACAATAACTGACACTGTTGGGGTACCCACCTAGTCGACCGAGTGCTAAGGAAGTCTACCCCCGGTAACTGTACCAATTTCAATACTACATGTTTTTTTAGCTATTGCATAGCTTCTATCGCGGGCCTTGAGCGTGGGGACCGAATCCAGAAATTCCGTAACCAAAAAAACCTAACACCCCCCACTCTGACCGGTTAATTTAATAAAAGAAAAAAAAATGTTTTTTTTTCGGTCACCACGCTCAAAGTGTAACTTGAATTAATATCAAAGAAAAAAAAAAGGAAAAAAAATACTGCATTAATAAAATAAATAAATAATTATAATTGCATAAGTTGATAAAAAATGCTATGCAATAGCTTTACCGCGGCAGTCTCCGAGTGCCACACGTCTTTTTTTGCCTATATTTGGCTTAATTTGATTGTAGTACAACCTATACTACAAGCTTTTATTTACTTTCACCTGTCAGTTGTCTGTATGACTGTAATCAAATCTTGCAAGTATTTGACCTACTTCCCGGTGTCCGATTAGGCTGAAATTTTGAATGCCTATATAAATCGCATGACAATGCAATATTTTTATGACATCTAGCTGATCTGATGATGGAGCTGGAAGGTGGTCATAGGAACTCCATTATTAAACGACGCAACGCCATCGAGTTTGGGCTCGTTTGATTCGTCTTGACGAGTACGAGTGGTGCTAGATGGTAATAGTAATAAAAGCTTGTATTTAAAAATTTCACTTGTTTAATTTATTTAATTGCTTAAGTATTTATGTGTGTTTCTTACACAAATAAATACTTAAGCAATTCTAAAATCATCAGATCAGCTCCATGTCATAATAATATTGCATTGTCATCCGATTTACACATGCATGCAAAATTTCAGCTTAATCGGACACCGGGAAGTGGGTCAAATTAAACTTGCAAGATTTAATTACAGAAAAAAAAACAATTTATTGACAGTAAAAAACAGAAAAGATACACACGAAAAAAATTCTATTGTCAAATGGGATAGACTCAGCATTGTTCGGCACAGGGAGAAACCACTGCGCAGCGCTGGTTTTCAGTCTATTAAGCATTTATAATATAGTATGCACAAAAACAAAATAGTTATTTATAAGAAAGGTCGCATAATTTCTGGAGTTTTGGAACACATCCAAAAATGTCATTCGAAATAACTATAGTTCATACAAATACAAGACAAAATATTATATGTAGGTAATCACCTACTTTGTAAACAACGTATATTGTAGAAAAAATTATGTGGGCGTTACGTCATTATTTAATAGTCGCTTCCCGCTGTCTGTATGTCCTTACCAAACTCTACTTTTTCTAGGCATGATACGTAATTAATGGTTCTTTTTTAATATTTAGAAATTTGATGAGAAAAAATATTATAATACTGGGTGATGTAAAGTGACGATGATGGTGATTATGAATAGGAATTGAAGTCTACATGACCTTGGCCTCATAATACTAGGATTGAAAATTCATGATTGTGATGAAAATTGGTGATGAAGAAAAGTGATGATGATGAAAACTCACCAGATTTCACAATTTCCGACATAGTCTCAAAGTCTAGCACGCTGGTGATAGGCAACATTAAGGCATCTTCTAGTTTCGTCATTACATTGCTGTTTTCTTTACGTAAACTACTAAATTTCAACCATGACTTGGATTAAAGCAAGGCAAATATGAAATTTCACCAAATTGGATGTTGTTGATGAAAAGATGATGATGATGATGAAAATTGATGAAAACTTAAATAATATTGAAGTGTACCAGATTTAACAATTTCCGACATAGTTTCAAAGTCTAGCACGCTGGTGATAGGCAACATAAAGGCATCTTCTAGTTTCGTCATCACATTGCTAACTGTTTTCTTTAGATGAGCAGTTAATAATATTATACATTGATGATGATGGTGATTAATTAATTACACTTGTTCATCCGTGATTTCGAATTAATGGCAGTAATAAAAAGAAATATAACGTAATTTTTTAGATTTTCTATGATGAAGTGGCGATGATGATGATGGTGATTAATGATAACATAAATTGGAAGCTACATGATGTTGGTGTAATGATATTATGACGAAAATTGATGGTGGTGATGAAAAGTGATGATGATGAAAACTCATCAGATTTAACAATCTCTGACATAGTTTCGAAGTCGAGCACGCTGGTGCTAGGCAACATAAAGGCATCTTCTAGTTTCGTCATCACATTGCTAACTGTTTTCTTTAGATGAGCAATCATTCATAATATTATATATTGATGATGATGATGATGATGGTAATAAATCAATTACACTTTATCATCCGTGATTTCGAATTAATGGCAGTAATATAAAGATATATAGTGTAATTTTTTTAAATTTTGTATGATGAGAAGTGGCGCTGATGATGGTGAAAATTCATGATAACAAAAATTGGAAGCTACATGATGTTCGTGTAATGATTATGACAAAAATTGACGGTGGCGATGAAAAGTGATGATGATGAAAATCGATGAAAACTGATGAAAACTCACCAGATTTAACAATTTCCGACATAGTTTCGAAGTCGAGCACGCTGGTGATTGGCAACATAAAGGCATCTTCAAGTTTCGTCATCACATTGCTAACTGTTTTCTTTCGCATCTCTAACGCTCCAGATATTATGTTCACCTCGTCTTTGTCTAGATCGTTTACATCTGTGGTCACCTGAAAAAAAAATGTGGAGGGATTTATCCCGCCATATAGGTTTAGTCTGCTACCATCTAAGTATGGATTAACATCACGCGAAATCGTGGTCAATAACAAGTGAAATTTTAAAAATACTTTTTAAATACAAGCTTTAATTATCATTACCATCTTGCATCATAAAGTACTCGTCAAGACGAATCAAATGAGCCCAAACTCGATGGGGTTGCGTTGTTTAATGACAGAGTTCCTATGGCCACCTTCCAGCTCCATCATCAGATCAGCTCCATGTCATAATAATATTGCATTGTCATCCGATTTACACACGCATGCAAATTTTCAGCTCAATTGAAAACCGGAAAGTGGGTCAAATCAAACTTGCAAGATTTGATTACAGACAGACAGACAGACAGACAGACAGACAGACAGACAGACAGACAGACAGACAGACAGACAACAGACAGGTGAAAGTAATATAAAGCTTGTAATGAATTAGAAATATCCTACTTAATATTATAAACGTAAAAGTTTGTATGTCTGGTTGTGCGGATGTCTTGACATATGTTTGTTACTCTTTCACGCATAAACAGGTGGACCGATTGAGCTGAAATTTGTTATAGAGATAGCTTAGACACATAGGCTATAGAGCAGCGGGTAAAACCGGTGGACGCAGCTAGAAATATATTAAAACTCAACTAAGATTCTTACCTTAACAAGTTCCTTCAATCGCTCCCTGTTGTAAACGTTGCCAATCTCCTCGCCTAAGAAATAGTCCAAGAGCTTGCTCACGGGGAAGGAAAGGGGCGCTGTTAGTGCCATTACACCCTGAAATAAAGGAGATTTTTATTAATATCGGGGGTAGACTTCCTTTGCAGGAGGTCGACTAGGTGGGTATTCAACAGGGCCAGTTATTCTACCGCCTGTTCTTGGGTAAGAGGGCATTGTGGCTAATCCTCCTCCCCGCCTCTAGTCGTTCGCTCAATTCTGAGCGTCGTGATGAGCCCGTCGTAGCTTTTGGTTGATAATTTTCCGCCATTTTTGATTGTCCGCAGAACAGTGTATAGCTTCGGTCATTTTGGTGTCGAGTTGTTCGGACACCTGATCGGACCATCTCTTGGGGCTACGACCTCTAGCGCGTTTGCCGTCTACCTTGCCTGTGATCATCAGCCTCTCCAGATTATCGGTTGGTTTGCGCGCAATATGGCCGTACTACTGGAGTACTCGCTGGAGACATGTAGTAGACAGTCTCTGAGATAGTCTAGTTCTTTTAAAATGGAGATATTCGTTATTCGTGCTGTCCACATGTGGCTAATAAAATTACTTCAAATTACTAGTCTGAGTAGTCGTAACATCTTATGACTCTTGAGTAAGAAGCATTGGTGCATAGCATTTATAATTTTCCATCATTTTGAAATCCTGGGTGACACTGAACTGATTATGGGCAGCGTTATCTCTTACCACCAGGAGAGCGTCTTGCTCGTCTTCTTACTTCTTTGCACAAAAAACTACCGATCCTATTTAGAGTATGAAACGCCAGAAATTTCCAGGCACTACTTATCCAAAAGAAAATTCACCATAATAATCAAAAGAAAAGAAATATTACCTTAGTAACCATAATACTCTTCGCACCGACCATCAAACCGTGTCTGGAACAGATCGCCTGAGGCGTGATCTCCCCCAAAAGCACAATAGCCAACGTGGAAAAGATCACAGCAAACAGCCCCGATGTCAATTCATCCAGCAAAATGGTAAACGTCGAATTCACCGCCACATTTCCTAGCAAAATGCTGCAAAGGAGATAATTCCCATGGTCTCTGACTGGCATAATAGCTCGAGCATATTTCCTCTCCTGTTCCGTCCCTGTGTTAGCTATAATCTTTAATTCCGTCCGATCCAACGACATCAACCCCAAATTCAACCCCGAAAACAACGCGGAAAACATTAAACAAAACAATATTAGACAAATTGATACCCAAAGGGGGAGTATTTTTTTGTGTTGGGCTATTATCTTCCAAGATTCCGTCCCCTGGTGTAGGTATTTTCCATCGTCTTGACTGGGGTTGTTCAAATCGGGGAGCAAATTTTTGGTGCATATGTAGAGAAGGGATTCTGTGCTTGGTGCTGGTATTCTGACTTCGAATAATGCTGTCTTTGCTTGCAGTGATCCTTCTTTTACCTGGAAGAGAATGATATAATTTAACGTTTATTTGGTAGGTTTTGTGTAGGCGATTAATGTTCTTAACCAAATTAATATGTTGTTCTAAGGAAAAGCCAGATCAAGGGTACCAAGAACCGGCGGGCGTGCTTTTTTCTTTTATTCCCTGAGGGCCTATTGACATGTAAAACACCAGAATCCATAGACAAAATTGCGTACATTACTTGCTTAAACCGCCTCATTAATATGGGTAAAATAACAAACGTAGCAATGTACATTGAAGTTGTCATCAATCGTAGTGGGTGAGAATTAGCCAATAGGCCTTCTGGAAGCTACCGTGTTTCGGAAGGCACGTAAATCTGTGGGCCCGACTGTTTTTTATAAGATATGTAGGAGGCAGTCGTTAGGTCACGTTGCATGTATTAAACATGGTAACCTGAAACTGCAACATATTGGTTGGTCACACAACCTTCAATTGTGATTTGACTCTGACAGTGTAAAGGCCTGTTCAAATTTGTGTAAGCAGTAGCGAATTTCGCTCAGGTTTGAACAGGGCTTTACACTCCATTTAATCTTAGTTATAGAGGTGAAGGCCGTTATGCTAAGGGGTGGAACTTTTAGTCAGCATAACTATGTTGTGAAGGTCAGATATAGCCTAAAAATGTATCTAGAAAGATTCCGCGAGTTTTTTCTTTGGGGGTTTTTAAGTGGAGCAATGATCCATTTGTCACTTCATCTAAATATATTAAACGAAAGAGTGACTGATCTATCAACAATCAACATACAGCCCAAACTACAGAATGGATTTGGTTGAAATTTGGAATACAGATAGGTTTCATGACGTAGACCTCCGCTAAGATAGGATTTTGCCACAAGGCAAAGCCGCGAGCATATTCTAGTGGCTTAATAATATTAAATTGTAACCTACTTAAGTTTAGGATAAGTTTATGCACGCTTATGACGCCGTATCCAAAGAGTAATAAACTGGACTCTATTACTAAGACTCCACAGTCCGTCCGTCTGTCTGTCACCAGAGGGCCTGTTGCTTGACTTTTTTGCAATTGAACTAATTCGATTTTAAATGATGAATGATATAATATAGCCTTGTCAAGATAGACCTGGGGGGTAGACTTCCTTTGCTGTTAGTGCTGTTTGTTAGTGGGTGTGACCTCCTTTGTTATTTAACTCATATTAATGAGGAGGTTCAAGCAAGTAATGTACGCAAGTTTGTCAATGGATTCTAGTGTTTTACATGTGGGTGGGCGATAGCCAATAGCCCTGCAGGAGAGCGTCTTGCTCGTCTTCTTACTTCTTTGTGTATAACAAGTGAATTAATTTAAACATTTAAAAAAATTCTAACGAAATATGTACTCGTAATTTGCCTTTTTAGGGTGGCGCCCAACTTGGATTTTAAATTTATCATAGTTCGTTGTATTCTACTAATTAAGCCCTTTCATTTGATACCCATGTTGAAAAAAACTAGATCAAAATCCGTTCATCCGTTCGGGAGCTACAATCCTAACGTCAGACACACACACAGACACGTCAAACTTATAACACCCTGTCGTTTTTGCGTCGGGTATTAAAACAAGTGAAATTAAAAAAATACTTTTTAAAAACAAGCTTTAATTATTGTTATCATCTTGCATCATAAAGTACTCGTCAAGACGAATCAAATGAGCCCAAACTCGATGGGGTTACGTCGTTTAATAACGGAGTTCCTATGGCCACCTTCCAGCTCCATCATCAGATCAGCTCGATGTCATATAAATATTGCATTGTCATCCGATTTATACAGTCATGCAAAATTTCAGCTTAATCGGACACTGGTATGTGGGTCAAATTAAACTTGCAAGATTTGATTACAGACAGACAGACAGACAGCCAGACAGACAACAGACAGGTGAAAGTAAATAAAAGCTTGTAAAAAGATGTCCATTGCAGTGTTTGCGGTATATACCCCGATAAATACCTGTGAATAGGGCGTAGCCCTTGAAAGACGTAGGCAGTGATATTTCTTTGCGAAACGGGGTCACGTGGGTTCGAATAACACATCGCTCTTTGTCTTTATTATACCTTTTATTTGATGGGGTGTTTTGTTGGACGAGTATGGACGGTTTTATATTACAAGTTTCAGCCAGCGTTGCCAATTTAGCATTTCATATGCTAAATTTGGCATATTTTCTTTCTGTTTAGCACATTATTTTGTCGTTTAGCATATAGCATATTTTTTTAGCATTATATACATACATAATAAAGTTGAATTAAATATGTATCGAAGAACATAGGAAATATAAAAAAGAATAATCAATATCGGAGTAATGATCAAAAAATACACTGTACACGCATCCACTTGTAAACCTCTTCCGTGTTTTCGTTACTTAATAATATTATTATAAACATGAATCGACTTAAAGCACGCTCTTTTGTTCTAACCAGTGTTGTTTCTAACCAGATTTATCACAGCCAGATTTATGCAACTGTTGTTGCAGATGTAGAAGACCCAGTCGACAAATTTCTGTTAGAAATGTAGGCATAACGGTTAAAATGTAATTTTTTAAATAATTTTTTTACTAAAATTTTATTTAGCATTTTATTTTAGCACTTTTTTTTCAAAACTAGCATATTTTTGGCATTTTTTTTACCACACTTTAGCACATTTCGCCTTGCTATAGTTGGCAACACTGGTTTCAGCTTAATAGGTTAAAGCGTTTAGACGTTAAGTGCAAACTAACACAAACACAAACGCACGCACATCCATACTTTCACATTTCTTATTACTGGACTAAAGAGTCCTAACATCTTGTGACTCTTAAGTAAGAAGCATTGGCGCTAGAATTTTACATCATTGTAAAATCCTGGGTCTTAGTTCTTCTGCTTGTTTGTCGCCTATTACATAAAAGACACTGTACAGATTATGGGCAGCGTTATCTCTTACCTTCAGGAGAGCGTCTTGCTCGTCTTCTTACTTCTATGTATAAAATACTAGTAGGACTAGCAGGTTTACCCGCAGAAAAGCAGACAAGGGGTTATTTTTGGGACTGATTAAGAAGTTAATCTGCTAACGCTTTTAAGTAAAGCTCGGGGGTAGTATCAAATCAAAATGCATTTATTCAACTAGAATACTTATTACTACTATTTTATGTTTTTAGTCTTAAGCCGTTGTGGCATGACTTACCATATATTCTCCTTTGAGCAGAAACTTGCAGGGTTGTCCAAACGGCTGCGGATCGTGAGTAAAAGCTATGACTGTCTTAGGTGTTAGTCCTTCACCGTACAATCTGAAAAAAGTTATTGCCTTCAAAAATAAAAAAATGTAAAAAACAAATCTCGCAAAACGCAGTTCTTCTACCGTAAAATGTTGTAAGATCCATGTAATACCAAGTCGGTATAAACACGGTTAAAGAGATATACAGTAATGTGACTCCTTAGAAGCGGTTGAACTCAAGGTCTCGCAAGTTTGCCACGGGATCGGCAAGAAGCGAGGTGCTGAATAGACGTTTTTATGCAGTAAGCTTCCGAATAATGGTTGTGAATTAGTAAAAACAAAGTATTTAATTCTTCTTGATATTTTGAGTAATTCACAATGATAACGCCTATTCGCACCTCGCTGCCTACCGAACCCTACCCACTTCGTTACAAACTCGCGCGACCTTGAGTTCAACCGCTTCTGGTCAAGGGAGTCAAATTACTGTATATCTATTTACCGTGCTAAAAAAGTGATTCGACTGACTATTTTTATTTATTAATCGATTTTTCATGCTACAAAAAAAAACGATAATTTAAAAATCGATTTTTATGTACAATGTCACATCCCAATCACTCATAAAATGACATTGACAGATGTGTTTTTTTTTATTCGAGGCAACAGTCTCATCTCAATCTATAAACCCGATGATGACGTCATCATCGCGAATTATTCTAAAAACTTTAAAAATGTATTAAAAAATAATTACGACGAAAATAACAAAATAAATCAAATTAGTTTCTTAAAATGCTCTATATTTTCGTAATTTAAAATAAAAAAGGAGGTCGAGATATTTTGGACATACCCAATTGACAGTGTAAGAAGGGTAACCTGTTCTGTTGGAGTATAAACCCAAATTATTTATTTTACCTCAAAGTGACAGAACTTTCAGCTAGCACACTTGGTACGCCATCTTCTATGATCTTCGGTTCCTTCTCAGAATCTTCTATTCTAATACCTTCTAGAATTACATTTCTTTGCGTGGATATCACACGTGTAGGGAAATCGTCAATTTGACGTGGTTTTCTTACGTTTACTACATCGTTTGTCAACGGATTAGGTAGACGGGTATACTGATTTTGCAAATGATTGATCATATTTTTGACTTCAGCGTCAAATTTGTTTGTGGTATTTGTAAAATGATTTGTATGTTTTGCAAAATCGTTTGTATCTTCTGCAATATCAATTTTATCTTTTGCTAAATTATTGGTATCTTTAGCTAAATAATCAGTATCTTTTGCAATATTATTTAATTCGTTATTAACGTTTGCATTAAATTCTTCGACTTTATTATTAATATCAATATTATCATTTGTATCATGTACTTCTTCAAGAGAATTCAGTTCTTTATTATTATTTGTAATAACATTATGAACTTTTAAATTAATCTTATTATTTTCTGCATTAAAATTATCATTTAGATTATCATTATTATTTTTAACACTATCAATTACGTTATTATAAATATCTTTATTGTTATTTCGATTATCTTCCTGTATAGTTTGTTTAATATCAGATTTTTCATTAATATCTTGTATCGCTACATATTTATTATCAATCCAAACTTCAATATCTTTCTTCTCTTCTCTGGTGAGTCTTGGTTGATTGTTTAAGTAGTTCACGTCAATGTCATGGGTTAGGTCTATCCAGTCTGGGTTGACTGGAATTTGAGTGTCGATTTGAGTATTTTTAGTTACGGATTTTGATGGTTCTGTTGTGGTGGTTCTGTGAACAAAAAGAAATATTATAAGTCTTTTCTCTATTCTCTATATTAGATACAGGACCTTGATATTGGTAGCGCCCGATTTAATTGGCCTACCATACGCTCAAACTTCACCACAGATTCGCCAGCGCAGACCGGCTTGTACACGAAATACTGAACAGTTAGTTTATTTTTAAATTAAATCAATTTATGTCGCTAGAGCGAGACTGAATAGTTTCGCGATATTCATCTCACCTCGATTCGGCAAAGGACTGTTCACGGGGGTTTTTAGTGGATGAAAGACGTTTCCGTGGCGTGGAGTGCGACCGCATTTTCTCCTCCACAAAAAAGGTAGAATCGAGTGGAGAAAATGACCAAAAAACGGGTTTTAGACCACTTCAAGAGCGAAATATTCGAATTGGCTACGTTTACAGCAATAAATACGATCGTAAAGATATGAAACATAGCGTAATGTTTTAGAATCACGATCGCGTGATCACGCTCCTTCTGAAATAGAAAGCTTTCAATGGACTGACGTATTTAGTACGTATTACGAGTTTTAGAGATGTTGATACTGTTTACAATTTCTTTAACTGACTTAGTGCTTGTTCACGTTGAACGCGCGGGCGCGGGCGCGGCAGACTTTGCTTACACCGCACGTGCGTTTGTACGTGAACACTTTCATAGCACGTCGTATGTTTGATATTTCGCGCCCGCGCCCGCGCGTTCACGTGGGCCAACGCTTAAGCCGCGTCTCTAGCTAGTGGTATTGGTCTACATATTCAACAAAAACATGACTGTAGCGTCCGTGGCCCAGTTGGCGTTGGTCCGGTTTGTAAGTCGGAGGTCCTGGGTTCAAATCTCAGTGTGGCAAAGATTTTCGCCTGGACGCTACCGAGTTTCGGAAGGCACGTAAAACTTAAGGCTGTTTCCTATGAGATATGTAGGAGGCGTCGTTAGATCATGTTGCAGGCCCTGTAGTAATCTCGGCAACCTGAAACTGCAACATATAGGTTAGCCACACAATGTATAAATTGTGATTTGACTCTGACAGTGTAAGTAGGGTAACCTGTTCTGTTGGAGTAGTATAACTATTATTATTGGCCAGTAATATTCTTCATTCGACCAGTCCTATATCAGTCAAGGTCTACAGTATATCGCCAGTAACTATTCCTAGTTTATGGCATATTTTATCGTGATGACGTAATATATGCATATTTCTAAATGGACGGTTTTCAGCCGAGGTCACGAGTGAGCGCTGAAAGATTGGTAATCATAAAATACAGCTTTGCCTAGTAATTTTGAATAGAGTTCAAAACAAGGAGGAAATATTCTATTCTTTGATTTTTTTTGTATATTCCTCAATTACTAAAAGACTCTTGAGGTCCTTTTGGCTTTTACAAGAAAAAACAAGACGATTTCCTGGTGGTAAGAGATAACGCTGAGTGCTACCCAGGATTTCACAATGATCAAATTTTAGGTGCACTGCATCGACGCTTCGTCATAAGATGTCTCTTCAGATGTCTTCTTGTGTGACTCTTCAGCCCAGTAATTTCGCCTACAGTACTTGCTGCCTGTGCGCAGTAATGTTTGCACATCGCTCAGTCGGTAGAATAACTGGCACTGTTGGGGTATCCACCTAGACAAAGGAAGACCTATCAAAGGAATTCTATCCCCGGTAATCCAGGTAGGTTCTTTTAGTGAGGTCGATAACAAAAGGGAAGTTGAACGACCGTTTTGTTAGGAACTAGTCGTAATTGGCAATTACCTTAATTCACTAAACATGCGATGTTCGGAATTCGACCCACACATAAGTACTATAGATGGTACCTACATTCCCTAGAGCCCTATCACTATAACTACATCTTACTAATATTATAAACGTGAAAGTTTGTAAGAATGGATGTCTCGATGTTTGTTACTCTTTCACGCCTAAACGGGTGGACCGATTGAGCTGAATTTTGTATAGAGATAGCTTAGACCCTGTAATAACACATAGGCTACATAAGTACTGCGGGTAAAACCGCTGGGCGCAGCTAGTAGTACCTATAAAACAAAGTCGCCTTTCCCGTCTGTCTCTCTGTCCATATGTATGCTTGGATCTTTCCTACGCGACGGATCTTGATGAGGTTTTTTCTTTAAATAGAGTAATTCAAGAGGAAGGTTTATAGGCATAATACGTGTACATTACTATAGTAGAGAAACACTGATCATATTTTCGGTTAGGCGTGGTATGCGGGACTCTCCCTTCGAAGAATGACGTACAGCGGGTGCTACCTATTAAATGCCGGGGGGTGGTCCTGCGGAGCGCCATAAATTCGGATCTGAGGAGACGCCAAGGCACTCATTCGCTCTTTTGCATTGTGCATAAAATTAGATAGCATAGGCCTTTTTTCTGACCCAGGAAAAATGCGTTACGCATCATCACCTCACGCCGGGGGGCGCGGGGAGGTATGTGGGACTCCCCCGCCGAAGATGAGCGCGGCGGGGATATTTACACAACAACTTGAGGGTGTTCCTGCGGGACGCCATAATGCCGGTTACGACGAAGCACTTGTCCGCGTCCAGGTAGCTTAAACCTGGATTAAAATAATATAGGCTACTTTTAGGCGAGTAAAACCGCTGGACATAGTACTACATAGAAACCGTCCAGACATACAGTCTAAATAGTACGTTTTGAGCGCTCATCAGAGGTCAGAGGAACTTGCCAGTTGCCAGCAAGCTAATTGAAAGGGAGGGTTATTGTGTCAAGCAAGTTTATAGGTCATGTGGTTAAGAACTGGAAAGCCCTTTAAAAAATGAATTGATTCGTTAATTGGACAAACATACAAAAAAATATTCTACGAAGAGAGTTGTCAAAAATTCCTTTTGGTCTGCGCAGAAAATATTTTAGAATGACATAAATAAATAAATATTTCAGGACGTTTCACACAGCGCCACCTAACCCCAAACTAAGCAACTTAATGCTTGTATTATGGTGGTTAGGATAACGGATATATAATACTTATATACTTTTTTTTTGTAAATACATACTTTTAATAGATATTGAAAACCACCCAGACCAGAAACAAATACCTGTGGATCACACAAACATTTGTCCCATGCAAAAAGAAACAAGTAGGTATTTTTTTATACAACGAAGTAAGAAGACGAGCAAGACGGTCTCCTGATAGTAAGAGATAACGCTGCCCATAATTAGTGCTACCCAGTGCACTGCGCCAACGCTTCTTACTTGATTCATAAGATGTAAAGACTCTCCCATTTTCCCGACCATTTCGAAATCTTTGGCTAAAACCCCGCCTGTCAGCTAGGTCACGTCAAATAAATTCTATATTTATGGCTCCTACTGTAGCACAGGATATAAACAAAATAATTCAAAGTCTGAATAATACTATGAGTACTGGTTATGATGGAATATCTACGCAAATATTAAAATATGTTTCTATAATAATATCACCTGCACTAAGCTATATAATAAATTTATGCATTACTAATGGCGTATTTCCTGATAAATTAAAATATACTTTAATAAAGCCGTTGTTTAGGAAAAATGACAAGCATGACATGGGTTGCTATCGACCGATTGCACTAGTTCCTATTCTTTCTAAAGTATTTGAAAAGGTTATACATGACTGCATATACAATTTCTTTGAAATAAATAAGCTCTTTGTTGAAGAACAAACTGGCTTTCGTAAGAATAAATCAATCAATATGGCAATTTATCGGTTTTTAAAATCAATATTTATAAGCCTTGACAATAAAATGCCTACATGTGCACTATATATGGATCTCACAAAGGCTTTTGATTGTGTAGATCATTCACAATTACTGCAGAAATTATATGCATATGGCGTCAGAGGTAACGTTCATAAACTTATACATTCTTACCTATATAATCGTAAGCAATCTACACAGATCACTCAGATATGCCCAAAACTTAAGAAAGAAATAGTTTTTACATCAAACTACGGCGAAGTCAAACACGGCGTGCCACAGGGAAGCGTCCTAGGTCCGTTGTTGTTCATTATATATATTAATGACCTTCCCAGAGCAATCAAGTATCCAATCGTGTTATTTGCTGACGATAGTACTGTTCTATTTACTGGAAAAGACCAAAACTATTTAGAAGATGAAATAAAAACCACCCTTGACAAAATTATAGATTGGTTAAGATACAATAATTTAAGTATAAATTTGACAAAAACATACATAATGACATTTAGGAATAGAATTAATAAATTAAACGACATTGAAATTAATTATAACGGACATAAAATTGAACATATAGACAACACTAAATTCTTAGGATTAAACATTGACTGTAATTTAAATTGGAAAAAACATGTAGAATCTTTATGCTTGAGGTTGAGTCATTACTCATACTCGCTGTACATGCTGTCTAAGATAGTGAGCACATCAACTGTTGTCACAGCCTACCATGGCTATGTAGCGTCGGCTCTTAGATATGGCATCATGTTCTGGGGAAATAGTGTAGAAAAAGAGCGTGTATTTAGGGCTCAGAAGAGGTGCATTAGGGCAATCTGCAAATTGAAGCAGACCGATAGCTGTAAGCCATATTTTTTAAAATTAAAGATAATGACTCTGGCTTGTATATATATTAACGAAATAGTCTTATTTGTGCGCCAGAATTTCAATCAGTACAATACATTCAAAACCAAACGCCTTCAAAATAAAATCTGTTTTCCTACTAATACAACAGCACTGTATAACAAAAGTGTCCTATGCATGGCTCCTAGGATCTATAATCACTTACCTAGGTCGATTCTTGAGGCGAATACATTTGTAATATTTAAAAAACGAGTCAAGGATTTATTGCTGTCAAAAGCCTATTACAGTGTTCATGATTTTTTATTGGATAAAAATGTATAGTATTAATTTTATATTTTATTGACATATTATATCCAATTTCTTGATTGACATATTCTACATAACTAATTCCTAATTTTGACATTGTTTTATAATTGACATTTATTATGTGTATCAATAAAAATTACATATTGCATGCCGAAAGGCAGATTATGGCGCTCTAGAGGTATACCTAATCCTAAATTGTTCCATCTTATTGTACCCATTTTCGCAATCAATAAATGAATTATGAATTAAAAAAAAAAAAAAAAATAACACACCTCTTTCGCTTCCTCAACTTTCATCAAATTCTTCATACATGCTGCATGCTGGTTTCATTGTTATTAGAGTATTAGAACATCGTCGCCGAGATTGTGGTCAAGGGGGGTTAGACAAGCGCAAATCGTTTGTCGCTATCGCTAAAAAATGTATTGAGATGGCAGTCGTCTTCGTTTGCTTTTCCATAGCGACTGTTATTCCAGTATTTTTTTTATCGATAGCGACAAACGACTGGCGCTTGTCTAGGGCCCCAGGGCCTATAATTAATTTAAAAAAAGTTAAGTAGGTACGCGACAAATTTAAGAAACGTAAAACATTTCACCGGGGTTGGACTTCCTTTGCAGGAGGTCGACTAGATGGGTACCCCAACAGTGCCAGTTATTCTACCGCTTGTGCAGCGATGTGCAAACATTACTGTTCTTCGGTAGAAGGGTACTGTAGCTAGTGAAATTACTGGGCTGAAGAGTCTTAACATCTTATGATGACTCTCAAGTCTAAAGTAAGAAGCGTCGCGTCGGCGCAGCGCAACCCAGAATTGTACCTTTGTAAAATCCTGGGTGGCACTGTACTAATTATGGACAGCGTTATCTCTTACCATCAGGAGAGCGTCTTGCTCGTCTTCTTACTTCGTTGTATAAAAAAACATTATCGCTCTATGAGTGAGAACATATTAATTTGTAAATGAAAAGTGATAGCCACTAGTGCGCTATACCCACAGATCATAATATCTCTCTAATATATGGCTATACCCAATAGGCCCTCTAGATCCGCCACTGCGTCTCGCAGATCAATCCTACAGCCCTACATAAACTTGGCACTGATCCAAACGGCAAGAAATTATCAGTTGCGTAACACTAAAGATATAGGGCAGACACCGCGCGAAATGAAAACTTCGAGAGAGATGACAAAATATTAGAATTTTCACTCTGAAATGGGATGTTGACAAAACTTTTTTTTACAAGCTTTTATTTACTTTCATCTGTCTGTTTTCTGTCTGCCTGTAATAAAATCTTGTAAGTTTAATTTGACCCACTTCCCGGTTACAGTTTGAGCTGAAATTTTGCATACATGTGTATAAATCGGATGTGCAATATTATAACGACATGGAGCAGATCTGATGATGGAGCAGGAAGGTGGCGATTGGCGATAGGAACTCCGTAATTAAACAACGCAATCCCCATCGAGTTTGGGCTCACTTGATTCGTCTTGATGATTACTTTACTTCTAGAAGATAATAAAAATAAAAGCTTTTTTAAAGTTTTTTAAAATTTCACTTGTTTCTTTTAATTTAAGTGTACTTACGGTGGTTTCTTGTACAGTCAACTACAAAGAGATGTATCCATGTTAGTCTTACAAAATGATCACTTAAGGAAAAGTAGTGGGATAGATACATCATTGTTGCATATTAAACGAGTCGATGATATGATAATATAAAGTTTGATTGCTACTAGAAATGTCACGAACCAAGGGTAGTTCATTGTGGCAAATGAAAATTTACTTCATTTTGTAAGCCTAACATGGATACATCTCTTTGTAGTTGACTACTGCGCATTACCTAATGGATTTAGGATTCACTGGGCTTCACTTATGTTTTCGATGCGCGGTGTCTGTACCAGCATAGTTTGTACGCAACACGTGCAGACGCGACATGACAGCGGGTTTATGAGTTATTACAGGAAATCTATATTTAATTGGTTATAAACAACTTTATCTTTGTACGGGATTTTTTATGTTGGAGACAGGCACTCATGACGGTTCAACTGATGGCAAGCGGTCACCGTCGTGTTGCCTTTAAGACCGCTTATACCGCGAGACTCTCTCGCTCGCACTAGTTATCGGTCATCGGGGGTAGACTTCCTTTGCAGGAGGTCGACTAGATGGGTACCCCAACAGTGCCAGTTGTTCTACCGACTGAGCAGTGATGTGCAAACATTACTGTGCTTCGGTAGGAGGGCACTGATGAAATTACTGGCCTGAAGAGTCTTAACATCTTATGATTCTCAAGTCTTCTCAAGAAACGATGGAGAGTGTCTTGCTCGTCTTCTTACTTTGTTGTATAAAAAATTTCCTATGTATTTTTTTTAACATGAAGTAAGAAGACGAGCAAGACACTCACCTGAAGGAAATACATAATAGTGCCATAATTAGTACAGTGCTACCCAGGATTTTACAAAGGTAAAATTCTGGGTGCACTGCGCCTACGCTTACTACACTTCTTACTCGCGCTTCGTTTCTTATTGTCAGTCAAGTAGGCTACAACTAGGTGTAGCCTTACCTTTTTTTATTATACCAAGAAAAATGCATTACGCATCATCACCCCACGCCATGGGGCGCGGGGCGCGGGGCGATATGTGGAACTCCCCCGCCGAAGATTGGCGCGGCGGGGATATCCACTAAAAAACCTGGGGATATTCTTGCGGGACGCTATAATGCCGGGGCAGCGGGTACGCTGCAGCACTCATCCGCGGTCTGGTACCTACTTTATCTAGATCAAGTTTACATTATACCTTACTATGTACTAATATTTCCTTAAATGGAAAGCAAGTAGTAGTTTAAACATGAATAAATTTGCATTGTTACAATTGTCATAGTTTTTTTGTTACATTACTCACTGTAATTACTAAATACGTTGTAATATGCTCTGTTAACGAGGATTTATAAATAACTAGCGGCCCGTCCTCGCTTCGCTTCGGGTGCCATTATGAATAAAAAAATAAAATGAAATAATAAGACCTACGCAATAAATATTTCAATGAAAAATCTACAGATTTAATAAAATATTGCTAGAAATAGACAATGATCACGAACATTAAATTCGCATTTTAACATGAATTTAGTCTCATTTTTTTACAACTTGTGATCCTATCTATACTATTATATAAAGAGGTAATCTGACTGACTGACTCATCATCGTACAGACAAAACCGCCGGACCGATTGAGGTGAAATCTGGCCAGCGTGTTATTTATGTGACGTAGGCGACCGATAAGAAGCGATTTTGGAAAATTCCCACTGGAACGGGAATTATTCCCAAAAAACGTTTGTATGCAAATTCGTTACCGCTGAACCGATTTCGCTGAAATTTTGTAAAATGATTGCTTGGGCTATGTTCAGGAATTTTGAATAGTTTTTATATCAAAAAACAACTTTTAAGGGGGGAAAAGGGGGTTCGAAGTTCGTAAGGGAAATTTGGAACCGCTGATCCTATTGAGCTAAAATTTGGTACAAAGGTAGCTTGATGCCTATAAAAGGTCATGGGATAGTTTTTATCCCCAAAATCAATGTTAAAGGTAGGAAAAGGGGGTGCAAGTTTCTGAACAAAATCGATAACCATTAAACTTTTTTAGCTGGAATTTAAACAGCGTGTTCTTTAAGTAACTTAGATGACCGATAAGAAAGGAATTTACGAAATTCCTACGGGAACGGGAATTATTCCTGTAAAAAGTTTGTATGCAAATCCGTTACCGCTGAACCGATTGAGTTGAAATTTTGTAAAACAATTATTTTAGTTGTGCTCAGGAACATTGAATAGTTTTTAAGTCAAAATTTAATTTTAAGGGGGTGAAAAGGGGGGTCAAAGTTTGTTTGGGAAATTTAGAACCGCTGACTTTATTAACCTAAAATTTGGTATAGAAGTAGGTTGAGTGTCATGAAAGGACATCAAATAGTTTTTATCTAAGAAATTAGCCCTTTTATTGGGGGAAAATGGGGAAAAACTCTGACCCCTCGTCAGAGTTTGTATGGGAATCAGTAACCGTTGCTCTCCTATGTCGCTGAATTTTGGTGTAGATGTAGCTTGAGTAAGGATATGAAATAGTTTTTATTCTCGAAATCGTCCTTTAAGAGGGAAGGGAGGGGGAGGGAGGGTCATAGTTTAGTATGGGCAATCAGTAACCGCTAACCTTTTTGAGCTAAAAATTTGATATTGAGACGTAATTTGAGTATCCGTCAATGACATAAAACAGATTTTATCACAAAAATCAGCCTTTAAGGGAGTAGTAAGGGAGGGGGAGGCTCAGATTTTATATGGGAAATCAGTAACCACTGCTCCTATTTAGCTGAAATTCGATATAGATGTATATCGAGACTCCAAATAGGTCATGGAATAGTCATGGTTCGGGGTTTTATCCTAGAAGTCTTTGAGTGGGAAAAAGAGGGATCAGATTTGTATTGGATCAGTAACCACTGAATAGATTTAGCTGTAATTTAGTACAAAGATTGTTTGAGTCTTAGGAATGGACAGCATAAATTAAAGAAATCAATCTTTAAGAGGGTATATATGGGAGGCGGTGGAAGTTTGTACGGGAAATCAGTAACCGCTGACTTTATTTAGCTAAATTTTGGTGTAGGTAATAAGCTTGAGACTCAAAAAGGATGTGAGATTCACGGGAAATTATAAAATAATTTCAATAGGTATAATAATTAACTTTTACGCGCTACGAAGTGCGCGCAGGTCCGCTAGTTTATGATATTTCTATCTTAAAATATTCTAGTAGCTTCTGGCGCTCCATCGGCCACTGCCGCGGCCTTTACAATGTTTGAAGATACTAAAAAGATTTCAGAGATAAAAACTATCCTATGCTCTGTCCTAGGACTCAAACTGTGTTAAAACCAAATAAAACTACGTCAGTTCGACGGATACTGATTCCTTATACAAACTCTTGAATGCCTGGTTTCCTCTCTGAAAGGGCGGTTTCTCGGATAAAAGCTATTCTGTGTCCTTCCTGGTACTTAAACTAACCTTTGTAGAAGTAAAAAAAGCTTAATTGGCCTAACGAATATAGATAACACATACAAACTTCACCACTGTTCCCCTTCTAAAAAGGGGATTTCTAACATATAAAAACTATCCTATGTGCTATTTTGGTATACAAACTACCTTTATACTCGTACCTACTAAATTTCAGGCCCAGCGGTATTAGAAATTTCAATACAACATTTACCCCCACTTTTATAGGAGAAAAATGGCCCCCTTTTCCCCTCTAAGAGGGGAATATCTGAGATAAACACTATTTTACATCCTCTCCTGGTACTTAAATACCTTTATACCAAATTTCAACTCTATCAGTTCAGCAAAAAGATAATAAAAATATCCTGGTTCTCGCAAAATCTTTTCTTATTCAATTTTTAGGTATTAAAAAGAACCTATAGGATAGGTATTCCAAATTTTATCATTCTAGGTTCAGGAATTTTGTCTCTACTATGATAATGATGAGTCAGTCAGATTACCCTACAGAGTTTAGTGTAGTCCCACATATATATGTTAGTTAGGTTGGTAAGTATCCACAATGCGCAAATCGAGCGTACGATGCGAGAATGAGGCCATGCGCTTGAGCTTGGGAATCAAACAACTTTTATACCAAATTTTACATAAGAATATTGGGATGAATAAATATAATCCATATCGTTCCTTGGTAGTCAAACTACTACTATACCAAATTTCAAATTATTCAGGTTAGCGGTTACATTTTTCATATTATTCCCGTTCCCGTGGGAATTTTGGTTTGAAAACTATCTTGTATTCTTTCTTGGTAGCCTTGCATTAAATACCAGCTTAATTTACCACGTGGTTAAAATTTTCCATATTATTCACATTCCCGTGGGAAAAAATATTGGAATGAAAACTATTTGAACCCTATCTTGATAGTCAAACTACCTTTTTACTAAATATCAGCGTTATAGGCGTAGTGGTCACAGATTTCCATTTTGTTCCCGTTCCCATAGATATTTTGGAATGAAAACGATCTCGAATACATTCATGGTAATGAAACTACCTTTAAACTAAATTTCGGATTGATAGACTGAACGGTTACAGATTTTCATTTTATTCCTGTTCCCGTGGGAATTTCACAAAATCCCTTCTTATCGGTCGCCTACGTTACTTAAAAAAACACGCTGTACAAATTTTAGGTCAATCGGTCCAGTGGTTTTATCCCTGCGATGTCAGTTAGATTTCCACTTTTAAATATTGGCATAGACATAGATTGTTTCCGTTTCTGTGAGAATTTTGGGTTGAAAACTATCTTGTACTTTCTTGTTAGCCAAACTTCCTTTGCATTAAGTTTCAGCTTAATTAGCCAAGCGGTTACAGATTTTCATATTATTCCCGTTCCCGAGAAGAATATTGGAATGAGAACTATTGTAAACCCTTTCCTGACAGTCAAACTTCCATATTTCAGCGTAATAGGCCTTTTTTTTACCCGGGGAAATGCATTACGCATACCACCTACACACGGGGGGACGTGAGGTGGTTATGTAGGACTCCCCGCCAAAAACAACTGGCGGGATACCCACTAAAACCCCGGGGGTGTTTACTTTTTCTACTCTACACCTTTGTTAGGGTTACGGGTACGCCGAAGCACTCGTCTCGATTTTCATTTTGTTCCCATTCCCGTAAGAATTTTGGAATGAAAACTGTCTTGAATCTATTCATGGTAGTCAAACTATCTTTATACAAAATTTCAGATTAATAGGCCTAGCGGTTACAAATTTCCATTTTGTTCCCATTCCCGTAAGAATTTTGAAATGAAAACTATCTTGAATTTTTCCATGGTAGTAAGACTACCTTTACACCAAATTTCAGCTTGATAGACTCAAAGGTTACAGATTTCCATTTTATTCCCGTTCCTGTGGTAATTTCGCAAAATCCCTTCTTATTGCAGCCTACGTTACCTAAAAAACACGCTGTTTAAATTTTAGCTCAATCGGTCCAGCGGTTTTATCCCATGCGATGATGAGTCAGTTGGATATATTGGTATATAGTATATACATAAGATAAAAAAAAAGATAAAAAAGTATTTATTATCAGTAAAAAGGAAAATTACATAATAGAAAATAAACAACACAGACAATCAACTGATAACTGGGATAGGCTCAGCATATACCGGGCAGGTGGGTCCTGCGCGGCGCTGATTTTCAGCCTACCCCACGCTCGACTAAGATGTTCAGCGAGTTCAAAAGCTATGCAAGTAGCGGGATAACAATTATACAGAATTAGATTGCTGAATTTTGAATTTGATTGAAATGTTTATATATAAGTAACCAAGAAAACAAAAAATAAAAAAACACACATCAGATAGACAAATAATGACAAGCTAAATACGATACGATACGATAGCTAAATACGCTAATACATAGATTGTTCCCGTTCCCGTGACATTTTGGGTTGAAAACTACCTTGAATACATTCATGGTAGTCAAACTACCTTTCAACTAAATTTAAACGTGACTTAATTGAATCAAAATATTCAACGTCGGTAGCGTCCGCTGCGTATGGAGCCGACCGCGCGAATGAGCCGCGCGGCTACAGCAGTATTTAACATTGATATTTTTGAAATCGTGATTTCTTCTGAACGCAATGGTCAATTTTGATAATTCAAAAAGCAATCTACAGATACTGAAACCACCTTAATTATCAAATAATTTATTTAGATAAGGATTCATACCAAGACATGAATAACGTGATCTTTTCGCTATTGTCTGGTTTGTGATAACATTTCTTTAAAATAAGTAGTTATTGTGACGTAACTACAATAGTTAGCTATATGGTACCGCGGACTTTTTTTTAGATAATAATGTGTACTTTAATATTGTAGAACATATTTTCGTTCTACCGTCCATAGTTTCCGCAGCGCATTCGATGAAAGACAATTTACGACTTGAATTTTCATACCTTGGTTAACATTATCGAAGTTTTAATAAGGATCCCTAATTATTTTTAGTCAAAAACATAGCCTATGTTACTCAGGGATAATGTATGATTCTAATGGTGAAAGAATTATTTAAATCCGTCCAGTAGTTTTTGAGTTTATTCGTTGCAAACATACAAAAATACAAAAATATAAAAATACAAATCTTTCCTCTTTATAATATTATTAGTGTAGATTCATAAGCAATTGATGATTGATTCTCTTATATTGTAGTAATAGGTCACTATAGCAGAGTCGGCTATAGGGAAAGTAACACACTTTTTAACCCCCGACGCAAAAACGACGGGGTGTTATAAGTTTGACGTGTCTGTGTGTGTGTGTGTCTGTCTGTGGCATCGTAGCTCTCGAACGGATGTACGGATTTTGATTTAGTTTTTTTTGTTTGAAAGTAGAGTTAGTCGAGAGTGTTCTTAGCCATGTTTGGTGGAAATCGGTCCAAGATGGCCGCCGCTACAAAATGGCGGATAACTTTTTTCTTCCACGACCCCATCAATATGGGTATCAAATGCAAGGGCTTGACTAGTAGAATACTACGCATTATAAAAAAATTGAAATCCAAGATGGCCGCTACCACAACATGGCGAATTAAATATTGCGTTGGGGGTTTTTTAATTTATAATTCACTTGTTCTTGTTGTCCCACTTGTTATTCATTCACCAACCAGTATTATAAAGCACCTGTAGGCTAAGACAAGCTCAAATTATTGTTTGTAGGTCACCGGTAATGCAAAAAAATGTACCGAGATTACAATAGTTGTGGAAAAACGAATGATAATAACGATATTGTGAAATATGTCGGAGGGAATTGGATGAGACTCGCATCGGAATCTCGCTCGATCGGAAGGTGTGGCGTGAACATGAGGAGGCTATACCCAGCAGTGGGTGGATACGGGCTGAGTAGAACCACAACCGATTGGTTTTGTCCGGGGCCCATGATTTGCTTATCTTGTCAATCATTGTCATAAAGAAAACCTTCATGACTAGCTGCGCCCAGTGGTTTATTTTACAGGATTCAGGGATGCACAGACTTATTAAGACTAGGGGCCACTCGGGCAAATCATGAACTGATGGCGGGCCGCCAGAAGTATAGGTAATTAAAGACAATAAACAATTGATAATAATGTATTAAAATTGAAAAAGAATTTATTAATTTGAAGCGTGGCACTGCATAGTGCTTACAATCTTTTTTATATTTGGATCAAATTTAGTTGCAGCAACACGTAAAACTTAAAACTGCTTCCAAACTTTCATTTGCAAGGCGGTTTCGATTTTTTTACGAGATAGGCCTACGTTTGACCACATCCCACCTGATGGAAAGTGAAAATGCGGTCGACGATGGATCACGTAAGATGCCTAGAAAGGTACCTATTCACTCGTGCCTTAAAGATACCCAAGTTGTACCGCTCGGGAAACACGGATGACGGCAAAGTGTTCCAAACGCGACCAGTTCTCATTAAGAACGACGAAGCAAAACGCTTGGTGCGGGCAGTAGGTAACGCCACTAAGTAAGTATGCCGCTTTGCCGTCTGCCGCGACGTCCGTCGGTAGAATGGGATTGGAGGAATTAGTTCGTGTATTTCCTGCGCACACTCTCCAAAATGAATCCTATAGAAGACCGATAACGAGGCGACCATTCTACGGTGTTCAAGGCTCTGCAGCCGAGATTCCGTGAGCTTTTGATCATCTACGAGCTTTTTGGCACGTCTCTCAATCGACTCCAGTGTCTGAAGCTGGTATTTTTTATTTTTATGTGATGAAGTAGAAGACGAGCAAGACGCTCTCCTGATGTTAAGAGATAACGGCTGCCCATAATCAGTATAGTGTTACCTAGGATTTCACAATTATGTGAAATTCTAGGAGCACTGCACCAACGCTTCTTACTCAAGAGTCATGAGATGTTAAGACTCTTTAGCCCAGTAATTTCACTAGCTACAGTGCCCTCCTACCGGAGCACAGTGATATTTACACATCACTGCTCAGGCGGTAGAATAACTGGCACTGTTGGGGTACCCACCTAGACGACCTCCTGCAAAGGAAGTACCATCCCAAAGATGAGAACAGTACTCCATACACGACCGGACTTGTGCTTGGTACAGCGTTAGCAGCTGTCCCGGTGTGAAGTATTGCCTCACCTTTGCCAAAATACCCAGCTTCCTGGCAGCCAATTGAGCCTTAGATTCGATGTAACTCCCAAAATTAAGGTCAGACGTGAGAGTAACTCCTAGTAACTCAAGCTGGTTAGTTATCGGTAAAGAAACATTTTGGAAAGAAGGAGCTTCGTTGAATAGACTCCTTTTAGCGGTAAATAGACACGCCTGGGATTTTGTAGCGTTAAACTTAACCAAATTAGCTGCTCCCCAATCGGAAACAGCTTTTAAGGCCAAGCTCATACGCTCAACCATGGCCTCTCTGCATGACTGGATTTCATCTCCGTTTTATTATTTGTTTTATTAGATTTTTTGTTTTATTATTTTTTAGTATTGAAAAAGTTTGTTCACATAATATATAGGTAGAACCAAGTATCAATGCAGTGGTAAAAGTTCAGCAAATCTCCTTCGTTGAATTTTTGCGTAAACTTGGTCGTTTTGAATGTCGATAATTTTTAAATGCATTGACTCTGGCGCATTTTCAACTGAAATCGTGAAAGGATTGCTGAATATGTCCAACAGAGGTTTCACTTTTTAAAGTCCGAAAATCTGTCTTGAAAAGATTGAATCAAAATATCTAGCTTTCCTACATAACTGAAATTAATCGCAGTTTTGTTGAATTTTTCAGCCATTTTCTTATAATTTGGAAAATGATTGTAATTTCCAGTTTCCACCAATTCCACCAATTTTTCGAATGTACGAGAGTATTATTTTTGCTGTCGGCGGGCCACCAGTATTCCACCGGCGGGCCGCATGTGGCCCGCGGGCCGCGGTCTGTGCATCCCTGATTTAGGTGAATCAAATTAACACATAGACCAGCTGTGTTTTTGAGGTCTGAATATGAGTGCTGAAAAACACAAACATTATGTTTTGTCAATTTTTTCCATACAAAATAAATTTCCAGCCCCTGGGATAGTTCTTAAAAACGCCGCCGCAACCAATGTGATAAATTAAATCAATACAAATATTTATGAAATAGTTCAACACAAGGTGGGTGTCCCTTAAAGTTTTTTTTAATCTGTAGACCTACTGAATTATGTATCTATACGGAATTTTTTTTCTCGCTATACCTATGTTTAATATTTTCTAGAAGAGTTTTACTAATTAAATTGGCGAATTCTAAGAATTTATAATTGGATTAGGAAATTACTCACGAAATCTCACTATGTGCGGAGGCGACGTCATTTTTTGGCTCCAAAAAATGCTCGACTCCCTGATGTATCCATTCACCATCAAATGGTGAATCTTCTCTTCTCTGGCGCAAGCAGAAAAACACTTTTCCATCAATATTTTTCGGCAATGTTATTTCGACTTTTGTTACCCATTGCGATGTTTCGATCTCTTTTAACTCGTAATTAGGGTAGATATCCTTACAGCTACTACCCTTAGCACCTTCCTCCGAGGTCAATCTCCACGGCTGATGCCCCAAAAACTCACCCCCACTCACATTTAGTAAATATTTACAACTATTGTTATCGCACAAAACACTACCCACTTTCAACGATTGTATGTTAAAATTCGTAGTTTTATTCACTGATGCGTGCACTTGAAACGTGAAGAATATCAATAAACCACAAGTCCGTAACACTGCGGATACTGGTGCCATTTTTCTTAATAAAAAAGATGTATTTTTGTAAATATCGGATAGAGACGATTTTAGAGCGACATGTTTGCTTCGTTTGACAGCTCGGCGGCAATTGTTGCCGGAACTGCAGAATTCGGATTTTTATTATTATGTTGGCTACTTCCGGTAAAGCTTCCCATTCATAGTACGACTTTGACTAGTAGGCAGCTACAGTTACTATCTTCGTGTAAACTGAACTGAAAAAATATAATGTCTGTGGTCAGCGGCCATTGACCGTTTGACATTTCTTTGACAGTTTTGACAACTATAAAAAAAGTCAAAATCGAGTGTGTTGGCCTGCCTGGTATTGGCCCTATTTTTAGTAAAACAAAGTATAATTTTAATAGAATCAGTTGTAAATTACAATTAGAATTAATAAATATTCATGTTTCTAGTCAAGCGTTATTAGTTTTACGTGTCAATCAATTGTAAACACAGGTTTTCTTTGTCTGGAAAATTATGTGTGTAGATTTGGGAAAGTGATTGAATTTTGTGATAATTTTGTGTGTTAACATGGAAATAAGGGAAGCTGGTGATGGCGCTGCTTCAGGGGAGTGTATTAGGGCTCCGCAGAAGAAGTATTCATGGGCGGAAGTCCGTCAAGCAGTGCATGATTTGCGAAAAGAGTTGTCTTCCCTTTCGACTATGGTTCCTACCGCAATATCTTTTAGGAAGCTTAGTAATGGCAAAATGAGAATATATTTCCTGAGGACTCCGCAAAATGGTTGGGAAATAACACTTCTTTACACTGATGTGACTCCCAATCAGCAGCCAACAGAAGCTAGGTGAGTTCTAATAAGAATAATGGAATGGATAAAGTGTAAGTGCTTTGTGGCAGATAAATAATTAATGATAAACAATACTCCAGTCCTTTCTTTGTTTACCTTTAGGGTTTAACATATTATGATTTATTGGTATATAAGTAGATAATAAATTAATATTGTTTTTCATTATAAATCTTGATGACACATTTTATTGGTAAAAGTCTTGTACAATTTTATCACATCTTAATTCTCTACCACCTAATCTTGTCACACAGCCACCTACCACACGTCTCACAGACGGAAGAGTGAAAAGAACTTCATACATAGCAAAATATCAGGGTGAAAGGTTTGGTTTTTTAATTAAGTAGGTGTAATCTATCAAAATTTGTGAACACAGTTAATTCTTAAAATAGGACTAAAAAACTGTAAATTTGTCTTGCAAAAGTGTTCTGTTGTTGCCTATTTCAATTCTTAAATGAATTTTGAGTTTGAGCTTTAAACTACATAGCAAAGTATATTATAATTTAAGTAGAGAATGCACAGAAAACTTTACACATTTTCCTGAAAACCTAATTTTTTATAACAACTTAATTTAAGCTTAAAAAAAAACGAGTTTTACAAAAATGACACTAGACATAGGAGCTACATTCATACTGTTAATGAAAAAAGAATAATCAACACAGCATATAAATCAAAATTCATCATTACATTCACACTCTTTAAAAAGTTACAGGGCATTAACTCATAGATTTTCCGACAGAAAATGCACGTTTTGCTCCCACATTCGGTACAAATTGGCTTTAATTTGCAACTCGAGCACTTGTGCTGCACCAGGGGATGCGGTGAGAAGGTACAGAATTCAACTGACGTACGAGTTAATACATGCTTTGCACATGAAAATATTTAGTTGGTTTTAATTTTTCTTACGTCTGTGAGTTGGATGTTAGGTGGTTGAGGGTTAATAAAGACATTATTTATTATATGGTTTAATCCTAGTCTATATTATAGTATATGTTTCAGCTAAACTCTGAAGTACGGCTACACCTAGGTCTAACCTGTTAAACTTAACTTGCCTGATCAGTGATGTCCAAAAATTACTGTGCTCCGGTAGGAGGGCACTGTAGCTAGTGAAATTACTGGGCTAAAGTATTTACATCTTATGACTCTTGAGTAAGAAGCGTTGGTGCAGTGCTCCTAGAATTTTACATCATTGTGAAATCGTAAGTAGCACTGTACTGATTATGGGCAGCATTATCTCAACATCAGGAGAGCGTCTTGCTCGTCTTCTACTTCACCACATTAAAAAAACATAGGTGTAGCTGACCGCAGTTTGGTTTCAATCACTTGTCACTTGTCAAGCCATGATGTGCTGTCTCTTTGGCCACTTCGGATAGCTTATAAATGTCAGCTGTTGAGAGATTTGGGTGATTGAACAAGCGCTGTCTGTATCTGGTGGAGAACTGTTTAACTTCCTCGCTTACTGTGTTGATATCTAAGTCTCTATGTAGTTCCTCCATCTTTAAGAACCATGGTGCATTTGCGAGGCTTTTTAAAATGCCATTTTGTGCCCTTTGAATGATAGCCGCATTAGTTTTACAAGTTGATCCCCAGAGCTGTATTCCATAAGTCCATATGGGCTTTAGTACCACTTCGTAGACTAGGGGCTTGTTGTCTAGACTCAGTACCACTAGTAATAAATAATTTTTTTCAGGTTAGAATGGAAACCTCTAATAGAGTCAGTAGCCCTCGGAGTGACGTCAGGCAAGTGGTCACGTGAGGAACAACTGCTGTGGGAGAGACAACGAGTAGCTGCCTGGGGTATAGCGTCATATGAACTGCATCCAGACACCGGACGGCTCTTGTTCCCTTGCGCGTCTGCGCTGTTTGTGGCTGAGGAGAGGGGTGGACAGGTGAGAATGAGCTAGAGGGAGTTTTAGCCCGCCTTCTAGGTTTAGTGTGTTAGCATCTACGGCAGCATCGTCACTTAACCTACCTACCGAAGCCCAGTAACATTTGCACATCACTGTTAAGGTAATAACGAAGTAAGAAGACGAGCAAGTCACTCCTGATAGTAAGAACACCAATGCTTCTTATCTAAGATTCTTTAGACCAGTAATTTTACTAGCTACAGCACCCTACCAAAGCACAGTAATGTTAGCATATCACTGCTCATGCGGTAGAATAACACTGACACTGTTGGAGTAACCACCTAGTCGACCTCCTGCAAAGTAAGTCTACCCTTGGTACCGGGTTAGTTACATAGGGGCTTAAAGAGTCAGTAGCTGGTTGCAAACTGAACCTAGAAGACGGGAGAATCCCCTAATAGAGTGAGTAGGTCTCGGAGTGACGTCAGGCAAGTGGTCGCGTGAGGAACAACTGCTGTGGGAGAGACAACGAGTAGCTGCCTGGGGTATAGCGTCGTATGAACTGCATCCAGACACCGGACGGCTCTTGTTCCCTTGCGCGTCTGCGTTGTTTGTGGCTGAGGAGAGGGGGGGACAGGTGAGAGTGATCTAAAGGGAGTTTTATCCCGCCTTCTAGGTTTAGTGTGTTGCCACCTACGGCAGCATCGTCGCTTAAGGTGTGCTCAATAATGTACGTAAGGTTTAAATAAAATGGTTCAATCCATATTTGAGAAAAAAAAATCGCAAAAAAAGTGTATTGCTTTACGTTGAAACCCTTACCCCCCCCCCTTAAGATTACGCGAGATCTTGTTTAATGACTACCTATAATGTAAATTGAGAAAAACCCTTATAAGGTGAGAATGATCTAGAGGGAGTTTTATCCCGCCTTCTAGGTTTAGTGTGCTACCATCTATAGCCGCATCGTCGTTGAACATCATGCCACACCGACAGATCCTCCATTTTGTTTTTGAAGTGAAAACTTCTTTAGCGGCGCTGAGCACTTTTTTTTGTATGGGTAAAAACTTTCAAACTCGCGTCAGGGTCACGTGATGCTGATCGAAAAAGCGTAAGATCGAGGGGAAGGGAGAGGAACTAGTGTCTCCCACTCTTTCTACCGTGCCTGAGTGTGCTGCTCTGTTTAGGCGGCACAGGGGGCTTAGACAAGCGCGCGCCCGATATTTTTGAAGTGAAAACTTCTTTAGCGGCGCTGAGCACTTTTTTGTATGGGTAAAAACTTTCAAACTCGCGTCAGGGTCACGTGATGCTGATCGAAAAAGCGTAAGATCAAGGGGAAGGGAGAGGAACTGGTATCTCCCACTCTTTCTACCGTGCCTGAGTGTGCTGCTCTGTTTAGGCGGCACAGGGGGCTTAGACAAGCGCGCGCCCGATATTTTTTTT
Source organism: Hemithea aestivaria (assembly GCA_947507615.1). Lineage (NCBI taxonomy): Eukaryota > Metazoa > Arthropoda > Insecta > Lepidoptera > Geometridae > Hemithea > Hemithea aestivaria. The sequence continues at coordinate 3,009,049 of OX382350.1, read as the reverse complement.
TATATTTTTATATTTTATATTTTTTTTATTAGACACTTAAATAAGTTCGAATCAAAACTGTTTGTTTCTTACTTCAGTTATCATAAACCAATTGCAAAGAATAATTGTATCAGTTGTAAAAATTTGCGATGATGATTCTGATAATAACGATGGTGTAAAAGTCGTCGAAATTATGGATGGAAGTTGATTTTTCTGAGAGATAAAATTTAATGTTATATATAAATAACGATATAATATTATCAATAACAACATATAAATTGTCATATTTGTGTACGATAGCGCAATAAATAAACATTGTATTCTACCTCATAAATGATAGTATTTTTATACTTATAATTAAACACAACGTTAATATTGAAGTTTTCACTTCTGCCGGCACTCCCGGAGTGCTACTTTTTTTTTTTTTTTAATTCTCATCCAGCGACGTTACCTATGTAAATCGATAGGTAGCATTAATACCAACAATAAATATTTGGACACCCACCTTCGTAGTGTCAGGATATATGAAATTGAGATATGTAACTTTGACCGTGATGTTAAGGGCGGCCATAGATGGCAGCAGACTATACCTAGAAGGCGGGATAAAACTCCCTTTAGATCACTCTCACCTGTCTCCCCTCTCCTCAGCCACAAACAACGCAGACGCGCAAGGGAACAAGAGCCGTCCGGTGTCTGGATGCAGTTCATACGACGCTATACCCCAGGCAGCTACTCGTTGTCTCTCCCACAGCAGTTGTTCCTCACGCGACCACTTGCCTGACGTCACTCCGAGACCTACTCACTCTATTAGCCTCCCTGGCTTCACTGAGCATCGTGCCGGAACACGGCCACAATGACCGCTTGGTGGACATGGTTTTGTCCAGTGGGTGGTAACTAGCCACGGCCGAAGCCTACCATCAGTACAGGGAGTGGAAAAACCGCACATAACTAATAAAAGTCAATGACCGGGATTCGAACTCGATGGTCCAGATTTGCATCCGTACCACATAACCCTTTAAACCACCACTTCAAAAAATAATCTTGTAAAATACTTAACGAATTATAATTTCCATATTCCAGTCGCCACCGCTAATCCCCCGCTCACTCACGACCGGGGGCGGAGCGCCCCTGACCCCGGCGATGTGCCCGCGGTCTCCGTCGCTAGTGGCGCACGCAGCCCGAGGGGACATCTGGCTCGCCGGCGGCCCGTTGCGGAGGCCTACGAGACTCACTTACGCTTGTAGGGGACACGAGCCAGTTAGGTGAGCTATCACATATATTATTAGGGTAAAATATGATATATAACAATTGGTATATTGGCAAGGTTAGGTAGTCATTTATCCCGCCTTCTAGGTTTGGTCTGCTACCATCTACAATCAACGGCCGCATTTTCGCTTAACATTTAGTACGCTACGTGAGTCAGTACGATATGTTCTCTCGTGTGACGTCACTAGCGACACGGGTGCGTGTGACGTCACTAGCAACACGAGTGCGTGTGACGTCACTAGCGACACGAGTGCGTGTGACGTCACGTGGTCTCCGTCGCTAGTGACGCACGCAGCCCGAGGGGACATCTGCCTCGCCGGCGGCCCGTTGCGGAGGCCTACGAGACTCACTTACGCTTGTAGGGGACACGAGCCAGTTAGGTAAGGGTAATTTCAACGGTTAAACTGGGTGCTGCGGCAGCAGCCGGCGAAGCGCCAAGTGCGACTTTTCCTTATTACAGAGTTCTTACAGTTACCGGGGGGCGCGGGGCGGTATGTGGGACTCCCCCGTTTTGTATGGGCACGGCGAATACCCACTAAAAACCTGGGGGTGTTACTGCGGGACGCCATAATGCACTCATCCGCGGCCCCGACGGTGTTTGGACCCCTCCGCGGTGGGGTAAAGAGGAGTTTCACCCCACCCTCTCAAGGGGCCACCTCGTGGGTCTTTTCTTTAGGCGACGAGTACCCCGTACTCGCCTAGACCCAGGTTATGGGGCCTATTCAGGGCGTGGAAGATACGCCTCCGACGCCCCCTTCTCCGGGCACGCATCGAGCTCGGTGGTGACCTGTGATAGAGGGCTACCACATACATATTACATTTAATGTATTGTTATAGGTTAGCGGACGACCCCCGTCAAGCAGGGGTTCCATGCTACGTCACGCAAGAAGAATTCTCAAGGTACACAGGTTTCTGGTGGCAGCCTAAAACAGATGGTAAGTATTTATATCAGTACGAATTTAGCTTGTATGTAACCAAGGCAAAGCCAATGAAAACACTTTTTTAAATCCTGTGAGTTTCATGCCCACTCATCCCGCAGAGGTACTTCCCCAATAAGTAGTTGAGTTTAAAAAAAAATTAAAAATTGTCTTGCAAAAGTCCTCCATTGTAGCCTATTTGAAACAAGCGTATTTCGAGTTTTAAGACGTTGGTTTGGACATGTAGTTCTGACATGTAATGTGGACACTTACACATTTTTCAATGAAATAATGTTATAAATTTACAAAACATATACACACTAACACTTACAAAAAGGAGAGTGCATGCAGTGGAGATGAGAATGAAGTAGATGTGTGGAGTAACAAGAATGGACAAAATCAGAAATGAGTATGTGAGAGGAAGCCTGAAAGTTGCACCAGTGACAGAGAAATTAAAGAGTGGAAGATTGTCCTGGTGTGGACATATTATGCGGAGGGCTGAAAATCATGTGACCAAAAAGTCCATGAATATGGTAATAAGTGGTAATCCGGGAAGGGGACGCCCGAAAAAGGTTTGTATGAACTGTGTGTGCAGGGATATGCGTGCTAGGGGAATGGATACAGATATGACGGATGATAGAGTAGAATGGAGGAGAAAAACGTGTTGTGCCGACCCTACCTAGTGTGGGATAAGGGCAGGAAGAAGACTTACAAACTTTCGCATTTAATATTAATGATGCCTTTTCCAGATGACGTTTATCGGATAGTATACGAAGAAGTAGACGAAAGCGAAGTAAAAATATACAGCTTCCCATCCTCACAGACCAGCAGCGGGGAGGTCGAAGAGTTCAGGTGAATATTCCTTAATTTCTGGCGCTTCGCCGGCCGCTAACACAGCACTAAATTTACCTTTTTTTTTTGAGTCGGTTTTTAGTGACAGTCAAACTTTCTAGGCGATCATAACTACAGAAATAACTGTCTAACATAAATTTTAAATTTTTATTTAATTTTTGACATAGCGAATTTTAATTTTTTGCATCTCGTCACATCTAGAAAGTTCGCTGGCTAGAAGTCTTTAAAGCTGTATTAATACTTAAAATAATTATAAATCCTCATTGAATAGAAAATTACTTTACTTTTTTCAGGTTCCCTCGAGCCGGTACGCCCAATGCTAAGTCAGTATTGAAAATGGTGACATTCAGGCTTCAGAAAACGTCGCCTACCACCGTGCTAGATTACTATCAGGAAGGGGCTAGCGATTTAAGTAATTGTAAGTTTTTCCATCATACCAATATTATAAATGCGAACGTTCCAAACGTTTGGTGGAGGTATCAGGTGACCGGAATGCTGGCGTGTATTTTCCACAAAAAAATTAGTATATTATTATATGTATTCAGCGGGGCAATGCCGCTAGCATTCTGGCTACCTATCCCTCCACCATAGGTTTATTAGATTTAAATTTAGATTAAGTATTTATAAGTTTTAGATTATAGGTTTAGTTTGTAATGTTTTTTTATTCATTGTCTGTTAATTTTAATCATTTAGCTGTTTGAATAAAGGTGAGAGTAGACACAATGAATGCGAAAGTTTGTGTGTATTTTTGTTCCTTCTTCACGCCTTAACGGGTGTACCGATTGAGCTGAGCAAAAACGGGTTTTGCTCACTGAAATTGATGACCAAAATCCCCCTTTTCGAGCGAGAGTGGTGAAAAAAATTTTCACCTGGACGCTACCGTGTTTCGGCGCGGCACGTGGCACTGTGTCCCCCGGCTGTTTCCTATAACATATGTAATATGTAGGAGGCAGTCGTTAGCTCATGTTGCAGGTGTAGGCATCTCGACGACCTGACACTGCAACATATAGGTTCGCCACACAACCTATAAATTGTGATTTGACTCTGACAGTGTAAGGAGGGTAACCTGTTCTGTTGGAGTATAAACCCCAATTATTATGTCGCTCTTGAACATGGGTGAAACCCGGGTCGTTTTACAGGCGTACACGGAGTCAAAAAAGTCCAACGCGCAGAGGCCCTTTTGAGCTTTCAATATAAATGAAATACAAGACACATATCTGAGTCTATCTGTGAGTCCATTTATACAACGTAGTAAGAAGACGAGCAAGACGATCTCCTGATGGTAAGAGATAACGCTGCCCATAATAATTAGTACAGTGCTACCCAGTATTTTTCAAAGGTAAAATACTGGGGGCACTGCATCAACGCTTCTGACTCAAGAGTCATAAGATGTTAAAGACTCTTCAACCCAGTAATGTGACTAGCTCCAGTCCCCTCCCTGTGCACAGTAATGTTCACACATCGCTCAGGCGGTACAATAACTGCCACTGTTGGGACACACCTAGTCGACCCAGTGCTAATGAAGTCTACCCCCGGTATATGCCATTATGTAACCCCATTTATTTGTTTGCAGCATCAGAAAGCAATGACATGGAAGTAACAGATATAAGATGGTTCGAGATGAAACAGCCCCTCAAAGATACCTTCCCCTGGTTTGAATATTTGGCTCGAGTTGGGTGGACGCCTTGCGGTCAATTGTAAGTTTATATATTTAATTTATTAAGAACTAGCTGTACCCGCGACGTTGCCCGCGTCAAATTTTTATTTTTAGGCTGTTTTTTCCGATGTCAAATGAAAGTTGGCAGTTAAATTTCAGTCCTTTGAGACACAATGCGATTTTTTCAGTGAAAGTTAGAAAGCCAGTAGGTAGTTAAGATTTAAAAAAAATATACTTTAAATGGATCACTAAATTGAAATAGTTTCTTAGCAATTCATATCGCCTTCCACATAAACAGCGAGAAGGCCAGAAAAATCCTCTGTCCGTATTTTTGTAGTCTTACTGTAATGTAATGAACAAAATGAATAAAAAACACGAAAGAAAAAAAATCTTGAACACTTTTATTTTTTGCATTTAGCGCCCTCTTGCGCCCATGGGATCTTTCACATACTACACACGTCACACGACTAAGTCAACTTCAACTTCAATTTTTTTTTTTTGTTTTTGGCACTTATTGTGTTGCCATACCACAATTCCGCCAATGTCACGTTAGCGAGAACCAACAAATCGGAATAATCATAACATGTTTCGAATGATAACAAATAGTATATACAAATCGAGTAATTTCGGGTAAAAAAAAGGGGGATTGGCGAGTTCCGAGAGAGCAAATTATTATAAACATAAAGTATTTATTGTTAGTTGTATGAAAAATATAACGTAAAATAAATATATTATGTTATAATTTTATTTTATTAATAAAAATATATTTACATATGATATTTACATAGCGAGTATTAACATAAGTGAGGAGAGATTTAAAAGAGATAGGACGAGGGATTTCATTAGGAAGGAAATCATATAAAGACCGCCGAAATCGAGTGCAATTAAAAAATATGTGATCTGTATTGCCTTCATCCAATCCGCATTCGCATAGGGAATTATCCCTTATCCTAATTTTAGCTAAATGAACAGGTGTACACGAATGTCCCAATCGAAGTCTACACAAGACCGATGTTGTAGTTTTTCGGAAATTCTTGTACTTGAAAAACCATGGTTTTACTGGAATATCCGGCTGAATGTCACCGTAGTACCGTCCTTTTTGCGATTTGGAAACTTGCCACTCCTTTAACCAAGCTTTGAATAGTTGGGACTTAACAGAAGCGCAGAGATCGTGAGAGAGGATGACATAACGATCAGAAGAACCCGCTTGAACTGCTTGTTTAGCACAAGAGTCCACTGTTTCGTTACCAGCTATACCTGTGTGACTAGGAATCCAAGCCAAAATTATTTTAATTCCGTTTTGATGGCAGCGAAACAAAGATTCTCTTATTTTACATATATAAGGGAACAAAATTTTGGAGCGGAAAGGGTTAGATATAATGGATTGAAGACAGCTTTTAGAGTCAGTGAAGATGATGGAAAAGTTTAAATTATGGGCTTCAACAAAACGGATTGCTTCCAATATTGCTAGCGCTTCACCAGAGAAGACCGAAGTGGAAGGAGGGCATTTATGACTGATTATAATACTCGTTGAAGGAATCCAAACTGCAGCACCAACCACTTCAGAATCGGCTCCTTTGGAGGCATCTGTGTAGATAGCCGTCCACTGAGAGTATTCCGTAAGAAGTTTTTGAGAAAATATTAAATTAGCATTTTGGGAGTCCTTTTGAATGCCGAAGTCTAAAATGACATCTGGATTGAAAAGAAGGGATTCAAAGGACATTAAAAATAGAGGATTAGATGGCAGTTGAAGAAATGGGGTAGGTAAGGATGAAAATTTAATGTAGCTGCGTAATAAACAAGGAAGTCTCATGAGAACATCAGGATTATGAGGATATATTAAAGAAGATAGTTTATTTAATTTAGATAGAAGTGTATGGTTAGAATTTTGAGCAATCTTATAGAAAAATCTATCGGAAATAAACTGTCGCCGAAGATGGAGGGGAGGATCCCCGCTTTCCACTTGCATGGCATTAATAGGTGACGATTTCATGGCTCCCAAAATGATCCTGAGACATTTAGACTGGATTTTGTCTAAATTATTCAGAGCAGATTTATTGCAAGGGTCTAAAAGGAATGAGCCATAGTCTAGGTGGCTTCTAATGATTGCATTATAAAGAAGTTTTTGGCAAAATGGATGTGAGCCCCACCAACAACCAGACAAAGCTCGCAGAATATTAATATTTTTTTCACACTTTTGAATGATATAATCAGTATGAGCAATACCATTCATTCTGGTATCCAACCATACGCCTAAAAATTTTGCGGAGTTCCCTTGGGGAATGATTTCACCGTCTATCACAAGTTCGAAAGGGGGAATAATACGTCTTCTTGTAAAAACCACGGTTTTGCATTTAGCAGCTGATAATGAAAGGCCATGGGTACTAAGCCAGTCTGCTAAACTACTAAGAGAATAATTTAAATTAACAGAGGCTTCTTCAGTCGTATCTGCTATGGAGTATAATGCTAGATCATCAGCAAACTGCAACAGATTGGTAGAAGGGGTAATAGACTGGGCAAGATCGAATGTATAAAGGCTGTAAAGTAGAGGGCTTAGCACGGAACCTTGGGGTAAACCCTTCCAGATTCTTCTAGGGGGAAGATATGAGTTGTGAGTCGTATCTTTAATCAAGATGTTTCTGGACATTAATATGGCGCAAATAAATCGAACGATTTTCTCGGGGATGTTCAGCTGATGAATTAATTTATTCCTGAGCATTGCGAGATCAACGTTGTCATATGCGGAAACTATATCCAGAAACGCCGCTACAAGAAATTTTTTTTGGTGGAACGATATATGGATGTCTGTGGTCAAAATACCTAAACTATCAAATGTACTCATTCCTTTTCTGAATCCGTATTGTGAATCAGGTAATAGGTGATTGCTCTCAACAATCCATTCTAATCTGTGCTTGAGCAAGTGTTCAGTCACTTTCAGAAGGACTGATGACAACGCGATAGGTCTTCTACTTTTGGGGTCAGATGGAGGTTTACCAGGTTTTAGAATAGGGACTATTACTTGAGTTTTCCATTGCTCTGGAACTACGCCTAAATTGAAGAAAGAATTTATAAGAGAAAGGTAAATTTGTTTACATTTTGAGGAAGATTTCGAAAGGAAAGAATATGGAATACCATCAATTCCTGGAGAAGAGTCAGTGAGTCCATCTAAAGCTAATTCTAGTTCCCTAAATGAGAACTCTGTGTCCAAAGAGTTCACTGATTGCATTAAAGAAGGAGAGGGAGGGAGACATGTTAAGCTAGGAACTGAAGGGGGAGCTAGAGTGTCAGCAAAAGCATCTAACCATGACGAGGGATCATTGGATGAGATATCCACATTGTTATAAGACCCTCTGAACTTTTTAATTTGATTCCATACTAATTTTGATGGAGTTCTTGGAGACAGGTTTTCACAATAGCTAATCCAACCTTTTTTCTTTTTGGAAGATAGTAATCTCTTGGCTTTAGCAGCTTTTATTTGGTAGTTATAAAAATTTTCAAATGTCATGGCAGCATTATATTCCCTTTCAGCATCTTTTCTGTCATTAACTGCTTCTGAACATTCAGAGTCCCACCAGGGAGTAGAAATTTTAAACATATGCGGTTTTTTTAAGGGGATGTTTTCGTTAGCAGTATCAATAATCGACTCTACAAAAGACGCATAAAGTTCAAGAGGGTCATCATTATTGTAGAACATTAAGGGGTCGATTTTACTATCTAAAGCCTCTGAATAGGACGACCAGTTAGCTTGAGAAAGGCGATATTTTAGCGATGGCGCAAAATTGTAATTTGGTAAAGACTTATTAGGAATAGTTATAACAATAGGAAAATGATCGCTACCGTGAGTGGAGTTTAAGATTTTCCAAGTCAAGACAGAGGATAAGGAAGGAGAACACATTGAAAGGTCTACCGCCCTCAGACGATTTTGGTTAGGGCGAACTCTACGGGTGGGAGAGCCGTCGTTTAAAATGCAAATATTGGCTTCGTCTAAAATTTCCAGTAGAGATAAACCAAATAAGTCACAGTGACTAGAACCCCATGAAGAATGGTGCGCATTAAAGTCACCCATAATAACGATCGGAGAAGGGACTGATAAAATAATATGCAATATATCAGGAATTAATCTAGAATTTGGGTGAGGTATATAAAAGGAGAGAAAAGATATATCAAAAACTCTTACAGCAACTACATTAATTTCTGGAGGGAAGGGAGGGAGAGGAATTTGAGAGAAGGAGAGATAACGCCTAATTAGTAAGGCACTACCTGCATAGCCGTCAGATCTGTCATCTCGCAGACACGAGTATCCCGAGACTCTAAATCGAGATCCCGGGACCAACCATGTCTCCGAGATGGCAATAATCGACGGATTAAATGATGATATCAGATTGATTAATTCATGTTTTTTAGCACGTATACTTTGTATGTTCCACTGGATCAGAGATACTTGATCCATGGTTTTGAATTAACGACATAATATTTGAAAGTTGGGAGGCAACGTGGGACGGTATAGGGGAATTCATTTGGGAAATGAGGTTAAGTAATAATGTTAATATAATATCTACGATATTGTTATTTGTGTCGGTTGGTGGAGGGCTGTCAGTGGGTTTTCTCAGGGCACAACCGTTTGGCATAGTGGATTTTTCTGGGGATACTATAGTATGGTGAGCTATTTTATCATACCCTTTCCCCAAAGGTACTCTAGGTCGAGGGCTGGAGAGAACAGTTTTAGGGTACCAAGTTCTTTGTGACGTCAGAGATGAAGTATTAGGAAGTTGAGTGTTTGTCGGGGAGGACTGCACGATGTCTGAGTATTTTTTATACAAATTCGGTACAACAAGGGCAGCTTCCTCGTATGAGACTCCATCTCTTGCCATGATCATTTTTAGATCCCTTTGTCTGCCCTGTTCCGGGCAACATTTGCTAGTAGCGAAGTGATCCCCCGAACAATACAGACAGTTAGAATCAGCTTCTGACAAGTGACAACCATCACCCGTGTGCTCTTGCCCGCATCTATAGCAACGGGGCTTTGAACGGCACTGTGCTTTGATATGTCCGAATCGGCAGCATGTCATACATTGGATCGTTGGGTATATGTACTTTTCTACAGGCAACGATGTGTGAAATGAAAATATTTTTTCAGGAAGATATTGCCCATGAAATGTAATTACCACTGTTTGAGTAGGCACGTATTCTGTTCCGTTGTCTTTGGTGACTTTCCGGTTCAACCGTCGAGCCTTAAGGATCTCACCACAGCGGGAGGGGAGTTTCACGCTTTCTACAAACTCGTCCATGGAGAAGTCGACTGGGACATTGCGAACAATACCCATTCGAGTTATATTGTAAGACGGAATAGTGGCCAAAAACTTGGCCTTTGCGAGCACCGGGTTTTGGAGGAAGTTATTTGCTGCAGTGGCGTTATTAAATTCTACAGAGATCTTGTTTCGGCCTACTTTTTTCACACCATCTGGCACTATACTTTGATGAATTTTGTTTCTAACTAGAAATTGTCCGAATTTGATTGGCCTAATGGTTGTGCCAGCGGAGGGATCAGGTTCTGTTCGTGCAACTTGTACAATAAATGGGCCTTTCTCACTATCGGAGTAGGCCGTTATGCCTATTACCCATTTCGGGTTTAAATAGACGGATTGAATCGAGGCGGATGCTTGTTCTCGATTATGAACATTTTTTTTACTACTGGCAACATCTGCGTCAGAGTCGTCATAGCGTCGTTTATTACCAATCGACAAAGATGGCGGAGGATCTGGGGGATCAGGAGGATCCGGGGGCACAACGACATCCATGTTAGTAGAAATGAAAAAAAAGGGTTAGTAAATATCCTTCACCAATATATTATTATAAAATAAATAACAAATATATAAAAAATGCTCCCTGGAGACTCAATGAGAAAATAAGGCTTCAACCGCGACCACGACGCGATGTGACGGCTTCGCAGGCGACGGCAGAATCCACGACTAAGTCTTATTGACAAATCTGTTTGTTTTACCGCTCGTCAATAGATGGCGTGCTCTTTATGTCGACGCTAGTTTTATGCATAATAAATTAATTATCATATTTATTCACCGTCATAATCCTCTATTAAAACAAGTGAAATTTAAAAAATACTTTTTAAAAACAAGCTTTAATTATTGTTATCATCTTGCATCATAAAGTACTCGTCAAGACGAATCAAATGAGCCCAAACTCGATGGGGTTGCGTTGTTTTATGACAGAGTTCCTTTGGCCACCTTCCAGCTCCATCATCAGATCAGCTCGATGTCATAAAAATATTGCATTGTCATCCGATTTACACACGCATGCAAATTTTCAGCTCAATTGGAAACCGGGAAGTGGGTCAAATTAAACTTGCAAGATTTGATTACAGACAGACAGACAGACAGACAGACAACAGACAGGTGAAAGTAATATAAAGCTTGTAAAAGAGGTACCTACAAAATATAGAGTGCTTTTCACGAAAGGTCGATTTTGGCAGAACTAAATTTAATATGATCGGTAATTATATACACATAGGCGGATCCAGGATTTGGTTCTGGGGGGGCCAAGGTGCAGACGGGCAAAAATATTATAATTTTTACTACGAAAAGTGTGTGTTTAGCTCGCTCTGAGCAGTTAGAAAGTTTAAACATTCCTAATAATATGTGCGCGAGCAGCTTGCTGCGAGCGCCGAGAAAAAAATTATAATCTTTACCATGAAATATGTGCAAAATTCGTAACTCTACAATGATTCTGGGGGGGGCCTTGGCCCCCTGACCCCCCCCCCCCCTAAATCCGCCTATGTATATACTTCATATCCTAAATATGTTTTATTTGTTAGATAAAGTAAATACCTGTTTAATTAAGAAATTAGATATGTTTTCTTATTAAGAATTTAGATAAGATTATGTGGAGTTAAAATGTTATAAATATTTTAACTTTAAAACGCGCGCCTAGCAAAAAGTAGCTTCTTTCATGAAAAGCACTGTATAGTAAAATTAAAATATTTATAACATTTCAACTTCTCATAATTTCTCATATTTAATTTCTTAATTAAATAGGTATTTACTTTATTTAACTAATTAAACATATTTAGGATTTGAAGTTCCGCCAAATTCCGCGGGACATCTTTCGTGAAAAGCACTCCAAACTGCGACTTAAGTTTTCCGAAATGGTTCATGAAAGCACCAGATTATAATTTTCAAAAATTAAAAGTAATTAATAATGCAAAAACTTTCCTATCGCCTCATCGGATTCGAACTCGGGGCTAGTAGAACCAGCTTTATCGAACCGAACGGTCAACCAACTTATCCACGGTAACGATAGATATATAATGATATGAATTTTATTTATACATCCGATGACTTTTTTCAGGCTAACCTAACCTATGGAAACCGTGGAGAATTCCGGAAATAATACTGTATATTTTGTTATGACAGACCATGAAGTATGTGCATGCTAAGTTTCGTTTAAATCTCTTAAGTAGTTTCGATGTGATGTAATGTCGATGTTTTCCTGCTGAGTGCTTCGTTTATAGCCACATCGATAGATGGCGTTTTTTTTAGTTTGTCGTACTATATTTTTTTGAATTGAATTTACTTTATATTCTATTACTTTTATTTCGAATTTTTGATGTAAATTAGGGGCGATGTGTCCGATATAAATGATTATTATTTATTTTATTATTTTATTTTACGTTTCCCTAGAAAAAAATGACAAAATGTTTTACGAATTAGATCGCGCAAGCGACTTTTTCGCGTCGTTTTGTTCATATGCGTATTTTTACAGTTCATCTTAGTAAAGGACACAGATCATAAAGCTAGAGATGGAAGCTAAAATGAGGTAACAGTCGCCAAGTCATATGCCGGAATCAACATAACCTCGTAACTCCGCCTCTTTTTCGTCTTCATTCCACGGCCGACATTGACAGCGTGACATTCACATACTTAATGAAAAATAATTATTAAAAATGCCGTACTGTTCAATAAAATGGCGCGGAAAGACTAGCGCTACATCCAGTTACGCAAAAGACGAAATCTTATTGCACAGGCAAGTTATTATTCCGATATTAATCATTGAAAAATGTTTAACATAAAATGTGATATAAAAATGGCCAAGTCTCTTTTCGTCTAATTCTTTCTTGGTAAATTTTGTATAACATTATCTCGTTCTCTCTTATGTACGGATGAACTAGTGATAAGACACATTTAAATTTACACCACAAATTTTATCGACAAAAATGTTATTGATATTTTTGAAGTAGGTAGTTATTACGTATATAAAAGTACCAAAATTATCAGGGTATAATATTATACAGGGTTGCTGGTATCCAATTCATGAATGGTTATTATGGTGCTTATAATATAAGAAGTGTAACGAAGCTGAAACTATGTATTTTAAATTACATAATGTAAAATTTGTCACTAATTTAAAAACAAATAATTCGCTATCTAACATTTATTGTTTATTCTTATTGGGTGCGTATTCGCACGCATAATTTTTTGTCCTAATTTTGTTTGGCCTAAAATGTCTCGCATATTTTTTAGCCGAATCATAATTTGGCATAATAATATTTATACATAATTTTAGGCGTAAATATTATTAAAATAGTATGGGAGAAAAATTTTGGCAAAAAAATTATGCCTAAAAACTTTAGAAGTTTTGAAACTTAGGCTGAAAAATGTTATGCTACATTAAATTAGGACTAAAAATTTTATGCGAGCGATGGATCCATTCATATTTTAGTGAAACCCCATAAAATGTTTATTCGGGTACTTTGGGAGTTAATAGAGATGAGAAAACATTTAAGCTATAATAAAACAATATTTGAAGTTATATTAAAATATCTCTCGTATACAATACAACGAACTTTCTCATTAAACTTAAGAATAACAGTAACTTATATTTTCTTATCGATATCGATAAAGCGACTTTACCACATCACTAGAAAGTCATATTATGCCTCTAACTATTACCTAAACTGTGACGTAACTGTGACGTGACCTTGAACGAGCCAATCAAATCTAGCCACCCACCCCCCGCACACCGCCATGTTTTGGTGACTTTGTTTTCATACAAAAAATGACCAAGCGCGGTATATATCTCTCTTGTATATGGTAAAGGATCACAATGAATGGGGAGAAATTTCCATTCTTATTATAAGTATAGATATAGATAAGAATTTGTTTATTCATAGATTTCAGGTACATAATATCAGATCTTAATGTAATGCATTGTTCTGCCGAAACCTGTCTTTTCCAGACGTATGAATAATACATAATTACAATAATGACTTATAGCTAAGAATAATGCCTAGTTACATTGTATGGAGTATGCATGACTTAATATTTTGTATTCAAAAAAATCATGTATGCTATAGAACATATTAATACAAGCTTTTATTTATTTAGCGAAGCCAAGGAACGATTTACCCCGCCTTTTAGGTTTGGTCTGCTACCATCTCGCATCGTTCGTTGTTTTACATCACGCGAGTCTTGGTTAAGATCGTATATATCGAGTGACGCTCTATCGTTCGCACTATTTGACAAATTTTTAAATATAAATTCATAGAATTAATTTATTGAAAATTCCTTAAGAACAGCCCTCCATAATATTATTGCACACATTTTAAAAGTGTTTCCAGTTTGATATATTTAAAGATGGCATGAAAAGAATTTTTGAAAAATTTATCCAACGTATAATAATTGTATTTCTGAAGGAGTCCTATACCCCATATTACGGGCCTTTGAGCCTAGTTTGGGGTATAGGTTCTCACTAGTAATTTATGTGATTTGTAATGCCTTAACTGAAAAAACAATTTATTTATTTATTATTTACTGTTACCGGGGGTAGACTTCCTTAGCACTGTGTCGACTAGGTGCGGGTACCCCAACAGATGAAGTTGCTTAGCTTGGGGTTAGGTGGCGCTGTGTGAAATGTCCTGAAATTTTATTTATTTTTATTTTATTCTATTCTATTCTATCTATAATAATGTTGAATTCTTTCAGTGTGTGGGTGCAAGTATTAGAACGTCGCCAACAAAAGCTAGCTTTAGCTTTAATACCACTGTCTCAGTTCTGTGCACCATCTGAATATGCCTTGGCGCCGGTCGGAGTTAATTCACCAGCTGACATCCCCTTTGGTATAGAAAAGGTAAGTTTTTTTTGGAACGAAGTTCCTTATCTCGCGTTGTGAAAGGGGGCTAGACGGAAAAAAATCTTACGAAAAGTTGTCACGACACTTTTTGCTATAGTAAGCTATTGTAAACTGTGCGGCGTGCGCATGTTTCTCTGTCTCTCTCTCTCTCTCTCTCTCTCTCTCTCTCTCTCTCTCTCTCTCTCTCTCTCTCTCTTATAGAAAGCAAGCCAGATATTTTCATTTCTATTTCGCATTGAACAGTGTGGTGTCGCGACGATTATTTTTGTTGAGTGTATACAGATTTTTTGTAAATAATAAATCGTGTAAATCGTGGGAACTTCGTTCCATCCGGGTGTCCCTTGACACCTCTCAAGTTTTTTCATTATTATTATTTATTTTATTATTCAGCACAACGGTAAAACTTAAGAGCGTATATATCGAGTGACGCTCTATCGCTCGCACAATTTGACGAATTTTGAAATATGAATTTTTGGATTTTATTGAAAATTGGGCAGGACACATCTGCCGCATGTCTGACGAACAATGGGCCCGAACCACCACCTTATGGGAGCCACAAAAAGTCAGACGACGCGGCAGGCCTAAACGGAGATGGCGGGACGAACTGAATACGTTTTGCAATAACTGGACAACCATAGCCTTAGATCGAGATGAATGGAGAGAGGGAAGGGAGGCTTTTGCCCAGCAGTGGGATAAACCAGGATTTTTTTTTTTTTATTGCACACATTTTAAAAGTGTTCTCAGTTTGATATATTATTAAGAAATGGGATGAGGAGCATTTATGAAAAAAAAACCTTTTTTTTATATATCAAACTGAAAATACTTTTAAAATGTGTGCAATAATATTATGCAGGGATCTTTTTATTTGAAGGGTGAATTAGTCGGATGTGTTCTTACCTATGTTTGTGTGGAAATCGATCCAAGATGGCCGCCGCCACAAAATGGCGGAATCCATATTTGTTTAGCGCAGCGGGTTTATTAAATTTTACTACTTTATTGTGAAAGTGTTACAATTGGCGGTCTTATGACCAAAAGCGATGTGTTCCAGACAACAAAAACAACCAGAATAACTGTTTTTTTCTTTATTTTTCCAGCAATGTCAAGACATACAACTGCTTTTAACAGAAACCGCCCCAGATGCTTGGATCAATGTACATGATATACTACATTTCCTACCGTCCGCCGAGAACCAAATATCGTTTGTGTGGGCGTCCGAACAGACGGGACATTTGCACCTGTATTTATATACATGCGCTTTGGTGCACAGGGATAATACTAGATGTGAGTATTCAAAAAGTTTTTAAAATTTCGCTACCGTTTTATAATTACGTTTGTGTCTCATACAAAATGTTCCCAATGACGTGTATTTAAAAGTGGTCATCATCTTGAGTTTCTGAATCCACCATTTTATAAATTGCGTTTGTGTCTCATACAAAATGTTCCCAGTATCTAAGACAGTGACATGCAATATAATAGTGGTCGTATATAAACGTACATATGAGACACACACACATACACAACAGAGACACACACATACACAGACACACTCGCACATACACCATACTTTCGCTTTAATAATACGAGTATTAGGATGATAAATGTATTCGTATTGTTCCAGCGGTGATCGAGCTGATGATGAGTGATGAAGAAACGAACGCGGTCGGGCCGAACATCATCAGCAAGGAACCGATCACGGCTGGTGAATGGGAGGTCATGCCTAGGAAGATATGGGTAAGAAATAATACAATTAATATAATACCCAAAAACAAACCTAAAGTTTCCAAGCCAAAATACCCAAAACCAAAACTCTGACAAATAAATTATAATCTTATCTAAATATGTGTATATAAAAGGAAAGAGTGACTGATCTATCAACGCATAGCCCAAACTACTGAACGGATTCGGTTGAAATTTGGAATACAGATAGGTTTTATGACGTAGACCTTCGCTAAGAAAGGAATTTGCCACGCGAGCAAAGCCGCGAGTATAAGCTAGTCTTATCATAATACAATATACTTATTGAGACCTTAAGTTAACAAAAAAGACTAAAACTAAACTATATTAAGGTCTTTAATTGGCGTCCTTATCGCTTAGAGCGATATCTTCCAGGCAACCAACTTTGCATGGTGGTGGTTTTGGTGAATCTTTCTTATTTTTAGGGTTCCATACCTCAAAAGGAAAAATGGAACCCTTATAAGATCACTTTGTTCGGTCGAGGAACTTGGATCACGGCAATGTGTTCCAAACGCGACCAGTTCTACTCTATCTGAGTTAATAAAATTCTCGTTTCAGGTAGACGAAGCCCGAAGCCTAGTGTACTACCTAGGACTCCGTGAGACGCCACTGGAGCGCCATTTATACGTGTCCCCGCTGTCCCCTGTGAGACCACACGCGGCGACTCTATTGACTACTATTGGCGACTCTTGCACCGTTTATATGGATGAGGTGAGATAGATATTGTTATGAAAATTTAAAAAAAAAATGTCCAAAATATAGATTATCAAAAAATATTGCACACGTATTTTTTTATTTGAAAATCTGATAAAAAAGTAAGAGATACAACGCATTAAAGTTCTTTGAGGTGATTTACTTGTCTCGGGTGCACGGGTAGTGGGGTCAACGGCCTTTTGCGAGCCGTTGGCGAGAGCGGACGTGTTGTCCCTAGCTACGAATGACGTAACGAGCCAAGTATTGAACCACTATTTACCCATGTGTTTGTACGAGTACTGCTATCCACATCCGTATTGACAGATATCCATATTGAGGGGGTCATGGAGAAAAAAAGTAATCCGCAATTTTGTAACGACGGCCATCTTAGACTGATATCCACCATACATAGCTAAATACACTCTTATAATATAATACCTTCGTTTTTGCGTCGGAGGTTCAAAAAAGGTATCCCATGACTAAGCGATTAAATCTTCAATTAAATACTCGCTTTTTGAACTACCCTCAAAATGTGAATTACAAACATGTTTAATATTGTTCCAGGAATGTACAACAGCAGTAATATCATCGTCAAACATCCGCACCCCGCCGCGAACTCGAGTTATGTGGTTACAGCACGCCCCTCCTAGACTGCGATGTGCCGGGACTCTGTGCCAAGCTCCCGGTAACTATATATGTAATATGTAGAATGGGATAAAATACAATAATAATTACACTATTACAAACATACAATGATGATCTACTGGGGGTAGACTTCCTTTGCAGGAGGTCGTCTAGGTGGGTACCCCAACAGTGTGAGTTATTGTACACCCTGAGCAGTGATGTCCAAACATTACTGTGATTCGGTAGGAGGGCACTGTAGCTAGCAAAATTACTGGGCTAAAGAGTCGTAACATCTTATGACTCTTGAGTAAGAAGCGTTGGTGTGCACCTAGGATTTCACAACATTATGAAATCCTAAGTAGCACTGTACTGATTATGGGCAGCGTTATCTCTTAACATCAGGAGAGCGTCTTGCTCGTCTTTTACTTCATCACATAAAAAAAAAAGATATGCGCGGGGATGCTTTCATCCGCATTGCACACATCACCACAACCGCCGGTGGGAACGGCCGAGCACTCAGAGGGGCTATTGGCTAATTCTCACCCACTACGATTGATGGCAACTTCTATGTACATTGCTGCTTTTGTTACTTTACTCATATTAATAAGGAGGTTAAAGCACGTAATGTACGCAATATTGTCTATGGATTCTAGTGATTACATGTCGTTTTGCGATTGTGGCCCCTCAGGACCGCTACCGGGGCCCTCCCTGATGAGAAGGGCGTGAACGACCTGCCTTTGTAATGGCGGTCGTCGATGGGGGACTGGATTCCCAGTTCTCCGTAACAAAGACGATACGGGACTGTAAACGAAGGACTTATACATAATTTATTTATTTATTTAAACTCACGGATATAATGGTCGAAGTCGTACACCGCCAAAACCTGTAAAATGTGGAATGAGCTTCCGCCCGCGGTATTTCCGATGAGCCTTAACATGGGACTCTTCAAAAGGCAAGTGAATAATCTTGAAAAGTAAGCAACGTACCAGCGGTACCCCTGGTATTGCAGGTATCCATAGGCGACGGTAGCTACTTACCATCAGGTGGGCCGTCTTCTTGTTTATTACTCTTCATCTTCCTGCCCTTATTCCACACTAGGTAGGGTAGGCACATCACGTTTTTCTGCTCTATCATCCGTCATATCTGCATCCACTCCCCTAGCACTCATAACCCATGCACACACAGTTCATCCAAACCTTTTTCGGACGTCCCCTTCCTGGATTACCACCTATCACCATATTTATGAACTTTTTGGTAACATGATTCATGATTTTCATCCCTCTGCATAATATGCCCACACCAGCAGGGCTATGATGCGCACGTCGACATAATGTCGCGTGAAATTTGATTTAATGTGAATAATACTCTATTGTCATAAAGTCGAAAATTACACACCAGTGAGATCATTTTGACATAGGAGTTTAACGACAAAATCATTTCACTGGTGCGTAAATCTCGACTTTATGACAGCCACATGGAGTATTATTCACATTAAATCAAATTTCACGCGACATTATGTCGACGTGCGCATCATAGCCCCGCAGGACAATCTTCCACTCTTTAATTTCTCTGTCACTGGTGCAACTTTCAGGCTTCCCCTCACATACTCATTTCTGATTTTGTCCATTCTTGTCACTCCACACATCCACCTCAACATTCTCATCTCCGCTGCATGCACTCTCCTTTCATCCGCAACATTCGTAGCCCAGCACTCCGATCCATACAATACGACAGGCTACATCAAGTACAGGTAGTGTATTCAGTAGGCATCATCGCGACCGAGAGGCGTGAGCTCCTGATGAAGGACATCGTAATTGTCCGAAACCCAGGGTCGAGCCTAGCTCCGACCATTATATCCTTGAGTTTAGTCCTTTGTTTACATAGTTAATATGAAACTTACTAATATTTTTAATGTGAAAGTTTGTAAGAATGGATGTCATGATGTCTGGATGTCTAGATGTTTGTTACTCTTTCACTCCTAAACGGGTGGACCGATTGAGCTGAAATTTTGTATAGAGATGGCTTAGACCCTGGAATAATATAGGCTATAAGTACAGCGGGTAAAACCGCTGGGCGCAGCTAGTAATAATATATATTCTCAATAATTGTTGCCAGAATCCCCCGAGTCGAAGAGTTTCAACGGATCGTGGGACAGTCGGCTAGCTGATGATGATGATTGCACTGAATCTGGATTACTTGTTAGAGGTAAGTGTCGAACTGGTCTCGTTTATACGATGGTACTAGTGAACTCGCGCGCACTTCGTAGCATTTAACAGATAATTGTCAGTTCACTGGCGGATCCAGAATTTGGTTCTGGGGGAGGGGCCAAGATACCGACGGGCCAAAATATTATAATTTTTACTCCAAAAAGTGTGTGTTTAGCTCGCTCTAAACAGTTAGAAAGTTCAAATACCCTTAATAATAAGTGCGCGAGCAGCTTGCTGCGAGCGCTGAGAAAAAAAAAAAAGGTAGCACTCCGGGAGTGCCGGCAGAAGTGAAAACTTCAATATTAACGTTGTGTTTAATTATAAGTATAAAAATACTATCATTTATGAGGTAGAATACAATGTTTATTTATTGCGCTATCGTACACAAATATGACAATTTATATGTTGTTATTTTTAATATTATATCGTTATTTATATATTACATTAAATTTTATCTCTCAGAAAAATCAACTTCCATCCATAATTTCGACGACTTTTACACCATCGTTATTATCAGAATCATCATCGCAAATTTTTACAACTGATACAATTGGTTTATGATAACTGAAGTAAGAAACAAACAGTTTTGATTCGAACCTATTTAATTGTCTAATAAAAATAAAACGGTCAAGTACGAGTAGGACTCGAGCACCGAGGGTTCCGTATAAACCTACGGCATTCTACGGAACCCTAAGGAAAAGTGGGTATAATATGATATACTGTAGGTTTTGATTCCCTTGCGAGTACTTGCGAGTTTGAAAATATGCGGCTAAAATTGCTGTTTCTTTTTATTTCGTTGACATAGATGTTTGATTTTTTTACAGCTTAAAGTTATTATAAAGCTGAGTATTTGGTATGAATTTTAATTTAATACCTGTACGCGTTCTTGAGGAAAGGGATAATAAATACAAAATTATTAAAAATATTTTTTTCATCCCCCCACCTCGGAAAGTGTATTTTTGCGCTTCGATATCTGACTGGAAAAGTCCATATTATCCTCTAGAGAAATTCAAATTTACTTTACCCTCTAGAGACAAAAACATAATTAAACCTATTTACTTCCACCTCTATGGTACCGAAATAAGCGTACAACTTTTTTAAATTTGTTAAAAACTCGGAGTAAGAACCTCTTTAGTAAACTTTTTTTTTTAATTTGCTTTGGGTGCACCATCAGCCTTGCCAGTAAGTTACTTTTGTAACATATTACGTTTCTTTTGAACTATATTTACGTTAGTTGTTTAGATATAATTTACATTTCGAGGCAATAATGTTTTTAATGAATTATAATATATAGTACTGTAATAGTAAATAATAGTTGAGTTAATTTAGCAGAGTTAATAGAATAAGCCAATTTTTTATAACTTTATCTAGTTAGTAGCAATATTTTTTCTAAGTATTACTTTTTAGTAACTTTTTTATTAACGATTTCTCACTGTAATAAACTGAAAATGAGAAAATAATCACTAAAGCGAATAGGTAGAGTGCTTTTCACGAAAGGAGACCTTTTTGCGGGACGCCACTATTGCACATTTTAAAAGTTTAAATACCTTTAACTTTTTAACGCCTCATAATTTCTCATATTTAATTTCTTAATCAAAAAGGTATTTATTTTATGTAACAAATAAAAATGATTTAAAATATGAAGTCAATAATAATAGAATAAAAAATTAGTTCCGCTAAATTCCGTGGGACCTCTTTCGTGAAAAGGACTCTTAAGTAAGCGTACCTACGTAAATTAAATTGAATACTGGTTATTTTTGAAGATAGTGCACTGGCAACACTGTGCGCATCCATGGTGAGAATAATTAAAGAAAAAAACTTTTAGCATTGAATTATTTCCTCGCTGAGGGGGGATGAAAAATTATGTGTCACACTCGAGTGCAAAGATTTTTGACCTTGTGCTCTTTTGATTCCCTCGCTAACGCTCAGAATTCTAATTAATAAATCACTCGCTACGCTCGTGATTTAATTTTAGAATCCTTCGCTAGCTCGGTCATACAAACTGAGCACGCGGTAAAAAAGCAACTTTGCACTCTTGTATAACAAATAACTATTATATGATGTAACTAAAAATTTACAGTTTTCGCAATTTTTCCTGTGCCTGTGATTTAAGACCAAATTTCAAGATTCTGAGTTAACGGCAAGTACACTGTAGGTTTTGATTCCCTTGAGAGTAGTCGCGAGTTAAAAATTCGGCTAAAATTGATGTTTCTTTTGAATGCGTTGAGATAGAGGTTTGATTTTATTACAGTTTAAAGGTATTATAGATCTTAGTATTAGATATGAATTTCAGTTTAATACCTGCACGCGTTCATGAGCAATAAGGTAGTAAGTATGAAATTATTAAAAATATTTTTTTATATGATGTAACTAAAAATGTACAATTTTCGGAATTTTCCCTTTATCTATGCTCTAAGTAATTGCTTTTTACCAAATTTCTAGATTCTACGTTCACGGCAAGTACCCTGTAGGTTTTGGTTTTATGAGAGTAGTTGCGTGTTTAAAATTTCGGCTAAAATTGCTGTTTCTTTTGAATGCGTTGAGATAGAGGTTTGATTTTATTTTAAGTTTAAAGGTATTATAGGCCTGAGTATTTGATATAAATTTCAGTTTAATAACTGCACGCGTTCATGAGAAATAAGGTAGTAAGTATGAAATTATTAAAAATATTTTTTTATATGATGTTACTAAAAATGTACAATTTTCGGAATTTTCCCTTTATCTGTGCTCTAAGGAAATGCTTTTTACCAAATTTCAAGATTCTACGTTCACGGCAAGTACCCTGTAGGTTTTGGTTTTTTGAGAGTAGTTGCGTGTTTAAAATTTCGGCTAAAATTGCTGTTTCTTTTGAATGCGTTGAGATAGAGGTTTGATTTTATTACAGTTTAAAGGTATTATAGACCTTAGTATTTGATATGAATTTCAGTTTAATACCTGCACGCGTTCATGAGAAAAGGGGTGGTAAGTATAAAATTATTCAAAATATTTTTTTCATATGATGAAATAAAAAATTTATAGTTTTCGCAATTTTTCCTTTATCTGTGCTCTAAGGAATTGCTTCGTGCCAAATTTCAAGATTCTGAGTTTACGGGAAGTGCCCCGTAGGTTTTGATTTATTTGGTAATGTCGAAAATTTGCTGAAATTTGCGACATATTCGACTATATCTTTTGATTGTGTTGGCCTAGAAGTTTGAATTTTTCACAGCTCTAAGAAGCAATGGACCTTAGTATTTCCTATAAATTTCAGCTTGTTACCTCCACGCGTTCCTGAGAAAAAGGGTCTTGACAGACAGACGGACGGACGGACGGACGGACAACAAAGTGATCCTATAAGGGTTCCGTTTTTTCCTTTTGAGGTACGGAACCCTAAAAATATAAAATATAAAAAAAAAATATCGGGCGCGCGCTTGTCTAAGCCCCCTGTGCCGCCTAAACAGAGCAGCACACTCAGGCACGGTAGAAAGAGTGGGAGATACTAGTTCCTCTCCCTTCCCCTCGATCTTACGCTTTTTCGATCAGCATCACGTGACCCTGACGCGAGTTTGAAAGTTTTTACCCATACAAAAAAAAGTGCTCAGCGCCGCTAAAGAAGTTTTCACTTCAAAAATCATCTTGACCATGAAATATGTTTAAATTTCGTAACTCCACAATGCTTCTGGGGGGGGCTTGGCCCCCTGCCCCCTCCCCCTAAATCCGCCTATGAGTGTTTCTATACTCTATTGTGCATGTATACATATAAACTTCCCCTTGAATCACTCTCTCTATTAAAAAAACTGGATCAAATTCTGTTGCGTAATTGAAATATATAAAAGCATCCAGAGGGAAGCAACTTTATTTTATACTATGTAATTATTATTGCGAAGTGCGCGCGGGTCTACTATTTTCTTAAAATAGCTATCTCTTCCAGGCAACAAACCGATGATTGATGATTTTTATTGTTTTAGGATTTCGTACCTCCAAAGAAAACAATGATATTAGAAACCTCAATATCATTTTTGAAGACCTATCATAGGTATCACACACGTATGGGTTTGATGAAAAAAAAATTGAGTTTCAGTTCTAAGTATGGAGAGCCCCAAAAATTTGTGTTCTGTGACATACGAACTGGACAGACATGACGAATAAGGGTTTCCGTTTTTGCCATTTGGCTACGGAACCCTAAAAAGACGAAAATTTGACTTTATTATAATGCGCAGTAATTAACCCAATCTCTAAATAGTGATGTATTTTACTTATGTATATTTTAAAATATTTTATATATTATTATTGTGTATTAAATTTGGTACATAACATTAAAGACCTTTGGAAAGAATATTTTAAAGAGTTATTAAATTGCCCCGCATCAGAGCATCCATTAGAAGAGTCTAGAATAGAAAACAATATAGAGATAGATACACTAAGTTTTCAAGAAGTAAGAGGCGCCATTCTTAGATTAAAGAACAATAAATCACCTGGCTTTGATAACATACCATCAGAATTATGGAAACACAGCGGAGAGACTGTTCAATTAAAACTTTACGAACTTATACTCAAAATCTGGAATGAGGAAAGACTGCCAACTCAATGGAATACAGGAATCATATGTCCTATACACAAAAAAGGGTCTAGGAAGAAATGTTCTAACTATCGAGGAATAACACTGCTTCCGACGGCATACAAGATCCTGTCCTACGTGTTGCTCAAAAGATTGGAACCATACGCAGAGGTATTGATAGGGGACTACCAGTGTGGTTTTAGACGTAACCGTAGTACAGTCGATCAAATTTTTCTCCTAAAACAACTAATGGAGAAAAAATGGGAGTATGTACAGAGTCTTCACGTATTGTTCGTAGACTTCGCGAAGGCATATGATAGTATAGACCGAGATTCTTTGTATACCATTTTGAGAAACTTTGACATTCCAAGTAAATTAGTGAGAATGATCCAAGTTGCTACTTCTAAAAGTAGAGCAGCTGTGAGGGTGGGAACAGATTTATCCGAGCAGTTTGACATAGAAACAGGATTAAAGCAGGGGGATGCCCTGTCACCCATGCTGTTCATTATAGCGCTAGAGCACGTCATTAGACAGGTACTTGTACTAGACGGTGGGGTGCAGTTGAACGGGCAGCATAGGGTGATAGGGTATGCCGATGATTTGGCTCTGATAGGGGAGAAGAAAATTGATGTTCAGGAAGCCGTGAAGTGCTTGGCTACTGAAGCTAGGAGAGTGGGTCTCAGAATCAACGTAGATAAGACAGAATATTTACACATGAAGCGTTACAAGAATACCAGAATACCAAGAGAATGTTTAAACGTCGAGGACACTACTTATAAAGGAACGGTAAAATTTAGATATCTCGGCTGCACTGTTACGGACACCAATACGAGGGAGGACGAAATTGAATTCGTGTACAAAACACCCTACGCTGCAGTGCCGCCCTTCACAAAGTGTTAGTGTCCAAGCTACTCAGCAGAAGCACGAAGATACGCATATATAAAACTGTAATTCGACCTATCCTAATGTACGGATGTGAAGCGTGGACACTAACACAGAAGGAAGAGAATAAACTTCTTGTTACAGAAAGGAAGGTGTTGCGGAAGATTCTGGGACCCATAAAAGAAGTAGATGGTTCATGGCGAATCAGAAGAAATGCAGAAATTGAAGAACTAGTGGCCGAGCCTAACATCATCGGCGAGATAAAATCTCACAGACTTCGCTGGCTCGGCCACGTAGAGCGAATGGGGGAGGATCGGGGAGTGAAAAGAGCATACTTGGGACGAGCTACCGGCAAGCGGCCGGTGGGGCGTCCAAAGTACCGCTGGAAGGACGAAGTACTGAAGGACCTGAGAGCGCTCCAAGCTGAGTCTTGGGAAGCGACAGCGCAGGACAGGCAGGAATGGCGTATTCTTGTGTCGGAGGCCAAGACTCAGTTTGGGTCGCTGCGCCGTCTTAGTTAGTTATTAAATTTGGTATATTATTATGTATGTATTTATGTATAATATATTTATTTATGTATGTTTGTGTATGTTTATAAATTCAACTTATCCGCTTTAAGCGATAAGGCCGCCCATTGTGGACCAGTATTCTAAATTTAGTTTTGATTTTAAACGTTGTATACTCAATATTATTTTTAAGCAATTTTTTTGTAAAATGCATTTAATATGGTCACAATAAAGAGTATTTGTTATATTGTATTGTTCCAGAAAACTCCCTAACAACAATAAACATACCCCCCGCCCAGATATACGAGACTCGTTTATCGTGTGGTCTGGTGGCGTACTGTACGCTGTGGCGCTGCGGCGCGGCGGGGCGGAGCCCTACCGTGCTGCACGTGTACGGGGGACCCGAGGTGCAGACTGTCACCAACTGTTATAAGGTAGGAGGAAATATAAGGAAAAACAGCTAATTCGCTTCCTCAACTTTCATCACATTCTTCATGTTCTTGGTATTTTTTTCTCGCCGGTTCTTGGTACTCTTGACTTGGCCTTTCTTTAGAACGGCATTATTTGGTCAAGGCAGACTGTCACCAACTGTTATAAGGTGAGGATGTTATGAGGTAAGGAGGGAGATAACAAGGGAATTAACGCTGCAAAAATAAAAAATAGGGTTTATACTCCAACAGAACAGGTCACCCTACTTACACTGTCAGAGTCAAATCACAATTTTTAGGTTGTGTGGCCAACCTATATGATGCAGTTACAGGTCACCGAGGTACCTACACCTGCAACATGACATGACGATTGCCTCCTTCATATTATATTATAGGAAACAGCCGGGACACACAGTTTAATAAAATAGTAATTCGCCATTTTATGGTGATGACCATCTTGGATTTGAAATTGATCATTGTTCTGTATTCTCCTATTCAAGCCCTTCCATCATTATTTATCATCTAGTTTAATTTTTTATTCGTTTGATACCCATATTGAAGATATGAAAAGAGACGGAATCCGCCATTTTGTGGCGCGGCCATCTTGTATCGATTTCCACCAAACATACAGCTAAGACACAGCTAAGAACACGCTCAACAAACTCACCTTTTAAACAAAATCGGTTCATCCGCTTGGGAGCTACGATGCCACAGACAGACACACACCAATAAATGTTATAAGGTGGGAGGAACATACATGTTCGATAAAACTATTAAGAAATTATTTGACAGTAAATGGCTGGCACCAACCTTGTAACGCAGGATTCTTCCCTCTTCCTCCTGGGCCCAGGGTGCTGGTGTGTCTCCACGTCTTGGTTGGCTGGGTGTAGTTTTCTTCACTATTTTTATATAACTTCGCGGCGGGCACGCACATATAATTTTTACTATTTAATTTTCGAGTCCAGACGCTATGATGGCGTCCATTTGCAATTTTTGACAGGAAAAATAATTTTTGATTTTTTCGTAAGATGGCGCTGTCAGGGTGGCGCCGTAGGTTGTGGTTGCCAATGCCATAATAAAAAATGTAGTTAGCATTAAACGCAAAGTTGATTGTGCTAGTTTATTCAATTCAATTCATTTATTTAACCATAAATATAACATGAGCGTTATAAAAGGCAAGTCATTTGTATTACATACATTTTGTCTTAAATATAATTAAATTTTTAACATAATATATTATTATTTTAATTAGTATTTTAGAGATTGAACATTTCATCAGACCAGGTTTTAGACATGTATTCATTAAGAGAGTAGAAAGGATGTATTTCAAAAAAGTATTTTATTTTGCATTTGAACTCTAACATAGGTAGTCTAGTAATTTGAATAGGTAATTGGTATTTTACTAAACAATACATATTATAATCACGCCTGGTTCCCGTTGATGTAGTCAGAGACTTCCTCTACTTGGTACAATCCACATCTCTTTCGCTTCCTCGACTTTCATCACATTCTTCATACACGCTCGCCGGTTCTTGGTACTATTGACCTGGCCTTTCCTTAGAAAGACATTTATTTGGTCAAGGAAAGTACGCCTACGTCGACTAATTTCGGCTTGACTATGAGTGAAAATCTTAAAAAGACACAAAAGAACTAACTAGAAGAATACAACGCACTATAATCAATTTAAAATCCAAGATGGCCGCCACCACAAAATGGTGAAATACATATTGCGTTGGGGTTTTTTAAATTTTAATTTAATTCACTTTTTAAGTAAATAATAATAAATAAATATTTCCGGACATTCCACACAGCGCCACCTAACCCCAAGCTAAGCAACTTAATGCTTGTGTTATGGTGGTTAGGATAACGGATATAATACTTATATACTTTTCTTTTGTAAATGCAACAATGCATACTTACTCGTATAATATATACAGAAAGCCACCCCCAGACCAGAAACAAATATCTGTGGATCACACAAACATTTGTCCCATGCGGGAATCGAAGCCGCAACCTTCTGCGTTGCAAGCGGGTATTAGCCCACCGCGCCACAGAGATCGTCAATTTAAAATTTTATTGTTCCAGGGCATACGTCAACTGCGCATGCACATGTTAGCGGCTAGAGGGTTCAACGTGGTCTCGGTAGACTCCCGCGGCTCCAAACACAGGGGCCGTGCCTGGGAGGCCGCTATAAAAGGCAAGATGGGGCAGGTGGAGCTCGACGATCAGGTAATATTGGCTAAATTCATGTGTTTAACAAGAAATATTAAATATATAAAAAAAAAAAAATAGTTTTATTGCCCAAAAAAAAAAAATACAATTTACATTTACATTAAGCTTATCCAAGAAAAATTACT
The DNA here is from genome assembly GCA_947507615.1 of Hemithea aestivaria. Taxonomy (NCBI): domain Eukaryota; kingdom Metazoa; phylum Arthropoda; class Insecta; order Lepidoptera; family Geometridae; genus Hemithea; species Hemithea aestivaria. The sequence goes on along the minus strand of OX382350.1, from coordinate 2,980,270 downwards.
ATTCCTTAATTTTAAAAGAAATGTGATACTAATTAGGCAAAAGGCATATGCTCAGCTTTATGCTGGCAAGGACGCGCAGCGCTGATTTTCAGCATATGCCTATGCTCGAGCTTAGATGTTCGTCGAGCGGATTAGCTAAATTTATGTTTTTAACCGACCAACTAGTTCGACTAGTCGACCAACTATTTGGACTAGTCGACCAACTAGTCCTACTAGTTCGACTAGTCGACCAATTAGTTGGACTAGTCGACCAACTAGTCTTAGTCGGCTGCTCGCGGGTTCAATGTGGTCTCAGTAGACTCGCGCGGCTCCAAACACAGGGACCCATCAACTAGTTGACTGGCTAGACCAACTAGTTGACTGACTCACCGACCTGTCGATCGACTAACCTAACAAAAATTGTTCACCAACTTAAAAACCAATTAAGTTATTGTGATTTATTATGCTCTTTAGGCTTCCAGTCAACATGGACCCCTTTTATATGAATACCGCTTTCTTTGATTTTATTTATTCTTCTTTTAAATTCCTGATTTTGTTTGCAGGTGGAAGTGTTACAATGGCTTGCAAAAGAAACCGGCTGCATCGATATGGAAAGAATCGCAATACACGGGTGGAGCTACGGTAATTAAATAAAAATAAATAAATAAAAACTTTATTCAGCAACCAAATATACAATCACTGAAAGCATTGGAAAAACGATGGCACCTGCTTTAGTTTTAAACAACTGTGTCGCAGGGGCCAACGCCGCCCTCCAGAAAGGTAAAAAATACATTTGTGGTTATTAAATAAAGACAGAATTAATTATGCGTAAGTTAAATCTACATATTTACTAGTAATTATTCTTCTTTTCATCCCCTCTCATCTCCATCATCACCTTTAGGGGCTGCGCAGACGACAGACTATCCATGACGCACTTTTTAGTCTGTGAAAATAGAACCTATGCAATTATATGCAGTAACGCATATTACACGGATTATTTGTGCGCCGGCGTCGTGTGCGTTACTGCATATAATTGCATAGGTTCTATTTTCACAGACTAAAAAGTGCGTCATGGATAGTCTGTCGTCTGCGCAGCCCCTTAAGCTTACGTCACACTGAGCCGGTAAAGCGAACGCGATCCGGGACGCATTTTTCGTAATGTTCTAGTTTGTACGTAACTTGTCACACATAAAGCGAACGCGGGCAGGAACAAAATGATTACCGTTCCGTCCCGGCTCAGTCTGACGTAACCTTTTTTATACATTACTAGCGGTTACCGATTTCCATTTTGTTCCCGTTCCCGTAAGAATTATAGAATGAAAACGATCATGAATCCATTCATGGTAGTCAAACTACTTTCATACCAAAGTTCAGCGTAATAGGCCTAGAGGTTACAGATTACCATTTTGTTCCCGTTCCCGTAAGAATTTTGGAATGAAAACTATCTTGAACCCTTTCATAGTAGTCAAACTACCATTATACCAAATTTCAGCTTGATACACTGAACGGTTACAGATTTCCATTTCATTCCCGTTCCTGTGGGAATTTCGCAAAATCCCTTCTTATCGGTCGCCTACGTTACCTAAAGAACACGCTGTCCAAATTTCAGCTCAATCGGTCCAACGGTTTTGTCCCTGCGATAATGAGTCAGTCAGTTTTCTATTTTATATAAGTAATAGTATAGATACAGGGTCTTTGGTTATTATATCTTTTACTTGACTAGTTGTTAAAGTACGTATTTTTTGTTCCCAGGCGGCTACCTTTCCCTCCTAGGTCTCGCCACCCGCCCAAACATATTCAAAGTGTGCATCGCGGGCGCGCCGGTGACTTGCTGGCGGCTATACGACACGGCGTACACAGAACGTTACATGGCGGCGCCGGCGCGACACCCGCACGCCTACTCTAGGGCTTCGGTGCTGGCACACGCGCCTTTCTTCCCGGACCGGTGAGTGCGGGGGCAAAAATGTGGGAAATAAGCGAGTTTCAAAAATTTCATTCCCTTTTCGTCCCTTATAAGGGGTCAATTTTAATTAAATGTATGAAAAAAGCAGGGTTTTTAAGGTTTATCCCCTTGTTTTCACTTTAATCTACTTTAGGGCGTCAATTTTAAAGCTAAATTTTCGTTATCGCATACTTGGGGGTTTAAAAGTTCAAATTTATACACATTTCTATGAAGGGGGGGGAATTTTAAAGCCAAATATTCGCTATTTCATACTTAAGGGTCAAAAAATTCAAATATTATGTACACAAATCTCTATAAAACAAAGACTAGTGGGTACCTATATGGCGGTTATACGACACGGCGTACACAGAACGTTACATGGCGGCGCGGCGCCGGCGCGCCACCCGCACGCCTACTCTAGGGCTTCGGTGCTGGCCGCTGGCACACGCACCTTTCTTCCCGGTCCGGTGAGTAGGGGGGCAAAAATGTGGGAAATAAGCGAGTTTAAAAAATTTGATCCCCTTTTCGTCCCTTATGAGGGGTCAATTTTAATTAAATGTATGAAAAAAGCGGGGTTTTTAAATGATCATTCCCTTATTTCCACTTTCATCTCCCGACTATAGGGGGTCCATTTTAAAGCAAAACTTTCGTTACATACTTAGGGGTCTAAAAATTCAAATTACCACACATTTCCCTATAAAACAAAGATGTTAACACTTCCATCCACTATGAAGGGTGAATTATTAATGCTAAATTTTCGCTATTTCATACTTGGGGATCTAAAATCAAATTTACACACATATCTCTATAAAACAAAGACTGGTGGGTACTCATTTCTGCTTTTCACTCTTTCATCCCTCATTATGATTATATTTAGCTCCCAATTTTTTCCAATCCTTTCGATTTAGCGCCGCCATTTGGTAGCTCTCTATATGTGATCAAATCAGTGTGTCAAAAACTTTTCGCCTAGAAGCTGTTTCCTATAAGATATGTAGGAGGCAGTCGTCAGCTCATGTTGCAGGTGTAGACATCTCGACGACCTGAAACTGCAACACATAGGTTGGCCACACAACCCCTATAAATTGTGATTTTAAGTAAAGTGCTGTTCTGTTGGAGTATGAACCCCAATTATTAAGAATTATTTAGGTTTAAAGAACTTTATTTCTCATACAAACTTTTGTTCATTTACAATGAGATTTATAAATATAATCTATAGTTAAAATTAGTTTTCTGGCACGGCACGCACTCTTATTACTATTACAGTTGATTTTCAACATATTTCTTTAATTTACTCCTAAATAAACTAAGGCTTTCACATTCTCGAATATCACTGGTTAATGAGTTATACAACTGTACACCTTCAAATAATATCGACTTTTTACCATAGTTTGTCCGCGTCTGTATTTTAGCTAACTGTTTATTTTTATTTTTGAAGTAAAACTTCTTTAGGCGCGACTAGGGAGTAACTCAGATTTTTTTTCTGACGGAAGTAACGCTTACTTTTTTTTTTCTGACGGAAGTAACGCTTAACGTCTGTGTAGTTTCCGCCATTTAAAAATAATAATTCTGATTGGTTGTAAGTATATGTCATATACTATGGTCTGTCTAATTTCTTTTTTTTTTTTTTAATAATATGGCAACATGTGCATTTTGCCAGTGTCGAGTAAAATTCGTGAATGTTCACGGGATATTAAATTGAAGTTTTACTTCAATCGCGCGTAAAGGTTACACGCACACACTTTTTTTTGTTCCGCAAACCAGGGGTAAGTGTGTGTTCTGTGAATGTGACATTTGAATGAATGGATTTATCTTCTAACTAATTATATTTTAAGTTTATTAACTATTAACATTCAAATTATTTAAAACATTTTGTTCTCAGTGAAGGACGTTTGCTGATTATCCACGGCTTAGCAGATGAGAACGTACATTTCTGCCACACAGCCGCTTTGCTGTCAGAGTTGGTACGACTGGGAAAACCTCATCGAGTACAGGTAAATAATTATTATAATATCTCACTAGCTTAGGTTATGCGTTGTTTTTCCTTACTTGACTTTGGACCCCATTTTCACACTCTTAGGAGTTGAATTTTCAAAAATCCTTTTTTAGCGGATGTATATACATCCCTATTATTATAAGTGTAGAAACCCTAAAACCTACCTTTATGGCAAATTTCAACACAATCCGTCCAGCTGTTTGGGCTGTGCGTAGATCAGTCAGTCAATTTTTATATATTTTACTTTCCTTTTATATATTTAGAAAAAGTACGCAAGGGCTTTACTTGTAGAATACAATACACTATGACAAATTTAAAATCTAAGATGGCCGCCACCACAAAACCGCGAATTACATATTTTGAAATCGTTGCGTCGGGGGTTTTATAAATTTTTAATTTAATTCACTTGTATAATAAATTTATAGTTGGGGTGGAGGACCAGGGCGTTTGTAGAGATTAAAAACACGATGAGTTAATAGGCTCCACACGTTTATTAAGTACACTAACAAATTTACCACAACTATATTTATAGATTTTTAATGTAGGTTCGGGAGAAAGCACTTAATATCTAACACATTGACATTTACTATTTTACGCATAAAACTTTCAAACTGATTTACACAATACGAGTTTGAGACTATGAAATTAAGGTAAATAGTTTAGCGCGCGTCTCGGTATGAGGATAAGTGTTATCGCTCTGAAAGCGGGATCGTGACTGAATAGTTTACGGCGGGAGGCCCGAGATATAGCGTTTTTTTTTTTTTTTTTTTTATTAATTTATTCTGACCATGGATACAAGTCCTTCAGTCGAAATCTTTATAATTTTAAGTTCATTGTTTATTCGATAAAGAGTGGGCGTTTATCGAATCACATCGGTTCATTTTGTGACGATTCTTGAAAATAGCAGACTGTTGAACTTTTTTCCATTCTTCGACAGTAAATCACATTCACAAACACTCAACGTTTATTAAACCCACTATTAATACGCGTTTAGCACTTATTGCAAAATTATTATCCAAGAAAGCAAAAAATTTCATCCGCTTTCCAAAAGCGCGGCAAAATGAATCCGAGATATAGCGTTTTTTTTTTTTATTAATTTATTCTGACCATGGATACATTAAGTCCTTCAGTCGAAATCTTTATAATTTTAAGTTCATTGTTTAGTCGATAAAGAGTGGGCGTTTATCAAATCACATCAATTCATTTTGTGACGATTCTTGAAAATAGCAGACTGTTGAACTTTTTTCCATTCTTCGACAGTAAATCACATTCACAAACACTCAACGTTTATTAAACCCACTATTAATACGCGTTTAGCACTTATTGCAAAATTATTATCCAAGAAAGCAAAAAATTTCATCCGCTTTCCAAAAGCGCGGCAAAATGAATCCGAGATATAGCGTAGCCAGAGTGTGTTGCCAGTTGCCAGTAATAGGCGATAAACTGCACGACTTTTGCGAAAATCTGCACAGTGTGCAATCGGTGTCTTGTTGCTCTCTCTAATGTATGGATTTAGTGAGGGACACAAAAATAGGGATAAATATAACTCTTAGATATAAAATACATAGTGCTAATGTTTCTGTATTGCATGTTCTTTAGCTAAATAAATATTTTTTCATTTTCAAAAAAAAAAAAAAAAATGCCACTACAAAAGGGATGAATACCATGACTTTTAACCATGTATGAAAAGGAGGGTGATTTTCTTGAAGAAAACCACTAAAACATCACCTTTTCCATAATGATATGTTACACTTGTTAAATTTAATCACTTGTTATTTCAGATATATCCGGGAGAAAGGCACTCATTACGCGCAATGCACGCGGCGAAACACTACGAAGCGACTTTACTTCATTTCTTGCACGAAAACTTGTAAATATTGTACATAATATATTAAATATACGTTACTTTGTGTGTTAATACTTAAGAGCGTATATATCGAGTGACGCTCCCTCGCTCGCACTATTTGACATATTTTGAAATATAAATTCATAGCATTAATTTATTGAATTTTTTTTTTTCAATTCATTTCATTTATTCAAAAACAATATTACATTGTATGTGAAATTAAAAACAAAAATAATAATAAAATAAGAAATTAAATTAAATAAATTACACAATAAAAATTATATGGGATTAAAGTAGATATACACAATTAAAATAAAAATAATTAAAAAACAAATGTCAACAATTAAAATCATTCAAATTATTGCATGTCATATATTCATTTACATCATAAAAACACCCCTTTATCAAAATATTTTGCAGTCTAGTTTTAAAAAAAAATCCTTTAGACCAGCCCTCCAGAATATTATTGCACACATTTTAACCTTTTGACCGCCAAAGTCACCTATACTTGACAAGTACTTGCGGGTCCTGTACGCCAACGACGTCTATAGACGATAAAAAACCCAGTCTTAATAAAGTGAAATAAAAATATTTATCGACTCTTGGCAACACTAGTTCTTTCGTAGGATTTTTTTTTTTAAATTGTGCCTTGGCGCACAGGGCATGAAAATGCGTTTGTGCCGTGGCGTTCAAAAGTTAAAAGTGTTTTCAGTTTTATATGTTAAAAAATAGCATGATGAGAATTTATGAAGAAATATTTTTAAATATTGCTCCCCTTGCCATTTTTTAATACCTATATCAAACTGAAAACACTTTTAAAATGTGTGCAATAATATTATGGAGGGCTGGTTTTAAGGAATTTTCAATAAATTAATTCTATGAATTTCTATTTCAAAATATGTCAAATAGTGCGAGCGATAGAGCTTCACTCGATATATACGCTCTTAAGTATTAACACACTTTTGTAACATTAGAAATTAAATAATATAATAAATTAGTGATGTTTTTTATTACTGTTAAGGTACCTAAATGCACTGGAATTTGGCTACACGTGTTGTAAAGATTTGTAGTAATATTTAAAGTGCATTTTAACGTCAAACTGAACCACTTGAAAAAGATAAAAAAAAGAGATATTCCTAATTCACAGATCATAAATAAATAATTAAAATATATTATATTGTTTCTTTTCTAAAAAAATATGTATCTAGAAAATATTACAATTTTAGGATAAAAATAGAGCTTTTTTATCCTGAAATGAAACCCTAATTAAAAATATTTTTATTTTTCTTATTTTTAGGGTTCCGTACCTCCAAAGGAAAAACGGAACCCTTATAGGATCACTTGGTCGTTCGTCAGTCTGTCAACACCTTTTTTTTTTTTATTCAATTTTGTCAATGGCGTAATTTTTGTAGTATAAATTTTACTACACTTTTTATAACACCACAAAAAAAATCTGTCCAATCATTGAATTTATTTTGAAAACTTATAACTAAAAAAATAAATTTAATGGTTGGAAAGGTATTTAGAATAATTTTACTATTATAAATAAACCCTAGAAGTATTGTATTTGCTTTTTATAAATAGCTGAATGTAAAAAAATATACACGAAATATACAATTGAAAAAACCAATCTTGTTTTTTATTTTATTCTGATTTCTGGGGTATTTCTAGTTCAGAAAAAAATATATATTCAGAGATAGTAAAGGCCTTTTTAAGGTTTCGTGCCTCTAAAGGAAAAAACGGAACCCTTATAGGATCACTCTGTCGTCCGTCTGTATGTCTGTCAAGACTCAAGACCCATTTACTCCAAAACCCATGGAGTATAGAGTTAATTTTTTTTAATATTAGGTACATATAGGGTAAGCCCTTTGACCACAATCTCACGTGATTTTAAGCGACAATACGGCCGTAGATGGTAACTGACTAAACCTAGAAGGCGGGATAAATGGTTCACTGAAACATAATGCCGGAAGTCATAATGACGCCTTGGCGACACTGTTTTGTCCAGTGGGTGGTAACTAGTCACGGCCGAAGCAAATCACCAAGTGAGAATACTGACTAAAATAGTCATAACATCTTATTATGACTTTTTTAAGCTATTGCATAGCTTCTATCGCGGGCCTTGAGCGTGGGGACCGAATCCAGAAATTCCGTAACGAAAAAAACCTAACACCCCCCACTCCGACCGGCACAGCAGTGATACTTTTTAGTTTTTCCATCTATAGATAAAAATGCTATGCAATAGCTTTACCGCGGCAGTCTCCGAGTGCCACACGTCTTTTTTTTAAGTAGGAAGCGTTGGTGCAGGGCACCTAAAATTTTCATCATTGTGAAATCCTGCATAGTACTGATTATGGGCAGCGCTATCTCTTACCATCAGGAGAGCGTCTTGCTCGGCGTACGCTCATACTTGGCGTAAAAAAAGTAGGTTAAATAAAACAATGATAGATGGATAAAATACATTTATTATAAGAAAATAAACAAAATTAACAGATGGAAAACGTTTTCTTTCAAAAATGTGTAACCAAAAACTAGAATAAAAATTACGATTTAAATGTTTATTTAATTTAATTGACTTTACATCTAAAAGTGGAGTATGTTACGAATATTCGATAATCTATCACTACGTTTATAATAATTAAATTTTTTGTACATTAAAATTAATGCTTTTTTGTATTCAAATTGCATACACAATATTGGCAAACACAAATGTGTGACACCATATTACTAAGCGGAAAAAAAATACTAACTTTTTAAAAACAACAATGGTGATCTCATTTGCCAGTTCTAAATGCCTTTTTGTACTAAAAAAAAAATATGGCCACTAAATTTTAATTATGGAATTATGGTCTGTTTACACCCAGACAGTGAGGTTAATAAAGATTTGTTTACACCAAGACAGTGATGTTAATTAAGGTTTGTTTACACCGTGACAATAAAATTAAAATTTGATGTTTCTGACAGATTAAAATTTTTTGACGGACTTGAATTTTTATGACAGATTAAATTTTTTTGACAGATTCTAATTTTAATTCTTAAAGCTAGCGGACAGTTTACATGTCCATGCCAAGGAGTTTCTTGTCGAAGATGAATTCTCCAAGGGAAGCATGACGGTCGAGCATTTTCTTGAGGGTGGAAGCTTTTCCGGCGAGATCGCGTTGTCCCTTGTATTGCTCTTCCAAGAACTCTCCGGTAAGGTAGTCGACGAGCTGTGGGAAAAAAATAAAGTATATGAAATAAAATGCTTTATTTGCAAGAATGAATTTGGTCCTGTTTTTGCTCTGGGTTCTAGACATTCTGCCTCTTTGGGGCATGCAAATTTTCAATAATTATAACTATTTATATAAACAACCGGGGGTAGACTTCCTTTGCAGGAGGTCGTCTAGGTGGGTACCCCAACAGTGCCAGTTATTCTACCGCCTGAGCAGTGATGTGCAAACATTACTGTGCTCCGGTAGGAGGGCTCTGTAGCTAGTGAAATTACTGGGCTAAAGAGTCTTAACAACTTATGACTCTTGAGTGAGAAGCGTTGGTGCAGTGCTCCTAGAATTTCACATCATTGCGAAATCCTGGGTACACTGTACTGATTATGGGCAGCGTTATCTCTTAACATCAGGAGAGCGTCTTGCTCGTCTTCTACTTCATCACATAAAAAAAAAAAAAAAAAAAAACAAGTAGAAGACCCACTGGACAAAACCATGTCGCCAAGCGGTCATTATGGCCACGTTCAGGTGTGATGTTCAGTGAAGTCAGGGATGGATTTATCCCGCCTTCTAGGTTTAATCTACTACCATATACGGCCGCATCGTCGCTTAACATCACGCGAGATCGTGGCTAAAGCTAGTCTACAAATAAAAAAAATCAAGAGTTTATGTAACTTGGCGCACTGTCCGAGTCCATTTTCTATAGATGGACTCACAGATAGACTCTGAGGGCCTATTGGTTAATTCTCACCCACTACGATTGATGACAACTTCAATGTACATTGCTGCGTTTGTTATTTTACTCATATTAATGAGAAGGTATAAGCAAATAATGTACGTAATTTTGTCTACGGATTCTAGTGTTACATGTCACTTGGTGAGAGCCAATAGGCCCTCTGCTAAGCCTCACCCATTACATTAAAAGCCCCATTATATTAAAAGCTCTAAAAGGCCTCTGCGCGTTGGACTTTATCTCCGTGTATGCCTATAAAAGGACCCGGGTTTAGCCCGTGTTAAGAGTGACTTATAATAGTAACTTACATGATAATCGTTGAACTCCTGGTCGCCCTCGCACGCTCCGATGACGGTGCGGATGCTCTTGGTGACGTCACTCTCCATACGCAGCGCGTGTTCTAACGCGTCCACACCGCTGTCCCAGGATTTACGTTCAGGTGCCTGTAATACAATATTGTATGTTACAATAGTAGTTTTAACGTTCCCGGTCAGCATTAATCCGTAAAGCTTACGTCAAACAGAGGCAGGACGGAGCGGTAAAGCGCTCGCGATTTTTATTTTGTTGCTGCCCGCGTTCGTTTTATATGTGAGTTACGTACAAATTCGAACATTTTAAAAATTCCGCCCCGGATCGCGTTCGCTTTACAGTCTGACGTTAGCTTAAGCTATGAACCGGATTACAAGCCGGACGATTCTAATCTCAGCGTGGGGCAAGTTTTTCGACTAAACTCCGTATTTCGGAACCTACGTAAAATTGTGGATCCCGACTTTGACTGTAAGATATTGTGTTGGGAGGCAGTCGTGAGAGTTGAGATTGTGTTTTAGGCCACGTAGACTTGGCGACTGTTTTATTTTTTAGAGCTAGCCATAATTGATTGACACTTGTCTTAATCGATACGACTTAATACGTCATTTCATACATGTTTGACATATCAAATCGATTCGGTCTTCGGTTCGGTTCCCTAACGGATTAGTGAATAGCCCAGCTGGTCCAAAGAACAAGTACTCTTATTACTCTACCAGCTTCTGAAGGTTGTACTTACCCTGATAGCAATAAGAGAAGTGACGTCAGAAGTCAGTTCTCCTCTCATGAGCAGGTATTCAATGAGCTTCATCGCGTGTTCGCGCTCTTCACCCGCCGCGTCGAAGAATAGTTTAGAGAAGCCTGGGCGGTTCACCTGGAAGAAATATCACATTAAAAAATGATTTCTTATTTTTTTATAATAACGAGTGACAAGACGAGTAAATCAGCAGGCTTAGACAAGCCTCAATCGCTTGTGGTTACCGTAAAAAAAAAGGAATTTGGGTGACAGTCGTGGGAGAGGGGCGGTATGTGGGACTCCCCCGCCGAAGATGGGCGCGGCGGGAATACCTACTAAAAACCTGAAGTTCCTACGGGACGCCATATTGCCAGAGCAACGTGTACGCCGAACCACTCATCCGCGGCAGCCAAACTTGGGCCTGCGGTTACCGAGCCTAAGAAAAATTGTGTGGAAGAGTCTAATTGAAGCGGTCTATATGCGAGACGCCTCTATAATACCGCTATACACCGTATCTTTCCTTTTTATTTTAATCTAAGTTAATCGGTTCAAAAATACATCTTTTACGCTACGAATTCATATTGTCTTCCTTACAGAATCTACAAATAGTATACTAACGGAGTCCTTAGAGAAATGAGCGCCCATAGCCAAGTATTGCAGCGATGCGGCCACTTCCATCTGTATCTGCCGGCGCATGCTCTCGCGGCACGGGCGGTGCATCGTGATCCATTGGTTGGGGACGTTTACTGGGTTTACGTGACCTGTTAGGAATAAATGTAAGTATTAATAATGCGGATTAGCGTCAAAGATGGTTTATTATGTAAAGAAGTAAGCGCAGACGAGCAAGACGCTCTCTTGATGGTAAGAGATAATCATCATCTTGGCCGTAGGACATCCACTGCTGAACATAGATCTCCCCTTTGGATTTCCATGTAAACCGGTTGGAGGCGAGCTGCATCCAGCGTCTTCCGGCGACGTTTATAAGATCGTCTGTCCACCTTGTGGATGGACGTCCTACACTTCGTTTGCTAATCCGTGATCTCCACTCGAGCATTTTTCGACCCTATCGGCCATCCGCTATGCGTGCTATGTGGCCTGCCCATTGCCACTTCAGCTTGCTAATCTGCTGGGCTATGTCGAAGAGATAATGCTGCTCATAATCAGTACAGTGCCACCCAGGATTTGGATGAAATTTTCAATTGTGTGACCGTTGTCGCTCGGGAAGAATTTTTTTGGTAACATATCTGAGACTAGCCATCTAGTTTAGTCAAGTCTAGCACCGTCTTATTTAAGAAAAGCCTTATATACTTTTATTCAATCGGATTTCAAATTTTATTAATCGGAATTTTCCTATACATCATAATATACCCTAGTCACTAGATCAATTTCAAATTTCAGGAACTAGCTCGGTGTAAACAAAGCATTACAGATTGACAATACGACTTCCGGTTTCCGGATTAACAGACAAAGGCTAGGAAATAAAACAATTTTATCAAGGAACAGAGAAAATCCTTGTTAAAAATAAATAGGAAGGTGTAGAAGTAGAATTAATTTATGTATTAAGACTTCGTTTAATTTTACACTATTTAGGTATTTGTTATATTAATTATTCGTAGTGACGAACTTCGTAATGGCGCCAAAACAAAATGGCTGCCGTGATTTGCCAACAAAAACAACGATTTATTATTTTTTATTGTTATAAGATTCACACGGTTCAGGGTCTTAGGCCTTAGGCCATAGGGTATAAAGACAGTGGTGGATTCAGGATTTTCGAAATGTGGGTAGGGGGAAATTCAAATTTAGCCATAGATAAGAAGCACAATAATAATTAAAAGTTCTAAACTTATTTCGCACAAAGTATGTAGGCTTTTCATGTTTTTATTTTTAAAAGTTTAGTCCAAGTTTAAAGAAAAGCGAATCGCGCGTGATTCTTAGGCAAGGCTTTTTGATAATGACTCATAGATATTAATATTTTGTCCTTAAGTCCACCAGTGCCCGTTTTGGGGGCCGTAGGGAATTAATCATATTATTTTGGCGCCTACTACCACTTTTTTACATGGCGTCACATTCCCCATCATTTGCCAAGTAAATTTTCCATTACAAATAGAAAAACTAAGATAAAATCTAATACAGGTCATCAGCCCCTCATCTGTCACACAAATCTAATCTTATGTACTATTGACAGCACGTAATGACCTGAGCGATAGGAACCACTGATAAGAGGGACGTGAGATGTCGCCTGTACCATTTTATCTGAAAGCTGACTACCTAGACAAAGTACAGATTAGAGGATTTCTCTAATCATAGACAAAGGATCTGATTTGACAGGTTCTTGACTTCTGTAATGAGATCATTGATGATGAATGATGAGGCATTTTTATGAGTTACTAGCTGCGCCCAGCTGTTTTACCCACTGCACTGTAGCCTATGTGTTATTCTAGGGTTTTAGCTATCTCTATACCAAATTTCAGCTCAATCGGTCCACCCGTTTAGGCGTGAAAGAGTAACAAACTTACATCCAGACATCCATTCTTACAAACTTTCACGTTTATAATATTAGTAAGATTAAAGTTGCTTTTATGACTCGACTATCTTATTACGGGGCTAGACTACCGTGCGATCACTTATATAGCCTACAATAACAGTCTTCCCATATAATATGTATTCTGAAAGTAAAATGTACGGGATGAGAGTTATGTTGTGTCGTTACTGCGGGGTCCCAGTAAATCCAGTACGTCATGCTACAAGCGCTGATAATGTATGGGATGACAGTTACTGTTGTAGTCTTGAAATTAATTAAGAGCCCGCACGCCCCGTAAAAAACTTGCTAACTATAACTTGGTAAGTATCATGATATTACTTAGGTGCGTGTGAATGTTGAAAATCATTTTCCTGTATGAATTAAGTATGTTTTAGCAATTCAAGAAATGCTATTGCAATCAACATTTACAATCAAAGAGCAAGGGGAATTACTGAATGAAATATATGAGGAAAATCAGAAGAAATATTAACTAAGAACAATTGAATAAATATGGCCAGTTTTTAAGAGCGTATATATCGAGTGACGACTCTCTCGCTCGCACAATTTGACAAATTATGAGATTTTTTGAAAAAAAAAAAACTTTTTCGACATCGCTCCTCATCCCATTTTTTTATATATCTCACTGAAAACACTTTTAAAATGTGTGTAATAATATTATGCAGGACTTGTATAGAGGAATTTTCAATAAATTAATTCCTTGAATTTATATTTCAAAATTTGTCAAATTGTGCGAGCGAGAGAGTCGTCACTCGATATATACGCTCTTAACATAGTATCGGACAAACGTCATGAGAGTGGCGGGAAATGGATGGATTAAACAGGCAAGGGACAGGTTAGAATTGCATTATCAAAGAGAGGCCTAAGAGGATACTAGAGGGGAGTCAGATAATCAACTTTGACGCTTAATACTCCAAAACCTGACACTGTCGTATATTCGGCTATCGATTTATAATGACCTAAAAACGTTTGGGCGTAGAGCTATACAAAACCGTAGGTGTGTGTTGTTTGAACGGCCGCAGGGCCAAATGCGCAAAAAGTGTATAGGCAGTAGGTATCTTATTCTGGAATAACAAATAACAAAACCGCTGGACATAGCCAGTTATAAATACAAGCAAGCCAATATTATTACATGACACTGTGTACCTACTTGGCAGTGACATGCAATTCCAAGTAGGTAAAGATACAGCACCTACCTAAAGATACAATTTGATTACAATGAAGTGCATTCAAATATAGAATGATAACGTTGTCAACCGATACCTACTCGCCAGGGATGGATAAAGAGGAGATTTGGGGGCTAAAACCCCTCAGTTTGACTCAAATAAATCATTTCATTTCATTAGTCATTGTCGTCCTACTCAGTTTTATTGCCAATAAACCAATCAGCAAAAGTCTAGGCAGTGTCTCCGCTAAATTGAGCATAAATGCGGCCCGGTCGTATACTATCCCTTCCTCGAGACATTTCAGGACATTATATTATTTACAATTAAATTAAAAGTTACTATAAAATTTTGTTAATATCAAACAAATAATTTCAGACAAGAACATATTACATATTAGCTAATGCTTATATCTCGCAGTAGAGGCATGTCTTCCAAATTAAATAATGAAGTACGTAGTTTTTCAAAATGTAATGCCATAAAAGTAGCGAGGTCCAGCCCCCACCAATTCCTTTATAATTCTCCAAGTTATAACTGCAAAGTCGCTGACCCGAAAACAATAGTCCTTGATCCGCCCCTGTTACTCATGCCATTAATATGGAAAATCACAAGTATCTGTTTTGCGTACTATTTCAACACAATTGCGCGAATAAGATCACCTATATCACTTGTTTATTTGGCTAGTCTAGTGTTTGCATTTAGCGCCAAACACGCAATTATGATGATCTACTGTGTAAAAGTAGAATAGGTGAAAGATGGCGTAAATTATGGTGTAGGTGCAGGAAGATTTTTGTTATGCGTTGCGTTGCCAATTCTTGTTTAGCTTTAAATATAAAAAAATATATATTTCAAGCAATAATACACTGACAACAGTAACTGTATCAGAGGCCCAAATATAATATCATTCCATAGTATAAAACAAATTCGCTTCCCGCTGTCTGTAGTCTGTACCAAGTTCCCATGTATGCTAGATCTTTAAAACAACGCAACGGATTTCAATGCGATCTTTTTTAATAGATAGAGTGATCCAAGAAGAAGGTTTACATGTATAATACATGCATAATATAGGCAGAGAAACACTGATCATTTTCTGTTAAGCGGTACGTAATACTGGATCTTGCTAAACTACTAAAAAAACGTGAAAGTTTGTAAGAATGTATGGATGCCTGGATGTATGTTTGTTACTCTTTCACGCCTAAACGGGTGGACCGATTGACCTGAAATTTCGTAGGTATATAGCTTAGACCCTGGAATAACACATAGGCTACTTTACAGTGCAGCGGGTAAAATCTCTAGGCGGAGCTAGTTTTCTATATTAATTTACAATATTTTTGAAACAATTGCACTAGGCCATTAATAAATGCAATAAGGAAAACCAAACAACAATAAACTAGATAACTAAACTAAACATAGGTGCATAGGTACATAGAGCGTCATATACTGGAGATAAGTATTATATGAGACATTTAGATTTGTGTTCCAAGTGGCATGCACCCTTTATTATCTTCTGAATCTGTGACTCCGTGATAGATTGACGAGGGAATCGAGTACCGAGGTCAAGTCTGTAAAATTGGACATTGAACCATTATTTATTTATTTATTTATTTATTTTACATTCAATTATCCAATACACTCACAGTATGACACCAAAACGCATAATGGATCAATTTACATTAAAGACTACAAAACATTATAACTAAGAAAGTAAGAACAGTCTTTGACAAATTTTGAAAAATGATCAAAGAAAAGGTCAGATTTTGGATCATGAGCAATCAAAGCATTGAGTAGCCCGATTGCTCGGGCAGTAGGAGCGTACCTAGCTGTGTCCGAGCGAACAAATGGTGGCGCGAGTAGCCGCCGCGTGCTGAGCCGCAGTAGAAGCGCGGGCGCGCACAGTTTGCACCGCGACAGCGCCTCCGCGTTGTCTATCTTACCATTCAGCAGTAGATAGTGGTGAATCATCGCGGCAGTGTCTCGTCGCAGATTCAAGGTATCAATGCCGACCATACCGCCGACAAACAGAGACGGATATAGGTACGGATAGTATCCGTAAAGTTTCTTATATAGAAAGCGGGCAAATTTTTTTTGCACCTTCTCTATCATGAGTTTGTATTTGGCCTCGTGAGGAGACCAAATAATAGAGTTATATTCG
The DNA here is from genome assembly GCA_947507615.1 of Hemithea aestivaria. Lineage (NCBI taxonomy): Eukaryota > Metazoa > Arthropoda > Insecta > Lepidoptera > Geometridae > Hemithea > Hemithea aestivaria. The sequence goes on along the minus strand of OX382350.1, from coordinate 2,963,678 downwards.
AGCTTACTTCTAACGAACGCATAGTACAGAGTTAAAATAGCAGTCTTATCTTGAAATCTGGAAGTTTGCCGCATCACGAACCCCAGGGACTTACTAGCTTGTCGACACATCTCTGGTATGTGATCGTTAAAAGTAAGCTCGACGTCCAGATTAAGACCAAGATCTCGAATCTCTGTGACTCGTTCCAGAGGAACACCGCTCATGCTGTATGGGTAGACAACCGGCGTGCGCAACCGTGCGAACGTAATAGTCTTACATTTAGACACGTTAAACTCAAGCCGGTTACGATCACTCCACTCTACGACACTGTCGATGTCCCTCTGCAACGCTTCACAGTCAGCTAAGTTTCCTACACCCAAGTACAGCTTTAAATCGTCGGCGAACATAAGACATTCGGCTGATCTAACGACACTTGGCAGGTCGTTTATCATAATTAAAAATTGAGTCGGGCCAAGCGTGCTGCCTTGACTGACTCCTGAACGAGTTACATATGGGTCAGATTTGCATCCTAGATGTTGTACATACTGAACGCGGTTATGAAAATATCCAGCAAACAGCTTTAGTAACTTGGGTGTAAAACCCGCGGCAGAAAATTTTTCCAGCAACACGTCATTATGTACGCGATCAAATGCTTTTTTGAAATCAAAATACGCAGCATCCACCTGCTTTTTTAAATCCATTGAAGCGACTGCATTATATCACACCTTTGGTGGTACAAGGGCACATCTAAGGATTTTTACAACCAAACTAAATATAGGTGTATAGGTACATAGAGCGTCATCTATTGAGATAAGTATATGACACATTTAGATTTGTGTTCCAAGTTACATGTACTCTTTGTTGATCTGCTGAATCATACATAGCTGTAACAGATTACGAGGGAATCGAATACCGAGCGAGGTCACGTCTGAAAAATTGGACATGCTAAACCCCTACATCTAATAGTGATCTCTGTAATAAGGACAAGTCATTTCTGGCGCACCGCCGGCCGCTGCTGCGACACATTGAAATTTGGGATATTTATAGAGATAGCTTTTTAACAGGTGCTGCAATACTTCGGACATATTGTGCGCGGAAATGGTGACAATCTGGGGAGACTTATTGTAACAGGCAAGAGGCCTAGAGGAAGAAGTCCTAAACGATGGTCAGACCAGCAGAGCTATTCACTTATTTGTCAGGGAACCGAACCGAAGACCGAATTGTCAAATACATATGTATGAAATGACGTATTCCGTCGTATCGATTTAATGCATCATTTCATACATTTTTGCCAATTCAGTCTTCGGTTCGGTTCCCTGACGGATAAGTGAATAGCCCTGCTGGTCACGCAACAGCTGGAAATTTCTGTCAACGAAGCACTCCACACTGCCGCAGATCGGGCCCAGTGGAAGAAAATAGTTTGAGAAAGCAGCATGAAGGGAGTCACGATCCTCAACATTCGGGGACCGACTAAAGAGATAGGTAGCTTAGATACCCTGGAATAACACAGGCTACTTATCAGCGGGTAAAACCACTGGGCACAGATAGTATGAATATAAAGTGTAGATATCGCCACAACGCAACGGTCACAATGTCAAGCTATCTTTATTTAGATATACATATAGGGAAAATACGTTTTATCAAATACATATACCTATAGGTACCCTGAAGTAAAACTTTGTTTATTAACTGACTACAAGAAGGAGAAGGTTATCAATTCTGCAGTTTTTGTTTTCTAATGTTACCTCAGAACTTTTGACTGGGTGAACAGATTTTGATGATACTTTTTTTATTTGAAAGCTCGATGGCCCTCTTTCATTTTGGTCCATTTAACAACTACATCCATGAGAAAATCAAGTGAAGTCAGGTTTTTTGTTAAAAAAAATATTAGGTAAGCCTACAGATGTTAAGGCTCTGCCGATTCCCAGTCCTTCATCACAAAAAGATGCAAGAGTGCAGCTGAGTTGTGTATTATGTACTCATGCAGCAAATATTATAATGTGTTCGTCAAATAATTTGCATATCTTAATCTTACAGAGAATTCAAGATAAGGGTTTTCTCAGAAAGATTTCAAAGACGTATCTTTTTGTTCTTTGTTTTATTATAAAAGGTATTTGTCCATCAGTGATTGTTGTGTTCTTTGAATTGTGCACAAAAATCAAGACATAATATGTACATAATTATTTCTTGCATTTCTAGTGGACCCGTGTACACTTTGTGACACTTTATAGAAAATTATCAGTGTTTCTGTACTATATTATATGTACATGTATTATACATAATATAAACCTTCCTCTTGAATCACTCTATCTATTAATGAAAACCTCATCAAAATCCGTTGCATAGTTTTATAGATATAAGCATACATAGGGACACGCGGGAAGCAACGTTATTTTATACTATGTAGTGATAGGTCAGCCTTTGGCCACGCCTTGTGAGGTATAAGAGATAATGTGCACGTAGATGGTAGTAGACTTAACCTAGAAGGCGGGATAAACCCCTCTCTGGCTTCACAGAACATCATGCCGGAACAGTTATAATGACTGCTTGGCGACGCGGTATTGTCCAGTGGGTGGTATCTAGCCACGGATGAATAATTATAAAAAAGAAAAAAAAATCTTGCAGAACAACACATTTAAAATAGATATTTAAGTAGGTACTGATAGTAATTATTCTGATTGCATGACCTTGAGCCAGTATATCAAATTATAATAATATTATTATTGGTCATGATTAATTACTGTCTAATGACTTTGCTGTTTTGTAGTATGATAGATATAGATGCTTGCATTTGCCAGTTATAGGAGAGTAACTGGCGCGTGTGTAATCGCATTTACATTATTTCTTTTTTTTTATTGCATTCCTTGATTATTATAAAATTGGTGAATATTTTTATTATCTTACTAAAAATATTGCATTAATTTGCAGAAAAATGTGAAATTATAATTTCATCAAGATGTAGGGCTTAATCACTATAAGTTTTGTCTTCCAGACTTTATGTCGTTTTTGAGACCTTTTATTATGTAATTGATCGCAAAATCTTTGATTATTGTTCCCGGATTTACTCGTACAGCGATTACATCGTTTTAGATTAAAACCGGCATTTTTGTGTTCAAACAGGTGCGCTTTATTTTTATTTAATCAGCTGATTTTGTTTACAAATTCGCCATGATGATTTGACGAATTTGACATTGACAGCTGATTTTCTTAATTAGTAGGTACCTATATAAATTAAGCTAATTTTCTATAAATTAACTAAAAACTAACAAAAGCATGTAAACTAAAGCTATGAAACCTTTGTGTTTAAAATGTTTCAGAAACCGGAAGTCGCGAAACTACGTACGTAGGTGTCAAAGTACAAATACGTAATTAAAAAACAAAGAAATAGAAAAAATACTTACATTGTGTGGCGAATGCTGGCGCGCAGACAGCCAAAAAGCAAGCGAGGGCAAAGATGATCACCTTCATTTTAATTCTACAAATAATCACAGATACTTTGACGATAAGAGCGGAATTATTTCAAGTTTGCAGTAGAGTACTATCGAAAGTCAGGCCTTTACACACACTGGTGTAGAAGGCGACTTATCAAACACAACAAAATGTGGAAAAGTATTGACTATTCGCGTGAATTACTCTGATTAATACAAAATACTACGCATCGATAACACGACCATCTCGCGTTGACAGTTCAAGTGGAGTGTGGGAGCGAGACGGAAAATTTTGTTACAAAAACTTCCCGCGAGGTTTTGTGTTTCGAGGTATCAAAACATGTCTCTTTTTTATTTTCTTCGGCTTTTGAATACAAATTCCTTTACTTTTTAGCTTTATTATACAAATTCAATCAGCCATAATTAATTCTAGGTAGACAGGAATAAAGAAAAGACTACAAATTATGACAAGATGAAAGAGTGAGAAACATATTGGAACACAAAACCTCAACGATTTTAAACGTCATGAAAAGGGACGAACATCTGGGCGGATTTTATGGGGAGGCGGAGACCATAATGTTGCCAGTATAGCAAAACTTTTCATATACCCTTTTATTAGGGTACTTTTAAGAGAAATTTGTCATAAAAATAAATTATTTTAATATAGAAGGGGCGTTCTAACTAGAAAAAATATAAATTGCTCATGATTAATAATAAATATTGATGTTAAAATTGAATTCTTTGTTTCTTTTAGGAACTAAAGTAATAAATAAGGTACATTTTTCAACCCAACCTTGTCACACCGCCCCGATTAACTGCCAACTTCACGTGACAGATGATTAAAATATTTTCCAATCGTGTCGCGAACAAATAAAATATTACGTATTTTGTCTCGCCATTGCGGGAGTTTATCAGTTTCTAGCTCTTTGTGTTGGAAGTCGCCTTCTATGCCAGTGTGTGTAAAGGCTGCACTTTCAACGGATCTATTTTTGTGATTAAATATAATTTTGTTATCGACTTTGACCATACAACTTGGTGAGTGACAAACTATCATATTTAATTAAATTCTAATTTATAATTAATATCCGCAATCGTCTTTTGTCATAATAATTACTGCGTATATCGCTTTCTTTTATTTTTACTTTCGAAACCGGAAACGTAATTTGTTTTTTTTTGCATTGCTATCCTTCCTCTTTTGTTTTTATGATTGTCATGTTAAAAAATCTGAAGGTATTTTTAATTCTTTTGTTATCATTTATCAACATGACTTTAATCGGCAATAGATGATTATTATTTTATTATATTGCTTCTTATCTGTACAATACTTATGTTAATTGGTTTTATCAGGCCATTCTGATTTATTATGATGAATTACCTTTTTAACCCCCGACGCAAAAACGACGGGGTGTTATAAGTTTGACGTGTCTGTCTGTCTGTCTGTCTGTCTGTGTGTGTGTGTGTGTGTGTATGTGTCTGTCTGTGGCATCGTAGCGTCCAAACGGATGAACGGATTTTGATTTAGTTTTTTTTGTTTGAAAGTAGAGTTAGTCGAGAGTGTTCTTAGCCATGTTTGGTGAAAATCGGTCCAAGATGGCCGCCGCTACAAAATGGCGGATTACTTTTTTCTTCCACGACCCCCTCAATATGGGTATCAAATGAAAGGGCTTAACGAGTAGAATACAGCCCACTATTTAAAATTTAAAATCCAAGATGGCCGCCATCAAAAAATGGTGAATTACGTTTTGCGTTGGGGTTTTTTTTAAATTTTTAATTTAATTCACTTGTTGCTTATTGCCTTGAAAACTATGACCGCTGACCTTTTTAGACAAAGTGGGTTGCTAGATATTAATTTCAAAGTCCATTTGCTGAGTCATTTATTATTACAATAACAAAAATAAACTACTGGTTTTTTTATTTAGGTTTGTATAATAGAAAAATACATTTTAATTAAATAATACTGCCTTGTATTCATTTAATTTATTAATAAATCGCACGTTAAATAATAAACCGAAATAAGTCAAAAATTCACTTTTTTGGGAAATCGCAGTCAAAGTTTTGGGTCTCTACCTTGTTGATAACTTCATGATATTTTTCATAAGTGTATGGTGTTATGTTTATTTTCTTCTTCTTAAATTGTAAACAGATATATAGAGGACATAATTTTCGTAATAAATAAATTATATTATTAAAATCAAATGAGTAATGAAGCTTTGTTTTCAAAGTTTTGACTTAATGTCGGTTTTGTAAAAAAAATTGAAATCAATCATATTTTTTTTTGCAAACTAATATTGAATCATTCAGTTTAGTATTAAATAATAAAATAATTTTATTAGATGTATAATATTTATTACACTTTAATAGTAAAACATAAATAAAAATACAGAAATTCCTTAATAATGATAATAAAAAATAACTATTTATAAAAAGTTTTATAATAGTTAACTGCTTTCTTTACCTAATTATGTACGTCTGAGTAATTATACTAAAAAATAACAATCAGTTGTAATAGGAACTTATTATAAATTAGTAACCGAAAATTCTATAGTCATCACAAAATGCTGTCGAGATCGCTTTACGTAATTCTTGTGAAAACGCTGATCCTATTGAGCAAAAATTTAATACAGAGGTAGATTAAATCTCGAGAAAGGACATGGGATAGTTTTCATTCCAGAAATCTACCTTTTCAGGGGGGGGGGGGGGGATGAGGATAAAGGTTTGTGTGGGAAATTGGTAACTACTGTTCCTATTTAGCTGAAATTTGGTATAAATATAGCTGAGTTTCGCGAAAGGGTATTATGAGATAGAATATCTCAGAAATCAGCCTTTAAGCCTCCCCCTTATTGTATGGAAGACCAATAACTGCTTGGCTACTACATATTTGGGCACAGAATTTTCCGAGGTATATATTTTTTAGTTTTTTTATTTATGTAGTGCGGCTATGTTATCACTGCGGCCATGATCGGCCTATTGTGATTGCCGCTAATTATAGTGAAAATGACCCCTAGGCGCGGCGCTAGAGTTCACCACAGACCATAGCAGTTTCTAGAAACTGCAGGATTTTCGTAGGGGTCATCTCTCTAAGCTCATTCGTACTGAGCAGGTGCTGTCCCAAAATAGAGTTTCGTTTACGCATCAGTGCTCCATACTCCCCTAGCAGATGAAGAGGCGTTTCATCTGCCTCATTGCAGAATCTGCAGGTTTGAGTGTCGCATAGCCCTAGTTTGGACTTTTGGACTTTGGACATATGCATGTTTGGACATAGGCAACAGTGTCCAGTCAGGGCTCTGGTTACGATACGTAGATTCCCCTACTTAGCGCTATGATTTGGTTGTTGAACCTGGTATCATAGGCTTTTATGAGTAGCTTTGAGTGCCTCATGCCCTGAGAGTCTTTCCACAGTTAGATTGACTCCTCAAAGCATAAGTTTACTAAGGTTTTCTGCGCTCAGCTTTTAGGTATACCACAAAAAGGCTCAAAGCCGAATTGGGTGCCTTCTGCCCCAGCGCACGTGAGCTCATCGGCACGTTCATTGCCGTTGATTCCCGCGTGCCCCGGGTCCCATCTGAGGACAACATTGTTCCTTGAGCCTAAATCATTCAGTTGCAGCATACAGTCCTCGACTAGCCTGGACGTAAAAACTTGCGAATCCAACGCTAGGAGGGCAGCCTGGCTATCAGAGTTAATGTAAATGGTTTGGTTGCTGTAATGCTTTTGCAGGTTGATGTGCGCGCATTCAAGAATGGCGAAAATCTCTGCCTGGAAAATGGAGGCAAACCTTCCCAGATTTACGCTTTTGCTACACCTGGGTCGCTCTCCATGCACTCCACAGCCTACATTACCTCCCATTTTAGAGCCATCCGTGAACCAGCTCCGGCTTCCGGTTTTTCCCGGGATAGGACATAAAACAGTTCTGGTTACAGAAACCAGTATTTTAAGGGTGCGAAATTTATGCAAGAAATCCGGTAACCAAGAAATCCGGTAACCGTTTAACTATTTTTTATGTTATTTGAGTTTGAGGTGGAGAGAGGATAGTTTTATTCCTGAAATCTAACCTTAAAGGGGATAAAAGGGGTGGGAGTTTGTAAGGACAATCAATAACGGCTGAAATCTGATACTGAGATTATAATTTGATCCCGGAAAATGACAGAATAGTGTAATTTCTAGGAATTTTAATATACTGTATGGTGGTGATCGTGGTGGTACCTTGATTTCCTGCATGGCGAGCTGGAAGCCTTATCTCCCTGTACGCTGTCCTGGATTTTATCTTCAGTTTCATTTAAAAATCTCTTAAATAATTAAAATACAACATTAAATAAAAATTAAAGCCCTCAATAATTCATTTTGAGAACATTACGAGAAAATTAGAGAAAAAGTAACAAGGTCTATAACTACGTAAAAACGACTTTTTTTACTTACTTTTATTTCGACTGGCTTAGAATTATCCGTATCAGTACATCAGCATTACCTTTTACTCATCTTAAGAAGTTTTAGGCACTACTGCTTCCTATTTGCAGACGTCATTTTGGATTAAAACTATGAAACTAGAAATTAATACTATACTTTTTTATTAGAAACATAATTAAATTGACTTGAAATTTTGTAATAAACTGTATCAATTGCTAGAGCACTTTAAGACTTAAAGAGAATTTAAAACGTAAACTGAAATAAACGCAAATACGATTCATTTATACCAACAGTTTTAGTATTAAAGTGATGTAAAATTAATTGCTTTTCGAAGAAAACAGATTATTTAATACTAAAACGCACTAATACGCAATCTATCTTGTCTTTACAATTACAAATTAATAATAAACTGCAACAAGTCTTAATAGGTCATGCTGCATTTTCTACTAAAGTGAAATAAAACCAAAACATGCTAGTTTAGAAATAAATAAACATTTAAAGTCTCACCTACGTTTGAAAATAAACCGAATTATTTTACATTACGCCAATGTAGTAAAAAAACAACGACACTTATTTCAAATCGCGGTCGTTACAAAACTGAATCGCACGAATGAATTGTCACGCGCTTTTGTAGAAAAGAGGGGGGTGGTCTAAAAACCAGCCATTTTGGTTTATTTTGCTTGGTGTGAAAGTGCCTACTGATTCTTTAATCGGATTTAGTGCGTTTTATTAACAAAAGTAGGAATCCTGATTTTTTGAGTTATTCCGGTTTATTATTGAACGTGCGAAATATTATTTTGTACAGTCAATAATTGAGCATCGATCAACAGAAAAAAAAATCCAATGTAATATTAAATAAAAATCCAACCTATAGCTACCATGGAGCACTTTTGCAAGTCAATTTTACAATTTGGTTCTATTTTAAGAATCACCACTCATTTGAAAAGCCTCTATGAGAAAACGAGCAATAAATTCATAGACAATAAATAAACAATAACAAATAAATGTTCCAGAACAATGAAGGCCGTAACAATAGCAGCTTTCTGCCTCCTCGCAGTCTCCGGGACCCTCGGCCTGGAGTCGTGCTACCAGGATGTGACCCTGGACTGTGGTCAGGCTTCTAACAGTCTTGGTGAGTCATTTGGACTTATAACTTTGTTATACTTTTTTTGTAATTTAAACTTACTTTAAGTAAATATTACTTGGGACTTCTCAACGGGACTGCGCGGGTCACATCCCTGTTCTGATGCTTGAGTTAATTTTGTTTTGTTCATATAATTTATAGCTTGCCCACAATAATTGGCAATAATGTTGTCAATTTTGTATGTATTGACAATAATATTGACCGTGTGTCTAAAAATATTGTCAATAATATTATTACAGACAATATTATTGCTAATATTGGATTCCTACTTCGTGCAAATTCTCGCGTGGTGTGTCAAATTTCTAAACCAACTGTTTACTGTCTGCATATTGGAATTTTTACCGTAACCTCCTTGGTGCGTTGCAATAATTAAAAAAAAATATTTGAAATTTCACGGGAATATTTTGGCGCGAAGTTTTAGTGTTGCTAGGATTAAAATAAATTTTCCTTATTTTTATAAAATATTTATATTATGTATTTTTCAATATCATCTATCATTATTATAAAATTGTTCTTGTGTTTCCAGTGGGGAAGTTCTTTCGTAAGTAAAATAATATTTTGGCATGAGTTTCACACATGCATGATGCCATACAAAACTTTTTTCTAAATTGTATTTGGAAGACTTCTCATTCACATGAAACAATGTGCATCAAAAAATCCATGAACATTTTGTTTTGTTGAATGTAATCATATCTACCCCACTGGAAATTTCAACAACCATTTTATGTCCATATCATATACAATTTGGCATCACTCCATATTTCCCGAGGTCAATGTTTATCATTCTACTATTTACCCACTTATCAGGGGCGGATCTAGGGTTCCCCCTCATTCAATGTTCGAGGAGGGGAGGGGGGGTTTAGCATACGAGCGCTTCCGCGTAAAATTTCGAATCCGATATGCCTGTTAGTAAGATCAAATTCGGAATTGTATACGGAATCACTCTTATGGCCCAGTCACACTATGCAACATTTTTAAATTATTCTCAATGAAAATTAAATGTCAAAATTTACAGTTTACGGTTGTGAGGTTGAGACTTTTATAGTCGAAATATATTTAAGATTAACACACGATGCAAGGGATTGAGGCTTGTCTAGGGCCCTGCTGTTCTTTTTGAGGAATAAGATTTTGTGAGACTTGAGCCCCTAAAAGCCCTCCCTTCCCCCTAAATCCGCCTCTGTAAACATAATGTATAATTGTAACGTCTGAATCATACATTGTCATATTATATGGACATTCTCGGAACACAAACCTCAACATTGGACAAAGTTTCCGCAACAATATTTCTTAAGGCCTGTTCAAACCTCAGGGCCCATTGGCAAATTCTCACCCACTACGATAATAATTGATGACAACTTCAAAATACATTGCTGCGTTTGTTGTTTTACTCATATTAATTAGGAGGTTTAAGCAAGTAATGTACGCAATTTTATCTATGGATTCTAGTGTTGGTGATAGTCAATCGGCCATCAGGGCAACGTTAACTACCGGGAAGTGAAAAATACCGCGCTGGGTATTTCTATGCAGTTTTGTTTTAGCAGGCCTCTATGCAAGCAAACCTTATTGACTATTTTATTAACCCCCGACGCAAAAACGACGGGGTGTTATAAGTTTGACGTGTCTGTCTGTCTGTGTGTGTGTGTGTGTGTGTGTGTGTGTATGTGTCTGTCTGTGGCATCGTAGCGCCCAAACGGATGAACGGATTTTGATTTAGTTTTTTTTGTTTGAAAGTAGAGTTAGTCGAGAGTGTTCTTAGCCATGTTTGATGAAAATCGGTCCAAGATGGCCGCCGCTACAAAATGGCGGATTACTTTTTTCTTCCACGACCCCCTCAATATGGGTATCAAATGAAAGGGCTTAACGAGTAGATTACAGCCCACTATATAAAATTTAAAATCCAAGATGGCCGCCATCAAAAAATGGTGAATTACGTATTGCGTTGGGGGTTTTTTTAAATTTTTAATTTAATTCACTTGTGGATGGACTTTTGGTCGGACTTATGGACAATTAGTATTTGTTACTTCTTCACGTCAAAACAGTTGAATCGATTGTGCTGAAATTTAGTATATAGGTATTATTGACTGAGGATTAACATTGTTTACTTTTCAGCGGATAAAACTGAACACATTTAGTTCAAATTAAATATTAATGTTTTTATTTTTCCTCTATGCTTTCCTTATCCATGGATTAGAATTGGGTGAGTTTGTTACTAAAGCTTGGTAAAGTCTTATCGCTTTAACCCTTTCAGAACTGGCGTGCACAATTGTAGACAAAGGATACAATGATGCATAGGTACCTTAATCTTAATACTAAGTGTAGAACGGGAGTCCACATTTATGCACATTAAGAAAAACTAGATTTTCCGAAAAGTTGAAGACTAAATTTTTTTTTTAATAATCTCCTTACTATACTTTAGACACACGGAATTTACCAATTCCACAGGATGAAAAAAAATAACTCAGTTCTGAAAGGGTAAAGAACCTATCAAAATCTAAGCTTTAAGAATTATGTATCCAATTTATCTATCAAAACAGCTCAAACTGCTGAATGGATTGAGTTCAAAATCAAAAAGCTTTTATTAAAATAGGCTACAATGGCTTTGAAGGGTGAAGAGGTAGCAAACATATCAATACTTTCGCATATTATATAATATTAGTAGGGCTTTGGATAAATAATTATGGAAACTTTGTCTAATGCTGAAACATTCAGATTTCTCCCAAAATGGTAGAAATTTCATTTCACACTGGCAACTCCACAGCTCTGCCGCGCTGTAACGCGCTCTACGGTGAATACGGACAACACGGCAATGTTGCCAAGGAGATGCAAGCGTACGCCAACCTCCATCTTGAGAGGTCTTACGAATATCTGCTTTCCTCGGCGTATTTCAACAATTATCAAACCAATCGCGCTGGGTTTAGCAAGCTGTTCAAGAAACTGTCGGATGAATCTTGGGAGAAGACTATTGAGATCATCAAGCATATTACTTTGAGAGGTGAGTGTTGCCATGTTATAATTTTAAAGTTCTACCTAACGCTTAAAAATGTACAAGGAGAGGGCTATCGTCGGATGACAATGGAAAAATATCATGACATGGAGCTGTTCTGATAACGGAACCGGAATGACATAGGAACTCAGTAGTTAAACAAGACAACCTAATCAAATTTGGGCCCGTGTGTTTTGTCTTGACGAGTACAACCATAATATCTATTTTTAACTTTTTTATTAACAAGTAAAACTTGTTTTTAAATATCAAAAGATTTTTTCTCCTACCCTATCTGAAATCATTGACATGTAGCCAGAGATAAATATTTCATATGTCATTACTACAAACATACCTATTGGTTCGACGTTCAATAGAGTCACCTTGACTACTCTAGATAAGAATTGCCTGATAGCACATCTCTGTTTCGAAATAATCTTGGGGAAAATAAAATTTAAAGGGGGATGTTGAAAAAAAAAATGTTATGTAGGTTGAATAATTGAAAAACGTCCTCTGTTATTTTTCTTCCCGGTTTAAAAATATAATATCTTAAGTTATAGGGATGTTATACATTTTTTTGTCGGTGAAGGAAATAAAAAAAATATTGGACACATTTTTACTTTTTAAAATTAATGAAAAACGGGTGAGATACTACGCTTAGCCACCAAGATGCTTTGCCTTAATGTAATTTCAATTGGTCGGGACATTTCAGACCCAAACAAAATCAAGTGGTTACCGACGCATATGGACCAATACCAGAGACGTTGCCGGTTATGGTACAATTTGTAAAATAACCTTTTTGGGGGATCTACTCTTAAAGATTTCGTATCCAAATGGTAAAAACGCGTCCCTATCAATAACACTGCACTGTCTATCTGTCTGTCTATCACCAGGCTGTATCTGTATGTTTATTATCCAGGCGATGAGATGAACTTCGCACAGCGCACTACAGCCAAACCAGCTGAACGCAAGAACTACACCGTGGAACTCCACGAGCTGGAGTCCTTGGCTAAAGCTCTGGACACGCAGAAGGAAATCGCTGAACGCGCCTTCTATATCCACCGCGAGGCTACCAGGAACAGCCAGCACTTGCATGACCCTGAGGTAAGAGATGGGTGTTGATTTTTGCTAGCTGGCACGTTCTAGGTTTTGTCTACGGCATCATCGTGGTCAAAGGCTAACCTTCCATGACCCTGAGGTAAGTAAAATCCCTTACCAGGATGTCACTGGCTGAGGCCATGATATCAGCGACGAAAAGTACCTGGCAGTGTCATTCGAAGAGTTATAGCAAACCCTGCAGACTAGACACGACTTTCGCTTAGTGAAGAAAACGACTGAGAGGAGAGGTGAGTGATGAGTATTAACAGAATAGGTACATTTTTTTTTTATTTTTTTTATGTTATGAAGTAGAAGACGAGCAAGACGCTCTCCTGATGTTAAGAGATAACGGCTGCCCATAATCAGTACAGTGTTACATAGGATTTCACAATTATGTGAAACTCTAGGAGCACTGCACCAACGCTTCTTACTCAAGAGTCATGAGATGTTAAGACTCTTTAGCCCAGTAATTTCACTAGCTACAGTGCCCTCCTACCGGAGCACAGTGATGTTTGCACATCACTGCTCAGGCGGTAGAATAACTGGCACTGTTGGGGTACCCACCTAGACGACCTCCTGCAAAGGAAGTCTACCCCTGGTTAAACATCTACTAGCTGGCATATAATTAAGCTTCACGAACTGGAGTCCCTGGCTAAGGCTCTGGACATGCAGAAGTAAATGGCTCAACACGCCTTCTATATCCACAGCGAGGTTACCAGGAACAGCCAGCATTTGCATGACCCTGAGGTAAGAGAAGGGTGTTGATTTTTGCTAGCTGGCACACCCGCCTTGTAGGTTTAGTCCGCTACCTCCTACATCACGCGTATAATAAATAAAAATGCCATGTATTGGGTAAAATACAAGCTAGCATTCTGGTGACCTGATGTCTCTACCAACTACCAAGTTACCAGTTGCAGCTAATTAATTTACTATTTTTCTACAAATTTCTCCAAATAAATACCTATATCGCCACATTTAAAACAATAAAATTCGAATTAGAATAAAATACTCTTTATTGCAACCAAAGAAAATTACAGTTTTACTTAATATTAGCATTGAAATACAATTTGGTCCACAATGGGAATTAATGATTCTTGAATTTCGCAAATCGCGCGAAACACAGGAAATGTTTAAAAAAGAAAATATTATCACTACATAGTCATAGTCATAGTATAAATTTGTATATTTTGAAGTACTTAGTGTCAGAGAGTCTTAATTTTCTCTTAACCATTTACAGGTCGCCCAATACCTTGAAGAGGAGTTCATCGAATCCCAAGCCAAGACCATCAGAAACCTTGCCGGTCACACCACAGACCTCAAGAAATTCATCACGGCCAACAATGGCCAAGACTTATCTCTTGCACTTTACTTGTTCGACGAATACCTGCAGAAAACTATCTAAATCATATAATTATATTAAATAAATCATTTAATTCAGTTAGAATCCTCCACTAATTTTAGTAGTAGACTTAACTAATAAAAAATTACTCAATTTTGCCATTTATTTTTTATCTATAGTGACAAAAAAAAAACATGATACTCTATGGAATACCTTTTCAGTTTTAATTACTACCATTTTAGTAGTTTTCATATTATGGTAACATTTTTTTAATTAAAAATCCGTTACGTACAAATCTATAGGCTGTTAAAAATGTGATTTCTTCATTTATTTTGTAAGCGAATGCAAAAATTATCGATTGTTATTTTTAAGCTAAGGTGTATGTATTCGTAGATTGTAATTTTCAGTTATTTTTGATTAAAAATTATGCCGTACCCAAGAAATTTGTTTTATTTTTGTTATAAAAATTCTTTCTTATCAGTTGAAATAGTAAAAGGATATAAAGCGCCTCTTGGTCCCTGGCTGTTGCAATAAAATTTTAAATACATACATGAAAAGTCTCACTTTTCTGTTACAACAATAATAGCAAATTAATATTTGGATTTTTCAAATATGTAATAGACATATGCATAGGCGGATCCAGGATTTGGTCCTGGGGGGGGGCCAAGGTGCAGACGGGCAAAAAAATTATAATTTTTACTACAAAAAGTGTGTCTTTAGCTCGCTCTGAACAGTTAGAAAGTTTAAACATCCTTAATAATAAGAGCGCGAGCAGCTTGATGCGAGCGCCGAGAAAAAAATTATAATCTTGACCATGAAATATGTGCAAAATTCGTAACTCTACAATGCTTCTGGGGGGGGCCTTGGCCCCTTGCCCCCCGCCCCCCTAAATCCGCCTATGGACATTTGTATGTACCTATATTAGATAGATAAAATACAATCTAACCTTTCAATTAAGAGGCAATCAGGATAAAAAGAAGCTTAGGTGTTATTCCAGAGTCCGAGCTACCTTCATACCAAATTTCAAGAAGAACAAACATACAGACAAACTTTCGCTTTTATAATATTAGTAATGATACAACTCACAGTTTGAATCTTTACAGTTAACTTATATATATTATATGTGTAGAATGTAGATACATATAACTAAATAACACAAAATAATTTTAAAATTTAGTTAACTTTTCAAAATAAAATATCATAGAAACCATTCTAATTACCCTGATATTTCTCTTTTTATTTCTGAAAATGCTTAATTTTCTTACTTTAACTTTCAATTCTATTTCTTAACATTTATTTTGGCAAATACATTTTTTTTTTTTTTTTGTTTTTAATAATATGGCAACATGTGCATTTTGCCAGTGTCGAGTAAAATTCGTGAATGTTCACGGGATATTAAATTATGGTCTCCACTTTCGTGTTTCGCCAGTGTCAAGTTAAATGTTATTTTTTAAGTAATAAGTTAGTTAGTCAGGTCAGAGTCAGAGTGAGCTTAATAGCTCGTCTAGTCACGTGAGTCTTCCAGTAAAATGGGTGGAATTTTACTGAAAGTTCGGAGGAGTTTTGGAGGGGGGACCAAAATTCATATTTCAGCACCATATCACTTGCCTACATCTGTGCACATTCAAAAACACTTAACACGCAATATTCCACCATTATTACACGCTAACAATCAAATTCTACACGATTATTAAGCAAAAGACGTGGAGCTTATGATATGATCAAGGCTTGCCGCCAAAAACCGGCAAATACATTAATGTGCGAGTCCGTAATAAATCGTGTTCTTATTTTAAAAAAATGAAGTGAGTGAAGAAGATAGGAACAGTTTAGTAGAGCGAGACAAAATACTATTAAGTATTGAGCATTTACAAAGTGAGGTTGCAAGCGTGATCAGCCCTTATTCCTTTATGCTCTGAAGAGGTACATGAACACAGCGTTCATGTCATTCAAGAGTAAACTTTGTTTTTTTTAATTAAATGTTTAACTGGGCCAATCAATGAATACCCTCACAATGTGTATAAAGATATTATGATTAAGTAGTTAAAAGACGGTCACTAAAATAGGTCAAACCACGTAATATATAAGTACATACATCAATCAAGGGCATAGGCGGATCCAGGATTTGGTTCTGGGGGGGGCCAAGGTGCAGACGGGCAAAAAAATATTAAATTTTTACTACGAAAAGTGTGTGTTTAGCTCTTTCTGAGCAGTTAGGAAGTTTAAACATCCATTACAATAAGTGCGCGGGCAGCTTGCTGCGAGCGCCGAGAATTTTTTTTTAATCTTTACCATGAAATATGTGCAAAAGTCGTAACTCTACAATGCCTCTGGGGGGGGGGGGGGCTTGGCCCCCTGCCCCCCCCTAAATCCGCCTATGATCAAGGGGGATTCTCACAGTACACTTAAAATTTTTATTTATCTGATCTGTCTATCTAATCACCAGACCAATTGCTGACCAGTTGCAAGTTGCTTCTTTATATCCGATTGCTTATTTCATTTTTTCTGTTATATTTGCTTAACGGATTTGGAATACATTTTGCACAAATGTAGTTTCAACACGAGAAGCCGCCGAAACATGTAGGTACATAATATAAAAGTGGCATGAATAGCATTTACTAACCTAACCTACTGATGTCGTCTGTCTTAACATCGTAATCAAAAAGTTTTTTTTACAAACATTTTGTTCACACCTAACTTTAACCGATAATGATCGGCTACACCTAGGTTTAACCGGCTAAACCTTGGTGTAGCCGCACTTCGGACTTTAGTCGTGACATACCTACATAATATAAACATAATATGGCTAAACTATTTGACACTGACACTGTTTCGACACCTTAGTTTTGATTTATAACATTCTAAGTTATAATGGCACTGTGTGCTTAAATACGTAATCTCCAGTTTAGACTCGAGTAAAAAAAAACAGGAAGCAATCGACAATAACATCTCGCTTTTGTAGTACTCTATGCGAAGAAGGAACATTCCAGAGCCATTAAAATCGTGCCAGGGATACCAGATCAAGCTCAAAAATACCACATCTCCTCATGCTGGGAGAATGGGAGATTTATTTTTATATTATCATGATGATCTGGGAACCTATTTTGTTTTATAAAATTCAATGATCTTCAAAAAATGAGGTTTTTATTTAATAATTGGTGCACCAAATTGGCCACACACAATACAATGTTAACTAAAAACTCATATTTGAGAATATTTACATTTGAAATAATTTACTTTATACTATAATAATCATTAAAATTGATTGATTGATATTATGAAAATATATTATGTAGTTATAAAATTATGATGATAGAAATACATATTCGTTTTAAACAAAGAAAAAATTATAAATAAATTGAGATTTTAATTGCAAGCAATAAGTAGGTATATTATGCCATGAATTAAAAAAAAACGCCCCAAGTAATGATTTCGCTACACGCATTAAACTCCCTTAAAATGGGGAAATTTTATAAGATGGTATCATGTTTATATTGCTTACTCTTTCTAACTTACACATTCTATCTCTTTCGTCTGATACATCTTGGCTGCTATTGGTTAGATATTGAGAAGTTTCTCGAATATTCTAGTGTAGAATGGTTGCGATTGGTTGCGCCGAGACGTTTCTCGAATGTTCGATGCTGCTATTGGCCGCAAACGGATGGGTATATAAAGCCGGCCGAGAGCGCGAAAAGCATTCAGTATTTGAAATACAAGCAAGCGAAGAAGTCAAGTGAGGAGAATACTACGGTTAACCATTAACCAACAGTTCTACGACAGTCAAGTGTTATTTACAAGTGAAGTTAAATATTGTTGTTAATTCAGTGAAGAAAACTCAGTGACAACATGCCAGCTATCGGAATAGATCTCGGAACCACGTACTCGTGTGTGGGAGTGTGGCAGCACGGGAACGTGGAAATCATCGCTAACGACCAAGGCAACCGAACAACGCCTTCATACGTCGCATTCACGGACACGGAACGTCTGATCGGAGATGCCGCCAAGAACCAGGTCGCTCTCAACCCCACTAACACCGTATTCGACGCCAAGCGACTCATCGGACGCAAGTTCGAAGATCCCAAGATCCAGCAAGACATGCAGCACTGGCCCTTCAGAGTGATCAACGACTGCGGCAAACCCAAGATTCAAGTTGAATTCAAGGGAGAAAACAAACGGTTCGCACCAGAGGAAATCAGCAGCATGGTTCTGACGAAGATGAAGGAAACCGCAGAAGCGTACCTCGGAACGTCAGTGAGGGATGCGGTCATCACAGTGCCGGCGTACTTCAATGACTCGCAGCGTCAGGCGACCAAGGACGCGGGTGCCATCGCCGGACTGAACGTGCTGAGGATCATCAACGAGCCTACGGCGGCGGCTCTCGCCTACGGACTCGACAAGAACTTGAAAGGCGAACGGAACGTTTTAATCTTCGATCTCGGCGGCGGAACATTCGACGTCTCCATTCTGACCATCGACGAAGGCTCTCTGTTCGAGGTGCGAGCCACCGCCGGCGACACACATCTCGGCGGTGAAGACTTCGACAACAGACTCGTCAATCATCTCGCGGAGGAGTTCAAGCGGAAGTACAAGAAGGACATCAAAGGCAACCCTCGAGCTCTCAGAAGGCTACGGACGGCGGCGGAACGAGCTAAACGCACATTGTCGTCGAGCACTGAAGCGAGCATTGAAATCGACGCTCTGTACGAAGGAATCGACTACTACACCAGGGTATCGCGCGCTCGATTCGAAGAACTGAACTCTGACCTGTTCCGCGGAACGCTCGAACCCGTCGAGAAGGCTTTGAAAGACGCCAAACTGGACAAGAGCGCCATCCATGATGTGGTACTCGTAGGAGGCTCCACCCGCATCCCCAAGATCCAAAGCATGCTGCAGAACTTCTTCTGCGGTAAGTCGCTGAACCTGTCCATCAACCCGGACGAAGCGGTCGCATATGGCGCCGCCGTGCAAGCGGCCATTCTGAGCGGAGAACAACACAGCAAGATCCAGGATGTGCTGCTCGTGGACGTAGCGCCGCTGTCGCTCGGTATCGAAACTGCCGGAGGCGTCATGACGAAAATCATCGAAAGAAACGCCAAGATCCCGTGCAAGCAGTCGCAGACGTTCACGACCTACTCCGACAACCAGCCGGCGGTGACCATTCAAGTGTACGAGGGCGAGCGAGCGATGACCAAAGACAACAATCTGCTCGGTCGCTTCGATCTGACCGGAATCCCGCCCGCGCCGAGAGGGGTGCCGAAGATCGACGTCACCTTCGACTTGGACGCGAACGGCATCCTGAACGTGTCGGCCAAGGAGAACAGCACCGGCCGCAGCAAGAATATCGTCATCAAGAACGACAAGGGGCGGCTCTCACAGGCCGAGATCGACAGAATGGTGTCGGAAGCGGAGAAGTACAAGGAAGAGGATGACCGACAACGGGAGCGCGTCGCGGCGAGGAACCAGCTCGAATCTTACGTGTTCAGCGTGAAGCAAGCGCTGGACGAAGCCGGGGACAAGCTGAGCGAACAAGACAAGGAGAGCGCGCGCCGCGAGTGCGACGATGCGTTGAAATGGCTCGACAACAACACTCTGGCCGACAAGGAGGAGTACGAGCACAAGTTGAAGGACTTGCAGCGCGTGTGCTCGCCGGTGATGAGCAAGATGCACGGCGCGGCCCCCGGCGCAGCGCCCGGCGCCGGCGCTGGCTTCCCGCACTCGCAGGCTTCTAGTCAAGGACCCACCGTTGAAGAAGTCGATTAACAACACGCTGAAATAATATTATGTAAAAATTCTAAGCTAGTCCCAAGTCCCACCAAATTATTAGGTAGCTGTATTGTAATTAGATTAATTTTTATTTTCCAACAAGTTATAATTGTATAGTTGTAAAACCAAACATTGCCATGCATTTATAAATTATATTTAAGTCTAGAATAAGAAAAAGTACAATAAACAGTTTTAAGTTTAAAAAATATGACTTGTTTCATTGATAATGAATTTCGGTACCTATGCATTCTGTGTAAAGACTCAAACTGTTTATTCTGGTTAACCAATTGAATATACAGGCCATAATAACCGACTGCGTTTACATATGTTCGATTTTTTAAAATCTAAGATATATTTTAATTAATTTTATAGAACAGGAAATTAAAGTGGAATGTAAAATGTTTCCAACTACTTGTGTAAAAAAACAAAAATTATGTTCCAAAACCATAAAAAAAATATGCTGAGATATAAAAATTGCATTATTGCTATCTTTATTTTCTCGAGTAAAGAAGTGAGTAAGATATTTCTAATGCTAATATTTTGGAACATTTTCTTACAAGAATTACTGTCAATGTCAAATATTTGACTGTCAACTGTCATTCTAAGTCATTGTCAAACAAGTGTAAGGTTTTCAATGTATTATAATAGTTAAAAATTTTGATTTATACTAAAATTATAACATAAAACAGTTCTAAAATTGTGTTTAAATAAAATATAACAGTTTTACTAATAGTTAAAATGGACTCAGTTGCAAGTTTAACGCCTGAATCGAGACATATAACTATATGTCGGTGTTGCTTAAAAGTTGATGGAGTAAAAGATATTTTCACGGAATATTACGATTCTGGCGAAAAAGAAATATTTGAAGAGATGTTAAAATATACATTTGGCATTCAGGTATAGTAAACTATAGAAAATAATACTTATTAACTAGTTTTTAGGACGAAATACTAACAGTTTATTAAAAGCGTTTACCATTTACAAATCAGTTTAATTTGTTGTTTATTTTTCATATATTATAGCTTTATTTATCTGTTAAATATGATTTCAGTGCCTAATAAACATGAATTAATGTAATTTTCAGCTTTTTTCACACGAAAATCAATCAAAATCCCTAATATGTGAGCATTGTGCGTCTCGATTGAAGGAAGCAAAAGATTTTAAGTCAATGGTGTTGCAAAGTGAAGAAATATTTAAAGATTATATTAGTAATCTGCAGTTTGAAGGTAATACTAATATTATAAACGTGAAAGTTTGTAAGAATAGATGTATGTTTGTTTATACTCATTCACACCTAAACGGGTGGACTGATTGAGCTGAAATTGCGCATAGAGATAGCTTAGACCCTGGAATAACATATAGCTACAGTACAGCAGGTAAAACCGCTGGGCACATGTAGTTCTTTATTTATATGACTTTCAGTTTGTAATTTCCTGTAAATGAAAACATCCATTGTTATTTTACAGATACAAAAAGTTCATCACTAAAAGTAGAACCAATATCTGTTATTCATGAGGAAAATGCTGTCATTTTTGATGATGAACGAGGTGATGATAGCTTTGGTGATGATGGTAAGATATCACTTGTATTACTAACTAGCTTATGCTTGCGGGTTTGCCCGCATAGCAAAATCCTTTCTTAGCGGAGGTCTACGTCATAAAACCTATCTGCCTTCCAAATTTCAAACCAATCCGTCCAGTGGTTTAGGCTGTGCGTTGATAGATCAGTCAGTCAATCATTCACTCTTTCCTTTTATATATTTAAAGATACTGCCCTGTGCAGAGACTAAACCGCAGTAAAATAATTTGTACAGTTTTATTTTCAATCAAGTACCTCGGCTCTGTCCTACAAAACGACGGCGACATTGACCGCGATATTGCGAGCCGAATAAACGCTGGCTGGATGAAGTGGCGACAGGTCTCAGGAACAACTTGCGACCCGCGAATGCCCCTTAGGTTAAAGGGAAAAATATACAAGACGGTAATAAGACCTGTCGTATTGTATGGATCGGAGTGCTGGGCTACGAAAGTTGCGGATGAAAGGAAAGTGCATGCAGCGGAGATGAGAATATTGAGGTGGATGTCTGCGGTTTAGTGTCTGCACGGTATAGTAGAAAAGAATAATTAGGAATGATGACAAAAAAATTTTTTTGTCATGTAGATTATTAAAAATATTGGACATGTATTTTTTACAAGCTTTTATTTACTTTCACCTTTCTGTTGTCTGTCTGTCTGTAATCAAATTTTGCAAGTTTAATTAGACCCACTTCCCAGTTTCCCAGATTGAGCTAAAATTTTGCATACATGTATAAATCGCATGACAATGTAATATTATTATGACATCGAGCTGATCTGATGATGGAGCTGAAGGTGGCCTTAGGAACTACGTAATTAAACAATGCAACCCTATCAAGTTTGGGCTCATTTGATTTGTCTTGACGAGTACTTTGGTGCTAGATGGTAATAATATGCCTTCAAAAATATACAGGGTCTTTGGTTATTCAGTACATTGGTGTATAGGGCCTTATTGGGGAGGTCATTGGCCATGTTTTAATATATGTTCCGCGAAAATTTACGGTTTTTGAGTTATTTGAATTTTTTCGAAAAATCAAGGTGTCCATTTTAAAAATTAATAAAAAATAACCCTGTATAATTATTTATTTTTTATTATCTTATTACGTGGACAAAATATCAGAATATTATTTTAATTAATCTAATTTGTCACAATAAATGAATAGAAGAGGAGAAGTACCAAATTTTGACAAATTCATGAATGTGTTGCACCTAAATTGCAAAATTTCTCAAAAAAATCATAGAATATAATTTCAGGCAGATTTTTTAAAATCTTTTAGGTTTAAAATGAATAGATCGACTTGGCCATCACATGAAAACATAACATTTCTCACAAGTAGGTAATATATACCTATATACTTTATTAAAGTAAATTGTTTAGTGAGCTTGCCAAGTCAATTTTTTATCTCTATGGTACGGCCGTGCCGCTTTTTTGCTCGACTTGGCGGGGCACTTGTTTCTTGTAAATTTAATGAAAATTAAGTAAGTTACAGCACCTTAAAGCTGCGGGGAGGAGTATTATCTTCCTCATGTAATTACAAAAAGGTTAATATACAGTGACAATTTAAAACGAACTTTATTTTGCAGAAATCCTATCAAATGTTAAACAAGAACTGATCAAAGCAGAAAATGTATCCTTGAAGCGAAATCACTTGACTGATAAAAATATTAAATCCAAAAGGAGTAAAATTAAAGAAGATATTGGTAAGACATTTATACTCAAAACACTGAGCTAGTGAGGGCACTGTAGCTAGTGAAATTACTGGGCTGAAGAGTCTTAACTTCTTATGACTCTCAAGTAAGAAGCGTTGGCGCAGTGCACTGGGTAGCATTGTACTAATCATGGGCAGCGTTATCTCTTACCATCAGGAGAGCGTCGGCTCGTCTTCTTACTTCGTTGTATAAAAAGGTACCTTAAAATAGGTGAAAGGTACTTTCAATAGGTACCTTTATAGGCATCTTACGTGATCCATCGTCGACCGCATTTTCACTTTCCATCAGGTAGGATGTGGTCAAACGTAGGCCTATTTAGTATTAATAGACTAGTTGCGCCTAGGGGTTTTACCTACTGTACTGTAGCCTATGTGTTATTCCAGGGTGAAAGCTATCTCTATACCAAATTTCAGCTGAATCGGTCCCGCCCGTTTAGGCGTGAATAAGTAACAAACATACACAATCATACAGTCACACACAAACTTACACATTTATAATAATATCAATGTGATTAACTAGCTAGCTTATGCTCGCGACATTGCCCACGTGGATAATTTTTTTCTTAGCAGAGTTTTACGTAATAAAACCGCTTCAGCGGTTTGAGCTGTGCATTGTAAACTTCTTGGTTGGGAAAGTCAGTCATTCTTTTTTTTATTCAAAATTCAAAGGCTTACCTCCTTTGACCATGATTCCGCGTGATATATTATGATGGTAGTGCACTTAACCTAGAAGGCGAGATAACAATATTTTGATTTTGTCATTTTTATTCCTTTTCAGAAAAAGACTGGTCAAAAATATCGGAACGTCGCGGCAACGGGCCCCTACTACGAGAAAACTCACTCAAACTCATCCAAAACTCGACAATCTGCGTTTTCCAATGGAACAAAAGCAGATATCGATGTTTCTGCTGCAAAGAACCGTTTTCCGACATCAATTTGCTAAAAGAACACACAAATAATACCCATACATTGCAAAATATAGAAAAGAAAATTATTTTACAGCAAAATCGATTGGTCAAAGTTGAAATTTCGAGTTTGGAATGTAAGTTGTGTCGAGCAAAACTCGATAGTTTGACGACTTTGAAGAAACATTTACTGGAAACTCATGGTAGGGTCATTGGTGAACATTTGCTAGTTCCATTTCGAATAGAAAACGAATTAAAATGTCAAATTTGTTCAGAAAACTTTTCTCAATTTAGATTGTTGAACATTCACATGAATAAACATTTTCAAAATCAAGTCTGCCATATATGTGGAGCGGGGTTTTCTAACTTAGTTTTTCTTAATTTACATAAAACTAGATCTCACAGACCCTTGTCTTGCAAAAGTTGCAATTTGATTTTCAACTCGAAGAGTGACAAGAAAAATCACGAAATCACAGTCCACGATGCGAAATTCGAAAGGAAATTGCGTTTTCCGTGCCCGTTTTGCCCGGAAAGATTTTTCCAGGAAAATTTTAAAGTTATGCATTTAGTTGAAAGTCACGGAATGGAAAAGCCGGAATATCGTTGTGATATGTGTTCAAAAGTTTTTGTAACAAAGAGTTTGGTTAACAATCATGTGAAGAATGTGCACAAAAAAGAAAAAAAACACGAATGTGACGTTTGCCATATTTTTTTTTATTCCAAATCAGATGTGGCGCGTCACAGGGTGTCGCATACAGGCGAAAAGAAATATTCGTGTAATATTTGTAATAATTTGTTTGCGTCTAGAGATTCTTTAAGACGGCACATGAAAAGAACGCACTCTCATGTAGTTGTTAATAAAAGCGTGTTTGAATATTTTTGGCGTTTTAATTACTTACCGTCCGAAACTATATTCTGGCGCATCGCAGGTCGCTGCCGCGGTATTTTCTATTAGAAGACTTAATATACCTACGTTTTTCTTTTAGGCACTTGTGTTTCCAAACGGGCAAGGCCGTATGTAAAATCAAACGACATAATATACGAGCAAATGATATACCTATTAGCCAGGTAGAAATTTAGGTACCTATAGGAATTCCAAATATCATCATCATAAACCTTCAATAGCCCACTGCTAGGCATAGGCCTCCCTTTTATTATGCCATTCTCCTCTGTCCCTTACTATTCCAAATATATGTTATATTCCCGTTCTCGTGGGAATATTGCCCTAATTCCCTTTTAAAAAAATCTATGTTACAAATTTTTTCTAAGTCCAGTGGGTTTGTCTCCACGATGATGAGTCAGTCAGATTTTACGAAATTCCCACGGGAATGGGAACAGTACAGAAAATTTAACCGCTAGTTTTAAATAAAACTACAAATGTTCGTTCAAATTGTATGTATATTGATCAGTTCTAAATGCTATAAGTAGCTGTCCCATATCCCCACTTGTTCATCTTGTCGTCTACCCAGCGTATAAACGCGGGCGTTGGCGTACACTGCGGGGACGTCCTTTTGGCCGCAGCCGATACTCCAGACCCCAGTCAGTGTAATTAGATGTTACTGAAGATAACTGACTTAAATGGCAATATAAAGTGTCTTAATTGTATTATTAGATGATATTGTACACATTATTGTTCCCATTAGTAATTTACATACTTAGATATATTGGTAGGAATCTATACTATTATATAAAGAGGTAATCTGACTGACTCATCATTGTAGAGACGACACCTCTGACCCTAGCATGATGAAATTCGGAACATAGCTTCCTTTTACTACCGAGACAAGTAAATAATACGGGATTTTACGAAATTCCCACGGGAACGGGAATAATATGGTAATTATACCGTTAGTTTTTAAATAAAACAACAAATATTCGTCCAAATGGTATATTAATCAGTTTTAAATGCTATAAGTAGCCGTCCCGTACCCCCACTGGTTCATTTTATCGTCTACCCAGCGTCTGAACGCGGGAACGTTGGCGTATACTGCGGGGACGTCCTTCTGGCCGCAGCCGATACCCCACGCCACCAGACCGGTGAGTTTGTACCGGTCATTGCCGATTGGGCACGCTAGGGGGGCGCCACCGTCGCCCTGTAAGAAAATATATGTTTTTAACCCGTAAGTCCCCGAGCGGCTCGATCGGACCGCACCCTCACATGCGAATTTGAACCTTATTTTAAAGAATCTAAAATTATAGATGTTAATTTTGATTTGAATCGGAAGTATTTCCTGGATGAAGGGGTTAATGATGAGTTCCATTCGCTATAGTGGTGGTAGGCTGTAGGCTTCGGCCGTTACCACCCACTGGACAAAACCGTGTCGCCAAACGGGCATTACGATTGTGTTCCGGCATGACGTTCAGTAAGGTCAGTGAGGGATAGTCTTTTGCCGCGGATGAGTGCTTCGACGTACCCTTGCCCCGGCATTATGGCGTCCCGCAGGAACACCCTAGGTTTTTTAGTGGGTATCCCCGCCGCGCCCATCTTTGGCGGGGGAATCCCACATACCGCCACCCAGCGTGGGGTGATGATGCGTAACACATTTTTCCTGGGTTAAGAAAAGGGAGGGATAGTCTGCTGCCATCTACGGCCACATCGTCGCTTAACATCGAATAAAAAAAAACACTTTTACAAATGATTTTCGTGCTTTTCCACCATATTACCTGACAAGTATCTTTTCCCTCTTCCCCACCGGCGCAAACGAAGGACTCGTGAAGCCTGAAGTTGCTTCCAAGTCTGGTCTTCTGAAGCAAGGAGTTACAGCGAGCGTGTGGCACCATGTCTATTTGAACTTTCTTCAGGATGACGGCGTAACGACCTTCCAGACCTGAAGGAAATTCACAAGCTATTACGAGGAAAATACTGTTAACTAAACCTTTTTTGATACGAAAATTTACAAGGGGGTGGGGGTTTATATTCTAATCTAATTTTATGAAAATATATAACACCTTTGTTTAATTTATTGGAGGGCTACCCCCTCCCTAAATCCGCCTATGCCAAGGTCCCTTACCAAATTTATCCCTTCCCCATCCATTAGCCACGCAGTCCTTGTATCCGTCGAAGCCTTCCCCCTGTCCAGGAAGACACAGCATGTTGATATGTTCCGCTAGTTGTAGGGGAGTCTTCAAACGGAGGAGCGCCATGTCGTTCTTTAAGCTTTTTGGCTTGAAATCTGCATTGAAAGAAAAAAACATAGTAAGGCATGGGAAAAGCTCTCGAGGCATACCAGCTCAATGGTCAGATGATATTGTCAAGCAAGGTTTTTGGCAAAGGTTTTTAGCAAGGAATTGTACGTCCATGAAGGGCAAGCTGCCATTCCTTGAAATGTACCCTACACCTGTACCTAATTTTAAGCAGTTATTGACAACTAGCTGACCCGCGCGCACTTCGTAGCGCGTGACAGTAAATTATTCATATATTAATGAATTTGATACAGACCATTTAATTCGATTTCCAATTCCACGGAAAAGAGGGATTCAATTCACGGGTTTTCTGCGACTTAATGGGCGTAGAATTAGTAAAGGCTGGCAAACCTTGCCAATATGTAACTACGATCGAATCACCTACTATTCAAAATGTCTATTGGACGTTTCGCCTACGTTCATAATAACTATTGGTTGAAATCAATATTGGACGATTCGCCTACGGTTAACTCAGCTACGGTCGATTGAGCTATGGTTGAATAAACTATTGGACGATTTGCCTATTTTTGACCGAACTAACGTACCGTTCACGTATTTTTAGACCACGTTTCCGGCTGCTAGTCAGGTATGACAGCTAAAAAATACTTGTTTATAGTACAGAATTCAGAAACGTGTTGTTTTTATTATGCCACTTTGCCATGATGAGGTAGATGAAAGAAGATGCCAAAATGCCTGAAGATGCCATGACACAGGATAAATAATTCAGTAATAAGAAAAATATCTGGCGCTTCGCCGGCCGCTGCCGCGGCACGCTCGCTTCGCTCGCTCGGCTCGCGCATTGTGGTCACTGTTCAAACCTAACCTAACCAACAGATTTCGGTTTGCCCTGAATACTGTACTAAAAACACGCGTAGCAAAGAATTTATAAACCGTAGGTGAGTCGTCCATAGTTGAATTAACCAATATATCAAATGAACATTGGCCGAATCGCCCATTAGTTCACATGCCCATAGTTTAATCAACCGCAGGCGAGTTGCACTGTAAGCGAGTCGTCCAATATGTGAAATGAACTTATGCGAATCGACCGTAGTTATATCGACCGTAGTTGAAACGACCGTAGGTATTATGAAACGTAACCCGTCCATGCGGGCAAAGCCATGAGAATAAGCTAGTGACTGATGTATCTGTATAACGTACAGCCTCAACCGCTAGATGGATTGGGTTGAAATTTGGAACATAGAAAGGTTTCATGACGTAGACCACTGCTAAGAAAGGATTTTGCCGTGCGGGCAAAGCCGCGAGCATAAGCTAGTAAATAATATTATGAAACATTTTTTGTGAATAATACTTAGATTTCAGAGACGTCCTGGGATAAGTCCCAGAACTATCGTTATACCTATACCACAGTACAAATTAGAACGGCAATAAATGACCACTTACACATATAGTACATCAAGATTAAATACAGTAAACAAAAATATATCAAATTATCATTTAAATCAGAAAAACTAATAAAAATACGGAATAATAACAGCTTGATTCCGTACAGTTACTCTTGACTTTTTTCCGCGTCATTTAATGGTGATCTCTTTACCGTGGGTAGACTTGCTCTGCAGGAGATCGGCTAGTACCCCAACAGTGTCAGTTATTCTGCCGCCTGAACAGTGATGTGCAGACATTACTGTGCTTCGGTAGGAGGGCACTGTGGCTAGTGAAATTACTGGGCTGAAGAATCTTAACATTTTATGACTCAGCAGTGCACCCAGAATTTAACCTTCGTTAAA
This sequence comes from Hemithea aestivaria, assembly GCA_947507615.1. Lineage (NCBI taxonomy): Eukaryota > Metazoa > Arthropoda > Insecta > Lepidoptera > Geometridae > Hemithea > Hemithea aestivaria. The sequence goes on along the minus strand of OX382350.1, from coordinate 2,934,430 downwards.
TCCCAGCGTTATCTCTTACCATCAGGAGAGCATCTTGCTCATCTTCTTACATCGTTGTATAAAAAAAACTAAAATGAAATTTTCTGAAATGAAACTATCATATACCTACGTACTCAAACTATTTATTATAATATATCTATCAAATTTCACCTTTCAGCTCCATCATCAGACTTCAGATCACTTCCATGTCATAAAATTATTGCATTGTCATCCGATTCCCGGTATGCAAAATTTCTGCTCAATCGGGAACTGTGACTGATAGGTAGAGTGCTTTTCACAAAAGGAGTTCTTTTTGCGGGGCGCCACTATCGCAAATTTTAAAAGTTAGCATATTAAATAACTTTAGAATCTTCGATGTATCCTTCTGCAATCTTGTTACACTTCTAGCCACCATGGCGTTTAAGAACTGTAATATCAGCGCCTGAGTCAGCTAAGAGTGTTGCTGACGTCCGCCTCAGGCAATGCCCAGTGTAAAGATGGGAGTCCGGAAGCTGAAGAAATTTAGCAATCGTTTTTGGCATATCACCGATTTTATTGATGCCTATGGGCTGTTTTTTACTTTTTCCATTATCATAATGTAAGAAAAATCTTGAAGTTTTTGTATTAGCGGGTCGTAATGCCATATACTTGTCCACCACATTCACATATTCTTCACTAATGACGAATGATCTGTCGATTTTAGTCTTTGTATTCAATAATTTTACTAATATTAATTTGTCCGAATGCTTTTCAACGTCGTTTACCTTAAGATTCAACAATTCATTTGAGCGGTAGAGGTGAGTGATAAATAACGTCACGATGAAAAAGTCACAGTTACTTAACTTCTTTGAGTATCACCGTGACTTGAAACCAAGTAACAACGTTCCAAAATAACATAGGTCGTTATCTCCGTTCGGAGTCACTCCGAGTTCCGAGTCACTTCGGAGCGAATAATAACGACAATGAACGAAGCTGCCTGCGCTGCGATTTGCGATTGCAGTGACATTCGTAAATTATCGTCCGCCATCGTGTATCTTCGGTTTAAGCGCGAGTGGAAGAGAATTTCATTTTTTTATTTCTGGCCTGTTTTTTCGCGATCTTTTATTTTAGCGATAAAGAAATCTGTACATATTGTAAATTTAAAATCAATGTACATTGATGTTGTTGATTCAAAATAATAAACACGCCGCATTCAGTTACAATAAATTTGTGCGACAGTTCTAAGCTTGTAAAAGTGTTAAGATTATAGTACGCGGCACAAGTCTTTGGTTTTGACCATAACGGTGATAACCAAAGACTTGTGCCGCGTACTGCAGATGACAAAAATATGCCTCTATAAATTTTTGGAATTTTCAAAATTATATTAAAAAATAAAATGAAAATTTTCTGATCAACTGTGTTTCTTCAAGAAAGTTTCTCGTACCAAATGGAGGGTATATCGTTATGAGAGTTGAGAGTGATCGACGCGACCGACATGACAAAGTCACGTTAATTAATCACTGCTACTTTTTTGGAACTGGAACGACAGTCACAGTGATTGTAAAGTAACGTTTTTCCCCACCTCTATTGAGCGGCACGCACCATTTATGCCAATAATTAATACAACCTGTAAAAAATAACAATAATTTAGTTTACTTATTTTTAGATAGGTACAGTTAGATAGGTTTTCTTTGAAATAAATTAGCTTTTGTATCAATTTACTTACTTTTAAAGCGAGGTATTTACTGTCTGGTGCTTCATTCAGAAATTTTTCTATTTCAAGGTCACGTTTCGTTTTCAAGACAGCTTTTATCATAGAAAAAATGCTCCATAATGTACTGGATTTTCTTGTTTTAGATAGTTCCATGAAATATGATAATATCACGGTCTCGGAATATGTTTTTGCATTTTTTGAGAGGCGCCAATTATTGAAGGATTCGTACGCCTTTACATATTTCACTTTAGATTTTTCAGGCAAATAGCTGAACTCGGCATTCGAAACTTGTTCTTTCAACTTTTTTGGCGTAAGACAACTACCTTCATCACTGGGGTCACTCATTTCTTTGTAATTAAACAGACTATTAGATCACAAATAGAAATTTGCAAAAGTTTACAACTTAAGTTGAAAATATTTAGTTGAATCTTTACCAAGAGGTTTAGAACCAAATGAAAAATGTGTTGTGAACACCACTGTCGCAAGAAAAATGACAACTATAAGTGCCATCTCACTTACCTCATACAAAAGAGAGAGACAAAGATGGCATTTATCGATGACGTCACAACGCATTCTCCATTTGACTGTAAACTCTAAACTTCTACATCCCGCCATTTTGTATTTTTTTTTTTTTATTAAAAGAGTTGCGTTCGAAATTTGTGTGTGTGACATATTTATGAAAAACAAATTGTAATAATATTTAAAAAAAAAAAAACTCACTTACGACTTATTATTCTATAATAGTATTTTATTTAAAATATTATTGAAAAAATACAATTTATAAAGTTAAAATTCAATAAATAACATTAAAAATTATGTGCATCTCAGTTAAATAAAAATTGTACACAAATAAGTTTCAGAACACACCAACTTCTTCATAGCCAATAAAATTGTGTTCGAAATTCAAATCACTTTGCCTCTCTACTCTCTAGAGAGCAAAAACGGCTTTTGCTCACTGAAATCGATGACCAAAGACACTATTTTCGTGCGAGAGTGGTGAAAAATTATTTATGGCATGAAGTCCAGAATTTATCGAAAAAATGTAATTTAGTTCCGCAAAATTCCGCGGGACCTCATTCGTGAGAAGGACTCTACCACTGAGGTGTATACCTAAAATCATAGGCGGATCCAGGATTTGGTTTGGGGGGGGGGGGGGGCAAGGTGCAGACGGGCAAAAATATTATAATTTTTATTACGAAAAGTGTATGTTTAGCTCGCTCTGAGCGGTTAGGAAGTTTAAACATCCATTACAATAAGTGCGCGAGCAGCGAGCTGCGAGCGCCGAAAAAAAAATTTTATTTCAGAAATATGTGCGAAATTCGTAACTCTACAATGCTTCTGGGGGTACCTTGGCCCCCTGCCCCCCCCCCCTAAAGCTTAAACATCCTTTATAATATGTGCGCGAGCAGCTTGCTTAATGACTCGGGGGGGGGGGGGGGGCGGCTTGGCCCCTTGCCCCCCCTCCCTAAATCCGCCTATGATTATCTATAACACAGATAAAAGGTTCTATAATAATCATTGCAAAATTTTACTAACATTATAAACGTGACAGTTTGTGTCTGGATGTATGCCTAAATGGGTGTGAACAGATTTTATGTCTGTGTGTCTCCGGATAACCAGTGATTTTTACAAAAGATCCCCCTAGATGGAGCGCCACAATCGCGTGATTTTAAGTTAAAATATCTACAGATTTTTAACAATTCATAATTTCTCATATTTAATTTCTCAATTAAATAGGTACATAATATTTAATTAATCTAACAAATAAAAAATATATAATAAATGAAGTATTCACAGTAATTATAAATCTATTATTTAGTTCCGCTAGGTTACGCGGGACTTCTTTTCTAAAACTGTTTGCAGAATAAACGATATTTCTTTTTCTTAGGACATTAGTTCCATTATTTTCCGTGGCGCTAGCTTGTATGAAAAATAATTTACTTTTACAATGAATTTTTCTATTTATCTTCAGATGATTTTACATGTTTTAGAAATTAAAAATAAGCAGCAAAAAGATATTTATTACTGATATTTACACGCATCATGCGCACATTAGATTATTTTCCGCTGGCGCTGATTCATTTGAGAAATAAGTTACATTTACTAATTTAAATGAATTCTAATTTGTATGGCAACAATATAGCATCAAAGTACTCGTCAAGACGAATCAAATGAGCCCAAACTCGATGGGGTTTTTTCTTTTAATCACGGAGTTCCTATGGCCACCTTCCAGCTCCGTTTCGGACCCTGGTTACTATATAGTATCAAAGTACTCGTCAAGACGAATCAAATGAGCCCAAACTCGATGAGGTTTTGTCTTTTGATTACGCGGTTCCTATGACTACCTTTCTTGTTTATTAGCATTTTATATGCGAATCTTTAGATTGATATAACTCTTTTATTTATGAACCGATTTGACTAAAACCAAGACTAAGGTTCAAGTAGAGAAAACTGCAACGTATTAGTGAAAATTTTATTCAAATCGGTGGTGTTGTTTAACCACACCAGTGACACAAACTATTTACAAATTTAGCCCAAATTAAACTAAAGGTCAACCACAAGTTTACAGCCATACCGATAGATGGCGTCTGTAGCGTTTTTGGCACTATTTTTTTTTGAATTGAATTTACTTTATATTCTATTACTTTTATTTCGAATTTTTGATGTAAATTAGGGGCGATGTGTCTGATATAAATGATTATTATTTATTTTATTATTTTATTTTACGTTTCCCTAGGAAAAATTGACAAAATGTTTTACGAATTAGATCGCGCAAGCGACTTTTTCGCGTCGTTTTGTTCATATGCGTATTTTCACAGTTCACCTTAGTAAAGGATCACAATGAATGGGGAGAAATTTCCATTCTTATTATATGTATATGGATATATGGATATGGATATGGATAAAAATATTTTATTCTAAGGGCGGATCCAGGATTTGGTCCTGGGGGGGCAAAGTGCAGACAGGCAAATATATTATTATTTTTACTACGAAAAGTGTGTGTTTAGCTCGCTCTAAACAGTTAGAAAGTTCAAATATCTTTAATAATAAGAGCGCAAGCAGATTGCTGCGAGCGCCGAGAAAAAAAATATAATTTTGACCATGAAATGGGGGCCTAATCCGATGATACTCGCACAGGATCGGAAGGTGTGGCGTGAACATTAGGAGGCCTGTACCCAGCAGTAAGTGGATACGGGTAGGTAGTTTCCGAGATGTAATTTGTGTAGGATGAAAACGTATATTTTCAATGTTAAAGAGAAACACTGATAATTTTCTGTCCACTAGTCCTAAATACAAGTGAATTTAATTAAAAAACCCCCAACGCTATACGTAATATACAATTTTTTGGTGGCGGTTGTCTTGGATTTTAAATTTTATATAGTGGGTTGTATTCTACTAGTTAAGCCCTTTCATTTGATACCCATATTGAGTGAGGGGATCGTGGAAGAATAAAGTAATCCGCCATTTTGTAGCGGTGGCCATCTTGAACCGATTTCCACCAAACATGGCTAAGAACACTTTCGACTCTACTAACTCTACTAACAAACAAAAAAAAATTGAATCTGTTCATCCGTTCGGGAGCTACGATTCCACAGACAGACACGTTAAACTTATAACACCCCGTCGTTTTTGCGTCGGGGGTTAAATAGTTTTTTAAAAAATTCATTATATATGAATTAAAGTTAAGCCTTAGACCACGATATCGCCTGATAAGGGATGATGCCGTAGATGGTAGCAGATTTAACCTATAAGGCGGAATAAATCCCTACATTTGATTCTTACCTTTATGAATATAAACCTCGTCAACGTCTCTCTCCTGGTATTCGTATATTTCTTTAATAGTTTGAGTATCCCATTCTCCAGCTCGCACTTTTAGTGATCCCGATGAAAATCTGCACAAAAATAATTATATTGTCTACTAAAATTAGGTAGGTATAGAAAATAAAATTACTCAAAAAAAGTGTAAATAAAAGTGCGTGGGTGTGTTGTTTATTACAAGTTAACTATAAAACTAAATATTCACTCATAAAAAATAAACTAAAACTAAACTATCTAACTAATTATCTAAAATTATAATAAATACAAGCGATTTAAAATTTAAAAAATCCCCAACGCATTACGTAATTCCCCATTTTGTGATGGCGGCCATCTTGGATTTTAAATTTTGGGGCGGTATACTAATCGATAAGCCCTTTCATTTGATACCCATATTAAGGGGGTCGTGGAAGAAAAAAGTAATCCGCCATTTTGTCGAGCGGCCATCTTTGACCGATTTCCACCAAACATAACTAAGAACACTCTCAACTAACTCTGCTTTCAAACAAAAAAAAAAACTAAATCAAAATCCGTTCATTCGTTTGGGAGCTACAATGCCACAGACAGACACACACACACACAGACAGACACGTCAAACTTATAACACCCCGTCATTTTTGCGTCGGGGGTTAAAAATAAAACTAAGCTAAATCTAAAAAGGTTCCCCGCGGCATTGTTCCCGAAATGCTGGCAGCATAACTACTCTGGATGGCATAATATGGTAGAGTGCTTTTTGCGAAAGGATTCTTTTTTCCGGAGCGCCACTATTGCACATTTTAAAAGTTAAAATATTTATATCATAATTAACTCCTCACAATTTCTCATATTTAATTTCTTATAGGTATTTTATCTAACAAATAAAAATTATTTAGGATATGAAGTTCAGTATTAATCGATAAAATTTAATTTAGTACCGCTAAATTCCGCGGGACCTCTTTCGTGAAAAGGACTCTAGCTGCTAGCCATTATATTGTTAGTTTTTGTGCTAAAAGCAAAATTTTTGAGAAACAACGCAAAAAAAAATGTATTGGCCATAATAATTATTAGCCATAACTCATGACTCGTGACGTCAGTATCCGAACTCGGGTGAAAGTACATTTTGATGACGTAGCGCGTCGCCATCCAAAAAATAAGTATCAAATATTTTTTACTAGCATATATGCTCGCGGCTTTACCCGCGTGGCAAAATCCTTTCTTAGCGGAAGCCTTCATTATAAGAACTATCTGTGTTCCAAATTTCAACCCAATCTATTCAGCGGTTTGGGCTGTGCGTTGATGGATCAGCCAATCAGTTACGCTTTGCTTTTTATATTTAGAATGCAATCTGGTCTAATTATGCTATATTTCCTTTTTTTTTTACCTTGCAACATCCCTATGTATATAATTATTATTTGTACAATAAATTATTTTTTACTTCATCATCATCATCTCGGCCGTAGGACGTCCACTGCTGAACATAGGCCTCCCCTTTGGACCCTCTATATACACATTGGAAGCGACCTGCATCCTGCGTCTTCCGGCGATCTTTGTAAGGTCGTCTGTCCACCTTGTGGGTGGACGTCCTACGCTGCGTTTGCCCGTGGTCTCCACTCGAGCACTTTTCGACCCCATCGGCCATCCACTCTATTTGCTATGTGGCTTGCCCATTGTCATTTTTTTATACAACGAAGTAAGAAGACGAGCAACCTCTCATGATGATTAGAGATTACGCTGCCCATAATCAGTACAGTACTACCTAGTATTTAACAAAGGTTAAACTGGATGCACTGCACCAAGCTTCTTACTTGAGAGTCATAAGTTGTTAAGACTCTTCAGCCCAGTAATTTCACTAGCTACAGAGCCCAGAGCTGCGGTAGGAACCGAAGTACAGCAATGTTTGCACACCGCTCAGGCGGTACAATAACTGGCACTAGAAGTCTACCCCCCGGTAATATCCTAAATACTTTTTTCCTTTATATAATTCAGAAATAATACTATTTACTATACGTACTTGCTAGCGACATGCGCTCCTGTCATCACCACTTGTGGGTGTATGAGGACCCCCACTCCTACGTAGCTTCCATTTCTCGAGTCTAATAAAGCTATCACCCATGGAAACTCGCCGAATTGCGCTGCGTTACCCTGGAAGTAGATAAATATAAATAAATATTTCAGGACGTTTCACACAGCGCCACCTAACCCCAAACTAAGCAACTTAATGCTTGTGTTATGGTGGTTAGGATAACGGATATAATACATATATACTTTTCTTTTGTAAATACATACTTATAATAGATATTGAAAACCACCCAGACCAGAAACAAATATCTGTGGATCACACAAACATTTGTTCCATTCGGGAATCGAACCCGCAACCTTCTGCGTTGCAGGCGGGTATTAGCCCACCGTGCCACAGAGGTCGTGAGATTAGATTAGATTGAGACAGGGAGGGATTTATCCCGCCTTTTAGGTTTAGTCTGCTAACTGCTACCATCTACGGCAGAATCGCTTAACATTACGCGAGATCGTGGTCAAAATCTAACCTATCTTACTAATATTATAAACGTGAAAGTTTGTGAGAATGGATGTCTGGATGTTTTTACTCTTTCACGCCTAAACGGGTGGACCGATTGAGCTGAAATTTGGTATAGAGATAGCTTAGACCCTGGAATAACACATAGGCTACATACAACACAGCTGGTAAAACCGCTGGGTGCAGCTAGTATTTAATAAAAAAAAGATTAGATTAAGTTACTTATTTGGTGGGATTAAATAAGACTTTTGAAGCGGTGGTAGTCAAGCTGTTATTTGGTGCAGATGTAATTCTGGATCTCCAAGTTCGAATCCCGACCCCTGTGCGTTTTTTCCACTCTATATACTAGTGGAAGACTTATCCGTTATACTGGTGGTTGGCTTTGGCCGTGGCTAGTTACCACCCACTGGACAAAACCGTGTCGCCAAGCGGTCATTGTGACCATGTTCCAGCATGTTAAGACACTTCAGACCAATAATTAAGGTAATTTAATGAGCTACAGCAAACTCCAACATATAAAAGAAAACAAATGTAATAGACATTCTCACTAGTATAAACCAACTTAAATGGAGGTGGACAGGCCACATGATGAGATGTGGCCACGTAAATTGCAGCAAACTCCTAACAAACTGGTACCCCAGAGACGGTAAAAGAAGTAGAGGACGTCAACACCTCAGACTGGCGGATCCAGGATTTGGTTTTGCCAAGATGCAGACGGGCAAAAATAATATTATTTTTACTCCAAAAAGTGTGTGTTTAGCTCGCTCTGAACAGTTAGAAAGTTCAAAGACCCTTAATAATAAGTGCGCGAGCAGCTTGCTGCGAGCGCTAGGAAAAAAAAAATCATCTTGACCATGAAATATGTTAAAAATTCGTAACTCCACAATGCTTCTGTTTGGGGGTTGGCCCCCTGCCCCCCCCCCCCCCCCCCCCCCCTAAATCCACCTATAGATGGGAGGACGACCTGAGACAGACAGCAGGCCCATTTTGAAGGCGAGCCACCAGCGAAAGGCCACAATGGAAAGGGCTAGAGGAGGCCTATGCCATAAGGCACACTGAGCAGCTTGATTTAATTTAAAAAGAGTGTCTACAGAAGAAACACAGCTCAGTTTAATGGCTCAAATAAATTAGCTACAGCACCCTCTTACCGAAGCACAGTAATGTTTACACATCACTGCTCAGGTGGTAGAATAATTGCACCGTTAGACTTATCTCCTGCAAAGGAAGTCTGCCCCTGGTAAAAAAGAGCCCATGATAAACTAAAGTGCGCGTTATAATTAAAAGTAAAACATTTTTTGTGAATAGTAGTACATTTTTGTTTCGTGACAATGGCAACAGCTTTCGCGGTTCTACAGCAACTTAAATTTGGGGAGGAACAAATTTTTAAAGACACAATAGCCGAGACGACTCGGCCTGTGCCAGTAACCGAGGTGGCACAGGTCTACAGCACCAGCACCATCGGCCAAGAACCCCAACAAAGTATTTGCTAGATGTAAAGAACTTACTCCTCCAACCACGGTGACTCCCAAACCCCATGGGTTCCTGTACCCACATCCCTTCAGCTTGGTGGGATCAGGTTTGGGCTTCTCAGGAGGAGCTTCCTTGGGTGCCTTGCAGCATAGTTCCACGCTCTCCTGGCATTGAGGCTCGTTATTTTCACCGAACCTTGAAAAAATAGAAAGAAAAATGGGCTAATGGGGAAATGGGCTTCAAAAAGAAAAATGATTTGACATAATATTATTCCAAAACGCAAACTTTCGGACAAATTATAAGTAATATTAAAAAATTGACAGTGCCAGTCCGCCTGAGTGATGTCCAAAGTTACTGTGCTTCGGTAGAAGGGCACTGTAGCTAGTGAAATTACTGGGCTGAAGAGTCTCAACATCTTATACTTAATGACTCTGGTAAGAAGCGTTGGTGCAGTGTAGGAAGAATCCTAGGTGGCACTGTACTGATTATGGGCAGCGTTATCTCTTACCATCAGGAGAGCGTCTTGCTCGTCCTCTTACTGTTTTGCATAAATAGGAATTTTACATCATTGTGGAATTTTGGGTGGCACTGATTCACTGATTATTATATTATATGGACAGCGGTATCTCTTACCATCAGGAGAGCGTTTTACTCGTCTTCTTACTCTTTTGCATAAATTAAGAATTTTACATCATTGAGATCCTGTGTGGGACTGTGAACTGATTATGGGCAGCGTTATCTCTTACCACCAGGAGAGCGTCTTGCTCGTCTTCCCTACCCTTATATAAAGATGTCTTGTCAAAATTACTAATAAATTAAATGTTTTATTTTATTAAATTAGTGGCTTTGTTTTGTTTAATTTAATTGTTTTACTTATTCAAAAATGTTGCTTGTACTCACCTAATATCCAACTCTCCCCATCCAGTGACTGAAGCATTGTTCGCATCGACTGCTACTCTTTTCTCGTCGCACAAATAGTAGGGCACACACTGACAACTATCGCCGTCCTTGTCTGTCAGCGTCGTCGGTGACTGAGTCGGCTTTACCGTGATCTGGAAGAAAGAGATAGATGTAATAAGCGTAGAGTTAAGACAAAATTTAACAAGTTAATAAAATAAAAAAAAAGAAGAGTTTTGGCGGCAAGCCTTGATCATATCATTAGCTCCACGTCTTTTGCTTAATAATCGTGTAGAATTTGATTGTTAGCGTGTAATAATGGTGGAATATTGCGTGTTAAGTGTTTTTGAATGTGCACAGATGTAGGCAAGTGATATGGTGCTGAAATATGAATTTTGGTGCCCCCTCCAAAACTCCTCCGAACTTTCAGTAAAATTCCACCCATTTTACTGGAAGACTCACGTGACTAGACGAGCTATTAAGCTCACTCTGACTCTGACCTGACTAACTAACTTATTACTTAAAAAATAACATTTAACTTGACACTGGCAAAACACGAAAGTGGAGACCATAATTTAATATCCCGTGAACATTCACGAATTTTACTCGACACTGGCAAAATGCACATGTTGCCATATTATTAAAAAGAAAAAAAAAAAAAAAACCCCAAGGCAACGGTTTTAAAATATGTAATTAGAGGTTTTGTGGTGGCGGTCATCTTGGATTTAAAATTTATCAAAGTACGTTTTAAATTCTACTTGTTAAGCGCATCAAGGCAAGGGTTTGACTAGTAAAATACAACGCACTATAAAGAAATTAAAATCCAAGATGGCCGCCATCACAAAATGGCGAATTACATATTTTGACCAACACATTGCGGGTTTTTTTAAAATTTAATTAATTGACTTGTTATTTTTTTTGATACGTACATCTTCAAGATTTGTCCGTCCATCCGTGTCAGGGAGGGAAGTGGGAGGTGTTCCGAAAATGTTGACCAGAACTGAAGGGTCGATGGTAGTGTCCTGCGCTGAAGCCAGGGTCAAAGCCAGGAGGAATAAGGCGCTGAAACAAGAAATATTTAAGGACCATTTATCAAGTAATACGGGGGTAATTTTTCTTACCCATAGTACACCTAGAGCCCAAACCAAACTGAAATTTGGTATCTTATCTTATATAGGGGGCTGACTAAGTCAGCAACACATCGACCCATTGGGATCTATTGTGTTAACCCCTTGCATACCGTTTCTTACTCTTCGAAGAAATGGTTAATTAGAGTGGTGATCCCGCTAAGAGGAAGAAACCTGAACTCCTCCGGTTTGGGGTACGCTGTCCCAAGAGGCTCATGCGTTTCGTAGCCAGTACGTCGCAGAAATTTGGTATAGAGAGACCCTTTTTTTGATTCAGGAAAAATGCGTTACGCATCATAACCCGCGCCGGGGGGCGCGGGGCGGTATGTGGGACTCCCCCGCCGAAGACGGGCGCGGCGGGGATACCCACTACCCACTAAAAAACCTGGGGGTGTTCCTGCGGGACGCCATAATGCCGGGGCAGCGGGTACGCCGAAGCACTCGTCCGCGGCCCCGACGGCGTAGGTAGCTTAGTCCCTGATATAACATATAGGCACACAGTACAGCTGGTAAAACCGCTGGGCGCAGCTAGTGACGTCATAAAGGTAAGTGTACATTGCGTGCAATTTTTTACTTCTTAATACTTATTTCGTGAGTCATCGGGGAATTACCTACCATTACCTACGTCATACCAATTAAACCATTACACACAAGTAAATTTAAAAACAAATATTAAAACTACATCAAGCTTGCTTTCATTGATAATTAGCGAGAGTGAGACCCACGTTTTTCAAAACTGATCTTTTTCGATAACAAGTGAAATTTAAAAAATACTTTTTAAAAACAAGCTTTAATTATTGTTATCATCTTGCATCATAAAGTACTCGTCAAGACGAATAAAATGAGCCCAAACTCGATGGGGTTGCGTTGTTTTATGACAGAGTTCCTTTGGCCACCTTCCAGCTCCATCATCAGATCAGCTCGATGTCATAAAAATATTGCATTGTCATCCAATTTACACACGCATGCAAATTTTCAGCTCAATTGGAAACCGGGAAGTGGGTCAAATTAAACTTGCAAGATTTGATTACAGACAGACCGACAGACAGACAGACAGACAGACAACAGACAGGTGAAAGTAATATAAAGCTTGTAAAAAGAGGATTTAATCCCGTCTTGTAGGTTTAGTCTGCAGTCTGCTACCATGTAGATGGACGCAACGACGAACGCGACTTCGCTGTTAAGATCACGCGAGATCGTGGTAAAAAATGGTATCCTACAATGAATTTAAATAAATGGGACTACTTATTATGTAGGTTTAAAATCTGCCAAATTTGATAAACATACGGCAGCGACAAGGTTTTCTCCTTGGGGTAAATAATTCAAATATATTAAAGCTTGCTGCGAACGCCGAGAAAAAAATATAATCTTGACTATGAATAAGTATGACTAGGAAATATTCCGCGCGCCAATTATTATAATTCGAAACTTTGCAATGCTTCTAAATTTGCCCAACCCACACAGGGGAAAGGAAGGACAAGGTGGTCAAGAAGGACAAGTGAGGAAGGTCAAGGGCGAATACAGATCCGCCCTTGACAAGCAGGCTACCTTATGAATTTATCGAGTGTCAAAAATTTCAACCGAATTATAGGTACCTATAATGTTTTTTTCGTTTACTACTAAATCTTTGTTTACCGTGCATTTTCAAGTTCTTTGAACAGCCACCTTGATTATAATGAATTTATTTATTCAATAGTCTTGACTTGACCTCATAGCATAGGTGTTGGTATCAAGCACAATTAGTTTTGTTTCGGTATTTTCCTCATAGCCTGCCGACCGTGCAAATGTAAATTGCGATATCAACCGGTTTGGTTCATACGTCCTATTAATAATTATCTATATTATGAACGCGAAAGATTGTATGGATGAAATGAAATTTTGGTGGTTATTCCTGATTTTTAACCCCCGACGGAAAAACGACGGGGTGTTATAAGTTTGACGTGTCTGTCTCTGTGTGTGTCTATCTGTGGCATCGTAGCTCCCGAACGGATGAACGGATTTTGATTTATTTTTTGTTTGAAAGTAGAGTTAGTCGAGAGTGTTCTTAGCCATGTTTGGTGGAAATCGGTCCAAGATGGCCGCCGCTACAAAATGGCGGATAACTTTTTTCTTCCACGACCCCCTCAATATGGGTATCAAATGAAAGGGCTTGACTAGTAGAATACAACGCACTATAACAAATTTAAAATCCAAGAGGGCCGCCACCACAAAACCGCGTATTACATATTTTGAACTCGTTGCGTTGGGGGTTTTTTAATTTTTTAATTTAATTAACTTGTTACGTCTATAGTGACTAAAGTATTTTTTTTAATAACATATCACTATATAGATCTGTTATATAGTATCACAATCTAGCCTTTCTAGGCTAATAAGTAATTTATCTGTAACATATTTTTTTACAAAATTATAATAGTTTAGATAGTTATTATAATACTTTAGTTATTTTCTACAAAAATAACTAAATTAATAATGCAAAATTTAAAATTACTTTTTAATTAGGTGATTGGCGTGTGGTTATTTATACTGCCACGTTCGGTGTAGGGTATACTAGATACTGCACTCTCAGTTAGGGATGAAAATTACACTATAATCACTCCAACCAGCTATAACCACATCGATATATTCCCATACAAATGCCAGCAATATTCCCAAAGTTTCTGATCATCTTTGGGAATATTTCCGGCAATTTTCATCCCTAGTCCTAGTGTTGGAATGACAGTGCTGTGGAAAAGCAAACGAAAACGACTGTCATCTCAGTACATTTTTTAGCGATAGCGACAAACGATCGGTGCTTGTCTAACCCCTGCTCCGGAGCCGCTCGGCCGCGGCCCGCACAGCCGTCTTCTCGGCGAACATGTACTCGTCACTGCTGCGAGGGACTTGGACTAGAGATGAAAATTGCCGGAAAAATTCCCATAGATGCTCAGAAATTTTGGGAATAGTGCCGACATTGCCAGTCGGGCAATAAACCGCGGGCGAACATAGTGCTGCACCAGCGCGGCAGCCGTTTAATGGTGGTATGGATGGTTAACTAGATTCACACTTTTGTTGTGTGTTGTGTCGCGCAGCACGCAGGGCGATTGGCTAATTCATACTAAGACTGATGTCCACTTCAATGTACATTACTGAGTTTGTTATTGTAGTTAATGTACTCATCGCGGATGAGTGCTTCGGCGTACCTGCTGCCCCGGCATTATGACGTCCCGCAGGAACACCCCCAGGTTTTTTAGTGGGTATCCCCGCCGCGCCCATCTTCGTCGGGGGAGTCCCACATACCGCCCAGCGCCCCCGGCGTGGGGTGATGATGCGTAACGCATTTTTCCAGGGATAAAAAAGGTATATATACTCATATGAGGAGGTTTAAACAAGTAATGTGTATGTTTGTCTATGGATTCTAGTGTTTTACATGTGGGTGGGTGATGATAGCCAATAGGGGGGCAGGATCATTACATCCCCAAGACACCATAACGCGTCCCAACACACCACACCCCGAAAATGTGAATCTAACAATACAAAACCACACCAATGGCGTAATTTAATTATATATCTGAGGCACGGCGACAATCTTTTATTATTTGTTATAGGTATAGGTTAGCCTTTGACCACAATCTCGCCTGATCTTAGCGACGGTGCGGTCGTAGATGGTAGCAGATTAAACCTAAAAGGCGGGATATTTTTTTTGGATGGGTTCCGGAACAGCGTGTACGACGAAGCACTCATCCGCGGCCCCGACGGCGTTTGGTTCACTGACAGGAGGACCCCTCCGCGGTGGGGTGAAGAGTAGTTTCACCCCACCCTCTCAACCTGCCTCCCTACTCCCTATGCCACTGTTATGCGCGTACCTACTTGCGTCTTTTGATGGGTGACCCATAGTGGTGCTTCAACATTCCAAAAAAAAATACAAATTGAACGAAACCCTTGCTGAACAAGTCTGACTTGTAAACTCGCTAAAATACTTTTATTTAACAGTATAGAAGGAATATGTGGCCAGAATTCTGGCGCGGCATTTCCTCGCTGAATACAACAGCTATTGTTGGCAAAATACAAGTGAGAATTGTAGTTTGGATTTAGTTTTTTTAAATGCAAATAGTATGAAGCTAAGGAAGACGCTCTCCTGATGTTAAGAGATAACGCTGCCCATAATCAGTACAGTGCTACCTAGAATTTCACAATGATGCAAAACCAGTGCTTCTTACGTTATAAAAGATGTTAACACTCTTTAGCCCAGTGCCCTCCTACTGAACGCAGAACGAAGCACAGTAACGTTTGCACATTACTGCTCAGGCGGTAAAATAATTTTAATGTATTTATTTATTTTGTAGATTTATTAAAATCAATTATTTGCATTTAAGTATTTAATAAAACTTACCATAAAGCCATTTTAATCACTAATCACTGTACAATAAAGAACCTAATAATAAAATTAAAAACTTAACATATTATTATTTTTATATCTATTTGGCGCGGCGTGTGTCCGGTTCTTAAGGTCGCGGTAGACTGGTCAACATAATATTAAATTTATCGTGTAGAATAATTGCGCAGATGGGACGTTTGATACAGTGCCTACTTGTCCTTAATTTCATAGAGGCACGGTAATATATACGGTCAAGCTTAAAATATTTTGTTGGACCGGCCAATGTGAAGACCGTACTGCTGTACGGGTGCGAGACGTGGAAGGTTACCAAGGACATCTCGCATCAACTCCAAGTTTTCGTCAACCGATGCCTTCGCAGAATCCTCAGCATCTACTGGCCCAACATAATTTCCAACGAGCTACTCTGGGAAATCTGCAGTGAAAGTCCGATCGACCAACTGATCAAACGCCGCAAATGGAGCTGAATAGGACACAGTCTCCGAAGGGATTCAAATCATATACCGAGCAAGCCCTAGACTCCCCTAGGAACCCCCAAGGAAAGCGTAAACGTGGACGTCTAAAACAAACCTGGCGGCGGACAGTCGTGGATGAAGCGAAGACCATTGGGAAGACCTGAAGTGAAATCAATCGCTCAGGACAGCTCGGGATGGAGATGCACTGTGAACGCCCTCTGCCCGAGCTAGGGACATAGGAAAATAAGTCAAGACCTACTTAACATTCAAATATCTACGCGATAGGAACCGATTAATAAAAAAAAAAATAAAGTGAATTATATGTACCTCTATATTCTACTTCTGCGTAGGCAAGATTTTGACCGTTTTGGAAATTCTGTCTGCAGTCTGTACATGAATGTATTCTTTGGCATTGTTGTTAAGCGATTCACATTGATGAGAAACTAGTTGTAATGAACTTATGCGACGTAAGGTCATCTCCTTTTGTACCTATTATCTTTTGTAACAACCTCGTATAATAATTAATACAATATAATAATATAAGAATTCTATTAATCTTCTAATATAAGTAAAAAATATAATCTGCGAAATATATATAAATATATAAAAGTAAAGAAGTCTGATTGACTGACCAATCTATCAACGCACAGCCTAAACCGCTGAACGGATTGTATTGAAATTTGGAACACAGATAGGTTTTATGACTCTGCTAAGAAAGGATTTTGCCACACGGGCAAAGTCGCAAGCGAATAACACATAGGCTACAGTACAGCAGGCATAGGCGGATTTTGGGGGGGAGGGGGGCGGCTGCCGAGGCCCCCCCCAGAAGCATTGTAGAGGTACGAATTTTGCACATAATTTCATGGTCAAGATTATAATTTTTTTCTCGGCGCTCGCAGCAAGCTACTCGCTTGCACTTATTTATTAAGCATATTTGAGCTTTCTGTTCAAAGCGAGCTAAACACACACTTTTCGTAGTAAAAATTATAATATTTTTGCCCGACTGCACCTTCCCCCCAGGGCCCAGGACCAAATCTTGGATCCGCCCTTGACAGCGGGTAAAACCACTGGGCGCAACTAGTGTTATATAATAGTATACATACCTATGTAATATGAACCAGAACTTAGTATTAATAAATACTTCAAAAAAGTGTAACAACTGGCGGTTTTACCGCTAATAGCGATCTCTTCTAGACAACCAAACAGGAAAGGAAAATAAATTACTGACAACGGTGGTTTCAAGATATTTAGTGAAGGAAAATACACACATAGTTACCTATTTAAATACATAGGCACTACATAGATATTAAAAACACTAAATAAGTAGGTGCACATCAAATCCTAACGTTAGGTAGTTGTCCCACCGAACCGAAGGCGAGAAAACGAGTAGCTATCGGCGATTTTCTCGCTTAAGAAACGTACTAAAGATGTAACATTTTGTGAATACAATTAGGCATATACATAAATAGTTGATCGCTGACTGTTCACACTGCCGGCGAGGACTCGTTTCACTAGCTCGCTCAGCGATACTCGCGCTTTATCAGAAGTGACGCCGAGCGAGCAACCAGCAGTCATTTCTCTACAGTGCGAGTAATCGTTCATCTCACTCGCACACTCGTTTATAGCCGAGCTACACAACTCTCGGAACTCGGAACTACGCACTCGCTCCTCGCCAACTCGTTTTAAATTCTAAATTCAAGCTCTACTCGCTACTCCGTCCGCTCCCGGCGCTCGAGTATGGGATAGACTGAAAACCAGCGCTGCGCAGTGGATTCTCCCTGTGCCGCACAAAGTTTTTTTTTTTTAAATGAAATGAAATGAAGATGATTTATTGGCTCTATCTTACAGCTTAAGCTTACATAGTGTGTTAAAGTTTTAATGTAGGTACTCGCCAATGTAAAGTATGCCAATGTATGTATGTCGTAAATAGCAACGGCTTATGCACTTTGCCAGTGTCGAGTAAAAAGGAGACAACAGATTACGCGAAAAATGCCTACAAAACGCACAAAGTTGAGTCTATCCCATTTGACAATAGAATTGATCAAATTGTGTATGCTTTTTTCATGTGTATTTTTTTTTGCTGTTTTACTGTCAATATATATATTTTTTTTATCGTTGCCGGTGGGACATCTGCCTTATTATTAGCAATAAATATTCGCGCGATTTGTTTTATTTTCCTCAATAAAATAAATTGCATGGAACTGGTTTCATAAAACTACAAAAAGTCGCCGAGGCGGGGGCGAGGTCTTTTATTATTTCAATCGCCACAAAACCGGGTATACTCGTACCTCACAGACCTAGGTCATGACCTCAAGATGAGATAACCTGTTCCACTTTAGTAATTTATTGAAATATTTACCTACCTATAGCTATCGTAATATGTATGTACGTATTGCCCGGCGGTTTTACCTGTTGTAGGTAAATATTAAGGAAGCCTAATGTGTTATTCAGGGTCAAAATTCTACGTACCCACTGCCTCGGCATTGTGTCATACCACAGAATACACCCAGGTTTTATAAGAGTTATCCTAGCCGCGCCCATCTTCGGCGGGGAAGTCCCACATTCAACGTAACACATTTTTCATGGGTCAAAAAAGGGTCTAAATTTCCTTCGCAGAAGAGTTTACACCCGCAATTTGTATTATTCACTTTGGCCCAGTTGACAAAATGGAACCAGTTGAAACAGTGGACCCAGTTGACACAAGTGAATTAAATTAAAAATTTAAAAAACTCCCAACGCAATACGTATTTCACCATTTTGTGGTGGCGGCCATCTTGGATTTTAAATTTAATATAGTGCGTTGTATTCTACTAGTAAAGCCCTTTCATTTGATACCCATATTGAGGGGGTCGTGGAAGAAAAAAGTAATCCGCCATTTTGTAGCGGCGGCCATCTTGAACCGATTTCCACCAAACATGGCTAAGAACACTCTCGACTAACTCTACTTTCAAACAAAAAAAAAACTAAATCAAAATCCGTTTATCCGTTCGGGAGCTACGATGCCACAGACAGACACACACACACACACACAGACACGTCAAACTTTTAACATCCCGTCGTTTTTGCGTCGAAGGTTAAAAATGGACGCAATTGAAACAGTGGGTCCAATTGATAAGTTGGAAAGTAAATAAAGTTAAAAAGGTGGACATAATTGATAAATTGTACCTAGTTGATTGTTGATAAATTGGACTCGGTTGATACAATGCATCATGTTGAATAAGATCAAGTTAATAGTGGACCCATGTGAAAATAATTAACAAATTTGAAAAAAGTGGACCATGTTGGAGAAGTGGACCCTTTTGATAAATTTAATAACGTTGGAAAAGTGGACCATATTGGACCAAGTTAAAAATGGAGTGTGAACGAATAGTGGACCATGTTTGAAAAGTTGATAGAGTTAGGACCCAGTTGACAAATTAGACCCTGTTGATAAATTGGACCAAGTTGACAAATTAAAGAGTTGATAAATCGGACCCTGTTTATAAATTGGACCCTGGCCTCATTATTCTCCCGAATCACAAACCGCTGGCCACATTACTCGCCCTGGTCACATTACCCATCCTGGCCACATGGTCCACATTACTCACCCTGGCACATAGCCCTGGCAACATGGGCCACCCTCTGGTAACACGCCTTTAACCTTTTGCACAAACGCATTTTCGTGACCTGTGCGCCAAGGCACAATTTAAAACAAAATACCTACGAAAGAACTAGTGTTGCCAAGAGTCGATAAATATTTTTATATCACTTTATTAAGACTGGGTTTTTTGTCGTCTATAGACGTCATTGGCGTACAGGACCCGCAAGTACTTGTCAAGTATAGGTGACTTTGGCGGTTAAAAGGTTAAGACACGTCAATAAAAGACAATAAATGCTCAAAAGTTCTTATTTATTAAATAATCTTATATATTTCTAAGTTTAACAGTAGGTAGTGCTGTGCTGCAGTTAGCCTTTTCAAACTGCTCTCTTAGTTGTTTCAATCTAGCTCGAGCTAGAGTTAGGTTGGCATTGGTCGCTCTCATACTTTCCTGAAAAAGTAAAGTTAAATGAAAAATTGGGATGTTAAGAGCGCTTATACAGTTGGACACTCTCTATTTGATACATTTTGCAATATTAATTCATAGAATTAATTTTTTGACACTTCCTCAACAGAATTTGGGCAGATCTCATTTTGGATCACCGAATTCAAATCCCTGCGCCGCACCGATGACTATAATTAGGTAGCCAGGGAGCGATTTATCCCGTCGTCTAGGTTTTGTCTGCCATCTACCATCTACGGTCTACCATCTACGGCCGCATTGTCGCTTAACATCTCGCGAGATCATGGTAAAAGGCTAACCTATAATATTAATTATCATTATTTTAAAAATCACAGGTCTTCAGAATTTTATGTCAATAGGCCTTCAGAAGGCCTAACTGGGGACTGGGGTAATGAGTCTTAACATCTTATAACTCTTGAGCACAGATCATAAAGCTATATCATATATCTTTCTAGTATATGCTCTTGAGTAAGAAGCGTTGGCGCTGTGCACCTAGATTTTTACATGATTGTGAAATCCTCGGTAGCACTGTACTAATTAAGTGCAGCGTTATCTCTTACCACCAGAAGAGCGTCTTGCTCACCTTCTTACTTTTTGTATATAAAATTGCATTGTCATCCGATTTATACATGCATGTTAAATTTAGCTCAATCAGAAATCGGGAAGTGGATCAAATTAAACTTCCAAGATTTGATTACAGACAGACAGGTGAAAGTAAATAAAAGCTTGGTAATAAAACTATACCTCACCTGTACATTTAGCAGTGTTCTGTCAGACCGCGTGAGTTTTTCCACTGATATATCTATGGAATGCTTCACCAGTCCCTCTAGGTTCGCTCGGAAGGACACATTTGCTTCCCCTGGAATAAGTACAATTGAAAATATATTATAACTGACATTCAGCTTGCTTTTGAGAAGTGAAGAGACGCACGTTTTGGAACGAAGTTCCTTATCGCGCGTTGTGAAAGGGGGCTAGACGGAAAAAATTCTTACGAAAAGTTGTCACGACACTTTTTGCTATAGTAAGCTATTGTAAGCTGTGCGGCGTGCGCATGTTTCTCTGTCTGTCTCTCTCTCTCTCTTATAGAAAGCAAGCCAGATATTTTCATTAATCGAAAGGAACTTAGTTCCATCCGGGTGTCCCTTGACACCTCTCAAGTTTTTTTAATTGTGTTTCATGTATGCGTGTGATTCTTTTGCTCGCACGATTTGACGAATTATATCAAGAAAGAAAGTAAGAAAACTCTTTATTGTTTCACCGCAACTTGTAAAATAACTTAAATCTATTTAAACAGTTTACATTATAAACAGTGAGACAATAATTGGCGATCTTATCGCTAATAGTGATCTCTCAGACAACCAAGCAGAACTGTATATTCACTTTATTTTTTTTAATACAGTAATACCCCGCTTTACGCGACCCCGTTAAGCGCGGTTTTAGTATAACGCAAATTCCTAATTTCGCGCTCTTTCAAAAATTTATTCAGCTTTGGACATATTGCAGAGTAATAAACAATAATAATTTAATAATATAATTTTCATCCCCCCACCTCGGAAAGTGTATTTTTGCGCTTCGATATCTGACTGGAAAAGTCCATATTATCCTCTAGAGAAATTCAAATTTACTTTACCCTCTAGAGACAAAAACATAATTAAACCTATTTACTTCCACCTTTATGGTACCGAAATAAGCGTACAACTTTATTAAATTTGTTAAAAACTCGGAGTAAGAACCTCTTTAGTAAACTTTTATTTTTTAATTTGCTTTGGGCGCACCAGCAGCCTTACCAGTAAGTTACTTTTGTAACATATTACGTTTCTTTTGAACTATATTTACGTTAGTTGTTTATATATAAGTTACATTTCGAGGCAATAATGTTTTTTAATGAATTATATAGTACTGTAATAGAAAATAATAGTTGAGTTAATTTAGCAGAGTTAATAGAATAAGCCAATTTTTTATAACTTTATTTAGTTAGTAGCAAGATTTTTTCTAAGTATTACTTTTTAGTAACTTTTTTATTAACGATTTCTCACTGTAATAAACTGAAAATGAGGAAATAATCACTAAAACGAATAGGTAGAGTGCTTTTCACGAAAGGAGACCTTTTTGCGGGACGCCACTATCGCACATTTTAAAAGTTTAAATACCTTTAACTTTTTAACGCCTCATAATTTCTCATATTTAATTTCTAAATCAAAAAGGTATTTATTTTATGTAACAAATAAAAATGATTTAAAATATGAAGTCCAATAATAAAAAATTAGTTCCGCTAAATTCCGTGGGACCTCTTTCGTGAAAAGGACTCTAAGTAAGCGTACCTACGTAAATTAAAATTGAATACTGGTTATTTTTGAAGATAGTGCACTGGCAACACTGTGCGCATCCATGGTGAGAATAATTTAAAAAAAAAACTTTTAGCATTGAGTTATTTCCTCGCTGAGGGGGGATGAAAAATTATGTGTCACACTCGAGTGCAAAGATTTTTGACCTTGTGCTCTTTTGATTCCCTCGCTAACGCTCAGGATTCTAATTATTAAATCACTCGCTACGCTCGTGATTCAATTTTAGAATCCTTCGCTTGCTCGGTCATACAAACTGAGCACGCGGTAAAAAAGCAACTTTGCACTCTTGTATAACAAATAACTATTATTCAATAAAAGGCATTACAGAAATATTGAAGAAACCTCTAGACCCGTGCTATGGGTAGCAGGACTTCCTCGCCAGAGTAGCAAAGTAAAATGTTATATATATTATATAATAGCCTATAAACAATGATATGATTTGTGATAGCAAAAGGCAGACTATGATGACCGTGTCTTAACCATAAACCTCGATATAAGCGAATTTCAGTTAACGCGATTTTTTAACCCCCGACGCAAAAACGACGGGGTGTTATAAGTTTGACGTGTCTGTCTGTCTGTCCGTCTGTCTGTCTGTCTGTCTGTGTGTCTGTGTGTGTGTGTATGTGTCTGTCTGTGGCATCGTAGCTCCCAAACGGATGAACGGATTTTGATTTAGTTTTTTTTGTTTGAAAGTAGAGTTAGTCGAGAGTGTTCTTAGCCATGTTTGGTGAAAATCGGTCCAAGATGGCCGCCGCTACAAAATGGCGGATTATTTTTTTCTTCCACGACCCCCTCAATATGGGTATCAAATGAAAGGGCTTGACGAGTAGAATACAGCCCACTATATAAAATTTAAAATCCAAGATGGCCGCCATCAAAAAAATGGTGAATTACGTATTGCGTTGGGGGTTTTTTAAATTTTTAATTTAATTCACTTGTTCCAGAATGTATCCCTCGCGTAAAGCGGGGTATTACTGTATCACTATACCTACCTCTATAGTATAACCAGCTGCGCCCAGGGGTTTTGACATTCTGTACTGTAGCCTATGTAAGTCTAAGCTATATCTATACCAAATTTTAGCTCAATCGGTCCACCCGATTAGGCGTGAAAGAGTAACAAATCATACATCCAGACATTCTAACAAACTTTCACATTTATAATATTAGTAAAACAAAGTTGCTTGTCAGTGTGTCAGTCTGTCTGTTCTTATGTATGCTTAATCTTTAAAACTAGGTACGCAACTGATTTTGATGTGGTTTTTTTAATGGATAGAGTGATTCAAGAGGAAGGTTTTTACGTATAAATAAAATAAAAATAAAACAAGTGAAATTTTAAAAAAACTTTTTAAAAACAAGCTTTTATTATCATTACCTAAAAGTATTCGTCAAGACGAATAAAATGAGCCCAAACTCGATGGGGTTACGTCGTTTAATTACGGAGTTCCTATGGCCACCTTCCAGCTCCATCATCAGATCAGCTCCATGTCATAATAATATTGCATTGTCATCCGATTTATGCATGCATGCAAAATTTCAGCTCAATCGGACACCGGGAAGTGGGTCAAATTTAACTTGCAAGATTTGATTACAGACAGACAGACAGACAACAGACAAGTGAAAGTAAATAAAAGCTTGTAATAAAATAGCCTTTATTTGCTGTTTAACTTAAAACTTAAATTTAACATTGGATTATTTACAGCGTGTCATAAAAAACACTAAGCCTCCCCCAGCCTTTTACGTATAATATATGTAATACAGTACAAACACTGCTCATTTTCTGTTAGAACCTACGAAGTGCGAGCTACAACGATACATAATAATTAATAATATTAGATAATAGAGATATAAACATAATATTATAATATGTATAAACCCCGCCGAGACTACTTCTCGGTAATAACACCAGCATCGAGCACGGGAGCAGGCTGAAAATCAGTCGTCACGGTACCCCCAGGGTTAACCTGGTAACGCTGAGCCTGTTCCCATTGGCGAGTACATTTTTCTTTTTCTTCATACCACACTTGTAATTATGTAAGATAGAGCCAATAAATCATTTTCATTTCATTTCTTTTTTTTTTTACAAAATGTTAGTCAACTATAAAGAATTCTTACATAATTTCTGATGTAATAAAGAGTTTGTGATGTTGGCTGATTGCACAGGCTTCGGTGTAGGTATAACCAACCTTTCTGGTTCTATCAGTTTGCTTGGTTTTGACTCTGAAATATAATTAATGTAATTAATTTTAACACTAAATTCAGAATTCTGGAAAATTTGGGTTGTTTTTATTTAATAAAGCAAGAAGACGAGATAGACGCTCTCCTGATGGTAAGAGATAACGCTGCCCATAATTAGTACAGTGCTACCCAGTGCACTGCGCCAATGCTTCTTCCATGAGAGTCATAAGATGTTAAGACTTTTCAGCCCAGTAATTTCACTAGCTGCAGTGCCCTCCTTCCCTGTGCGCGGTAATGTTTAATAATAATAAATAAATAATAAATATTTCAGGACGTTTCACACAGCGCCACCTAACCCCAAACTAAGCAACTTAATGCTTGTAATATGGAGGTAACGGATATAATACTTATATACTTTTCTTTTGTAAATACATACTTATAATAGATAATTTAAACCACCCAGACCAGAAACAAATACCTGTGGATCACACAAACATTTGTCCCATGCGGGAATCGAACCCGCGACCTTCTGCGGTCTTGTTTTAAATAGGGTTTATACCCAGTAATTTGGCTGGTAATATTGCTCAACATAAAAATAAACAATGATTGCCTTACCATCATCAGATTCTGGTGCTTCTCCAGATATTACAAACTTTTTGGTATTGGAAGGTGAATCTACATCCTGAAAATAACAATTATTGAAATCTTGTTAATCAACTTAATTCATCTTATTTATTATCTTATCTATTAAAATAAAAAACTACTGATCCGATCGTGTTGAAATTTGCTATGAACATACCATAGATCTTAGAAAACCACATGTTATGATACTTTTCAGCTAAAACCGCTGATTACAGCCCATAAAAACAAGAAATCAAACTTTCGACGTGTCAATATTTGTTACATATTTACGCCAAAAGTACTGAACCAACTGCTCTAAATTTACGTGTGTAAATTGAATAGACTCTAAAATTTATAATGCAACTCTTTTGCTTGTTAAACTACGATACAGTTTTGATAAAAAAGTAAGTTACATTAGTGGTACAAAACTTACAGGTGATCTTCCAATTTCTATTTCAGAATCTGATTCTGAAGCCTCACCGTCTACAACGTGAACTAATTTGGACATTTCTTGTTAAGTTTTGTGAAATTAATTGCTTTAATTGAATGAAACTAACTAAAAATTAGCAAAAATACGTAAAGCAAAATCAAAACAATCCCATTTTGATTTCAGATGACGTTTACCGTCAATGTCAGATTGTTAACGACTGTCAATGTCACTGTCAATTGTCAATGTCGTTTCTTAATAAATCTGTAACGTCGCACAGCGTGTATATTCAGTAATGTCTTAAATATTTTTTTCTATGTGATTAATCCAACATATTACTTTTACATGTACAAGTAGTATCTTAAAAAAAACAAATATTAGAAAAACAATTAACGGCCATTCTCCGAGCAGTAAATTTTATGTGTCCTGGCTCAATAAATCCATAATAATAACAAATGTAATCATGCACATATTTTTATACGGTAGTAAACACCCATATCTATCTGTACACAAAACCTTTGACTTCTGCTGTAATTAGTTAACGTGTAATTAATTAATGTTTGTTCAAAAAGCACCTGTTTTCTAATTTCCTGAACGTGTCCTGACACCAAATTCATGTGAAAATATGCCTATATTTTTTATCGTGGACAGTTTTAATATAGTTTATTATTTTTAAAAAATAGTTCAATGTTAGGTGTATTACCTAGCAAAATATCTACGTGATAGAACCAGTCTGTAAATAATTATAAAAAAGTAAACGTTTGTCCGTGTCAAAGTTATAATTTACATGATATTTTGTGTTCTTGGGCGTACATCCCTAAATAACAGTATTTCGTACATCAACATCGCATCCCTAGCGAGCCCTGAGTGTGTACCGCGGCCCATCAGCTGTTGCAGGTCATTAACCTTAGTGTACTACCAATAAAGCAAATGAGAATCTAATTTCCGTACCCGTGGTTTCGAAATTTTATAATTTCCATTTTACTGGTTTTAACACCTAATTATTTATGTTAGAAAGTAGGTCGTATTTTAAATAGATCCAGTTCTTTAGTCTCTCTACGTTATAATAAGCCAGTATTTGCTATTTGTAAAAGTTTTTAAAATTTTGAAGAAAACCTGTTATATTCTAATTACCGTATACTAATTTCCATATTTTTATAAGTACCGTTGTATGAAAATTTCCTAGTAAAATGAACCAATTTGCTATTGTGATGGTCCGAGTAGAGAGTTTTCCCATGGTTTATATGGTATGATATACTCACAATACTTTTTTCTTCCTTTCGCTCTACAACCCTTTGCGGGTCTTGGCTTCTTACACAATATTTTCTCAGTTGTAGCGAACCCTGGCGACCTCTTCCAGTGCAGTGGTGAGTTTACGCACTACGCAAACCTTCTTTCGACATCCTTATGTATGCCATGCCTATCTTATTCTCTGAAACTCATAGGACTTGAAGATGAGCTCTTGTTTGATGCGTGATTCTTCTTCGTCAGCTAGTGCTTATGCACTTATGAACGAGTAAATATGGCTTCCAGACAACTTCCAGTGACCTTCCGGATATCGTCACCCTTCACGTTCGCACGTTCTCTACGTTCTCTCGTCGTCTACGTTTGCCGAGACGCTGACTCCACTCTAGAACACAACTACCCCGTCGGTTATCAGTTCAGCCGCAAATGTGACCAGCCATTGCCACTTCAGCTTCCTAATCTTTTCGGCTATGTGGGTAACTTTGGTTCCCTGCCGAATCAACTTACTCCTGATGCAATCCTTTGACGAGACGCCGACTATATCCTGCTCCATAACTCGCTGAGCAACTTTGAACTTGTGGATCAGTCTTACCTTAAGTATCCACATTCCACATCCTGGCTTTGTGCGTCATAACAGGTAAGAGGCACTAGTCTTCACTCAAAGTAACTTTTCAATAAATGTCGGCCATCCCAGCTGAAACCTCCGATTGGCCTCTCTCTCGAAGTTGTTCCTACTTAATTGCACTGTTTGCTCAAGATATAACATCATCAATACACATATTTCTGAACAATTTCAATAAAGAGTCAATTTTTATCGATTAATATGAGAATTTGTTGCAAGTCCTGTAGTGATTCTGCTATGATGACTATGTTGTCCCCTAATCTCAGGTGTAAAAATGTACTCGCCGTTGATATTGATGCCCTCTCCTCTGTCCATTCCAGCGTCTCAAATACATCCTCTTGAGTCCAGAGCGTTTGAAAACAATTTGGGGGAAATAACGTCCCCTTATTTCACACCTCGTTTTGTTGGGCTGTGTTTTGTTTGCAGGTTTTAGACTTTGTGGCGGTATCCTGTATAATATTAACAAACCTTTTAATACCTATATTACCAATCAACTTGGTATCGCTGCAAAGACTCCAGCACAGACCAGGTTTTCAAAGGCCTTCTCATAGTCTTTGAACACTAAGCACATGCGCTGTTATATTTTCCGTCTTCTGCATAAAATACCACACTGTCTGTATGTGGTCTATAGTGTCATAGCCTGCTCGAAATCCAGCCTGTTCCGGTGGCTGGAACTCGTCAAATCTTCTTTTTGCGAGATGATTTATGATAACCTTTGAGAAAAACATAGACATGGTTCAAAAACGTACGTAACATTTATATCACTTTTTTGGAAAAACATGACTACGACGATTTTACTCCACGCCTTTGGAGATCTCCCTGAAAAAAAAGGGGAAGAGTTGATGAATATTCGCTGGAGTTGTCGCAATATAGGTGCACATACAGCCTTCAAGAGATCGACACTTCACTAACGCTGACATCCGGGAGGCCTTTGGTAAAGTGGCTTTTGAATTATCATTTTCATCATCATCACGTATATAATATGAAGATTCATTTTATTCTGGTTTTAGGCTGAGTCGCCTGCGAGGCATACAGCTGGCAATAAAAATCTTCCAACTCTGCAAGAATCTCAGACTGAAAGGTGACGAAGTTAACACTCGATGTAGTCAACTTCGTCAGCAGGCTCCTTCCCAATTTATTCACGAAGATCTGGTTCCTAAATGGTGCGTGTGTTGGAACTTGGAACTCCGGAGTACACGAGAGTAAGACGAGACGTCTTACTCTCGTGGATATTGTTTTATTCGGTGCTTGTTTCGTGTGTTTTTCTTCTCGCTAAATTAAGCGTCTTCTTCCCGTAAGACTTCCATCACTCTATTGAGATCCTGGTCTACGTCAACGACAATAGTGGTCCATTTAGAATCAAAATTAAATATATTATTTGCAGCTGCAAAATTCTCATTTCCGTTGCAGTAATTATTTTTACTTTTCTCATTTCCATAACCATGTAATTTTTAAATCTCAATAACTTTAAAACCACTATGACGGGACAAAAACCAAATAAATTATTAAATTTGTACATTTAATGTCTTTCATATTTTAATGTATTTGAGTCAATCCAATTAAAAATCAAAAAAGGCATGGGAATTAGGCAAAGAATGCTTAATTGGAGAAAGGCCGTTAAATACTTTTAATTATTATTATAAAGTTCCTTCTTTATTTATAAACACTTGTCCATATTTCTTTTCCAAATTTTTAAAATCTTTTGTAAAGGCAAGTCTATGAGTTAAAAGCTTGTTTTTTCTTAAATCTCCATTTTGCTGGCTGGAATTTTTCTGTGATTCAAAAGTAACAATAACTTTAGGTTTGAAGGCGCTAATTTTTTCATCTATTCGCAAATTAATTTCATCTGATATTGGTTTCGGAATTGCATCACATAAGCGAGTAATTTCTGAATTTGGACTATCTTGACTTTCCGTTTTTTGATCATGCGTTTCCTTTTTAAAACTCGAAATGTTTTTCTCCAGTTTCTGTTTTTCTTTCTCTATAGCTAGTATTTTTTTGTCACTTTCCTGAATTTTCGTGTCCAAATCACTCTTTTCTTCTTTGAAAAACTCAAAAATTATATTAGAAACATCTTTTTTCATCGTATCTACAGCATTTTTTATTTCATTTCCTATGATTTCTTTAACATCACATTTTATTAGATCGCGTAATTTAATAAAAGGTGCAAGTTTCTCATCAAGGAGTTTCGATAGGTCTTCAACAGAAAACGAAATAGAACTTGCAACTGTAGGGAGCATAGATTCTTTACGGCCAGTAACATTTTCCTTAATTTTTTCTTCAGAGATTGAAGTCACCGGTTGATCGTCCTTAATTTTTTCAGGAAGTTTTTCTTCACTAATTTTATTCGCATTTTCTTGATTTTCCTCTGTTTTTGGTTTATCCATCGATATATTCAGGTATAAGTAGATTTTTTTGCACGATTCACATATAATTTTATGTGCGTCACCCATTTTAATGATAAATTTGGCGCAAAATCGCTAAGTGAAAGAAGTACCCAGTAAGGTTGCAAGTTTATTACTGAAGTATCAAGCGCTAAAACGAGCATTGTTTTCTGCAATGTCCTTGAAATTTTGTGACAATATTTCGTTTCGACACGCAATTCTGCGTGTTTGAAACCGATACCAAAGATTCAAAGAAAACACAAAATACCTAGAACTAGTTACATTACAAATAAAGCCTTCCCATGTAGTAAGCCCATTGTTTATATTTAAGTACCTATTACCTAAGTATAAAATGTTATTACACTCACGGAAAGAACAAGACCATAATTACCGCCTAGCAGTACGGTTTTGTCTAATCGGTGGTAATATTATTAAAGTTAAATCAAATCAAAACATTTATTCGCTAGAATACACACTAAATAATTATATACAAAAGGTCTTAATATTATACAATGTCACTGGTATTCAGCCTGCAAGCAGACGTGCGAATTTTTACATGGATTTAAGTTTAACAATATCAAAATAAAAATAAATTATCTATATAAGTATGTCCCATCGAAATTAATTAATTAATTAATATTATTATGTCATTTAAAGTCGAAATATTCTTTAACACTATAAAGCATTTTTCCGTAAACCAATTACTTAGGTGGTGTTTAAATTTGGTACCTTTTAAAACTTTAATATTATCAGGCAGTTTATTGTATATAGCGATGCTCATGTTATACACATTTCTTTTGTAGAGATCTTTCTGGCAAGTGGGTTGGAAAAGGAGATGTTGGTATTTAGCTCTTTTTGCCTTGTTATGATTTCACACCGTTTCTTAAAGCTTATACAATGATCAGAAAAAAGCGAATTTAAAAAAAATTGCGAGTTGGTAAGTGTAAATATGTAAGTGTAAGAGTCACAATTCGATATTTGAACTGTGACTGTTATTTATACCTACTATAAAATCAATATACTTTATCATTGTGTGTCAATAAAGAAAATTAAGGGCATTTCACGCAGACAAAAACTCTGCTTCTGAATAAAAAAAAGTGGGCTTACTATGGGTGCTTCATTTTTTATCAAGCAAGTAACTCAGTCCAGTATTTACTTTCCTCTAAGATATTTTCTTTACTGTTATTATATTTAAACATGGAGTATGGAGGTATTCTTATACTCTTTTGGTAACCTTATCCTGGCAAATGCGCCAAAATTGTGAAGGTCAATATTTTATTAACGGAAGACGGAAGGGTATGTCAAAGTATACATTCTATTTTTGAAAATGTATGGGATGACAGTTTAACTTTAGAGAAAGATAAAAAATTATGCTAGGTCCATAACAAAATAAAAATAATTAACATTTAACAGCACCATTGAAAGTGAAGTGCTAGGATCATAGATACGTCACACCAGCAGATGGCCCGATGTGTCGCAGTTATGCCTAAAAATGTTTGTAACTTGTATTGCACACGCGTTATTGGTCGATCCTACTAATATTATAAAAACACGTAAATTTGTAAAAA
The DNA here is from genome assembly GCA_947507615.1 of Hemithea aestivaria. Lineage (NCBI taxonomy): Eukaryota > Metazoa > Arthropoda > Insecta > Lepidoptera > Geometridae > Hemithea > Hemithea aestivaria. The sequence goes on along the minus strand of OX382350.1, from coordinate 2,902,682 downwards.
TATATGGATCTTTGTTACTCTTTCAGGCGTAAACAGGGAAACGATTAAGTTGAAATTTGGTATAGAGATAGCTCAGACCCTGGAATAACACATAGGGAAAAAATGCTGGGCACAGCTAGTAATAGATAAGTCTCATAATGAGCAGACGACCTGATGGGTCGCGATTATCGTCACCTCGCCTAAAAAGTCTGCAACATAATATATTTGCCAAAGCGGTATCAGGTCAGGTAAGTGCAATATAATACATTGTAATAAATAAAACAAACTATATAACATGAAGTATTTACTAGGTTCAACGTGGACGTCTCGACATAGCGAAATATTTACAACACATACCGTAACCTTACTTTAACGGTCCAGCCACTTACGTCACACCGTGCGTTGCAGTGTCTAATATTCACTATGTTATGTTTAACTTGGAACTCGATATTGTCTGGGGCCACTAATGAAATTACTGGGCTGAAGAGTTTTAAGATATAAGATCTTGAGACTCTTGAATAAAAAGCGATGGTACAGTGCACCAAGAATTTAACATAATTGTGAAATCCTAGGTGGCACTGTACTGGTAATAATAATATATAACCTTCGTAAACAAATCAGTCAAATTATTAAACACTGACTCACAGTGTGACGTATGACTGACCTATAATTCACAATCTTTTCATATTTTACACAATTAGTTTATTATGTACTATGTACTAGAAAAAACATAAATGCAACAATTTTTTTTATTACTAACCAAGCTACTGCAGCGCTTTATGCAATTACCTACTAGGTTTTTATGCAATTAGATGTTAGGTGAACTTTAGAATCTGCCTATTAAACAAACAGTGTCTGTTACCTATGGAACATTAGGTAGGTACCTATAGTTTATAGGTATACTGTTTTTGTCTTCATTAAAGTTTTATGTGTAAGTCTCCTATGATTAGTCCAAAGAAGAATAAAATACACATAATTATTACAACACGCAATTAAATCGTTAACAAGCGCTAAAGCAAGCGCGCGAAGTGTGGTGCATAAGTGTAGCCATTATGGCGCAAAGAATCCTTTCATATGTCATCTCTAGTAGATAGTACATTACAAACCTATATGACTTACACGAGGCCTTCAATTTGCGGCGTCGAGTAAATACACCAAAAGAGGAAGTTCTAAAATCTATGTATAGTTATTATAAAACAGTTTTTAATTTCTTACCTTAATAATTATTAGGATAGGAAATCATTTTATTCAAAATTATTTATTTTTATTGAAATAAAAATGTTCCATTTTTGGAACGTGCGAAACCATAAACAAGATTTTTATTTCAGCGTACATCACGCATTAAATAAAAAGTTGATTTTTATTATATTGACCAACAATATTATACTACCCTATCAAATTGAAACAACCTTTGAAACGTTTTTCTTTCCTTTAAAACCTACATGATATTTTATTTAAAGTTATCAACACACTTTAAAATATTTTGATTTAAAATGGACAACGCCAAATCAACATGTTATAGAATCCATATGAATCTTAGATTAAATAAAAAGTGAAGATACGGTAGGCGTCACGCAAACGGACCGCTGTTATTAGGTGCAAGCACACGTTTTCACTACAGTCAAAATGGCCACGAGTTGGTGCGGCAACCGACATTTTCTGACTTTGTCTCGCTTGCACTGAACATAAACTCTTAGCGCTATCTCGCTTACTGGAGCGACTCTCCACGTTATAACGTAATGCAACTTTTTGAACGTGTGCGTGAGAATATCTATAATGTAGTGCAGCAGGCCCTAGTTTGGCTTTAAAGCTGATATAATTATAGAGATAGCAGAATAAGAAAAGATATAATTATCCGGATTATAACATCGATGCTAACGACATGCATCGGCGAAACAGAGCGGTAGAGCGGTCGCGATCTTCATTTTTTTCCTGTCCGCGTTCGCTTTTTATGTGACAGGTTACGTACAAATTCGAATATTACATTTCCGTCCCGCATCGCGATCACCTTTATGTGTGTGACGTCACGTTTACAACAATAGAGCAAACCGTGTCTTTCATTTTTTATTTTAATCTAACACCTCGCCTTTTTTTCGACACACAGTGGTGTTAACTATTCAAGTTTGCCAATAGCCTCTCAGAGGGCCTATTAGCTATTGCGCACTCTTGTCTGTAACTATTAACAGACAGAAATAAAAATGTTCTTAGAGTCATAACACGGTAAAGTTGAAAAGCATTATTCAATTTTATCGCGTAATACGTGAGCACGTTACACGACAATTTTAAGAAACGTCTTTTAACTGTAGAGCTATAATATAATGACTCTATTTACATTTAATTTTTGTCGGTTAATAGTAAAGAGGCCCTGATAAGGATTAATATAACTCTTTTTTGTTCATTAAAATAAATTATGGGACAACTCTTAAATAAATCATTTCTATTTTAAAATATAAATAATATCTATCCACAACATACTTAAATCTATTATGATTTCATAAGATTTTTTATCTATATTAATTGCTAAGTAGATCTAAAGGGTATTCTATAATAATTCTGAAAAGATGGTTTAAAATTTTCAAACACACAAAACATTTTATTTAGATGAATTTAATTAAGTACATATTATGTATGCTTAAATATTATGCACATTTATTTATTCCGAGTAAAAATAAAATTCAATAATAATAATATATCTGGCAAATGCACGGTTGGTGCGTAATTATAGATTTCCTCGGTGTAGATAAAAAAAACAATTATTATTATATTTTTAATAAAATTACATAATAGGTATTTATTATTTTATTTTATACTTATTTCGCTATTATATATTATGATGTGTACCTATATTGTTAAAATGTGTTTTTAATTTATTTAATCTTTTAAACCATTTTGCAGAATTATCTGACATAAGCTGAAACAGAGCTATTTTAACTAACACTAAAAATTAAATCAACAATAAATTCCTAAAATAAGTCCTTTTATTTTTCGGACATAAAATGTAATGTCCAGAATTCCTAAAATCAATTCCTAAAGTCTATTTTTTATAAATAATTTTAACTAATTTCTATTTCTGATACATTTTACAAGTTAACAAATAAATGCTTCAAATTTAAAACTATTTTAATTTTAATATTGCGATACAAAGCAAAATGATATGACTTAAAATTGCTTATTTTTTTTTTATTAAAACCTATTTTTACAATTAATTTGAAAGCAATGAGGTTATTAAAAAAAGTCCTGTAATGTCCTTTAAATTCTTAGAAAAAAAGCTCCAAAGAGTCCAAGCACATGTAGGTTATATATTTTTGTATGTAAACCGATTTTCATGCCATAAAATCACGTTTCAACAATTCCGTTTTATCGGTTTACGTACAAAAGTAATTCAGAAAAGATTTTTATATAAAAATCACGATAAAATTGGATAAAGCCAAAAAATTAAATGTTAAAAATAAAATTTAGTTTTCGAAAAATACGGTGGATCGAGTAAGCACTTCCAAAATTTTGTAAGCTTTTTCTTTTTTTTCAAAGGTGTAGACGAGCGGCTTATATACCCTGTTGCTTAATTTTTACAAAAATCACACGAAATTTATTGATGGTGTTTAGATGACGAATAAAAAAAATGTAAGCTTGAAATATAGGTAGGTATATCATAAAGTATAGTTTTCATTAATATATTATGTAAGAAAATATGTAATTGATAAAAATAGTAAGTGTATAAGTGTACTGACAAATAAATTATCGTGCGAATTCATTTCTCTTGCGTAAGCTCAATGAAAATAAACGACTTTTAATTTTTTTAATTTTAAATGTCTGTCTGTATGTATGTAGTTCTAATTTTATTTCTTATTTTCTTTGTCTGTTTATATGTTAATTTCAATTCCAAAACTATTATCACTACATATTTTTGTTCAGGGTAAAAATATTTTCACTAAATCTAAACAACACTATATAATATTTGCTATTTTTCCTTTTTTCTACCTTTTAACTCTGTTCAACCATCGATTATTAAACTTTTTTATTTTTTTCACTTGTATGTATTATGAAAAAAAAAAAGGTAGCACTCCGGGAGTGCCGGCAGAAGTGAAAACTTCAATATTAACGTTGTGTTTAATTATAAGTATAAAAGTACTATCATTTATGAGGTAGAATACAATGTTTATTTATTGCGCTATCGTACACAAATATGACAATTTATATTTTGTTATTTATAATATTATATCGTTATTTATATATTACATTAAATTTTATCTCTCAGAAAAATCAACTTCCATCCATAATTTCGACGACTTTTACACCATCGTTATTATCAGAATCATCATCCCAAATTTTTACAACTGATACAATTGGTTTATGATAACTGAAGTAAGAAACAAACAGTTTTGATTCGAACCTATTTAAGTGTCTAATAAAGACCGCATCAATAGTAGTTTTGTATTTCGTTGTGCTAAAATTGCGATCATTTGACATAGTTAAACCAAATTCACAGAGCAGCACATTCAAGCACGGTAGAAAGAGTGAGAGATACTAGTTCCTCTCCCTTCCCCTCGATCTTACGCTTTTTCGATCAGCATCACGTGACCCTGACGCGAGTTTGAAAGTTTTTACCCATACAAAAAAGTGCTCAGCGCCGCTAAAGAAGTTTTCACTTCAAAAACATTTTTTAATAAAAAATGATTTGTCTGTCGTAAAAGCAGAGTCAATATAATAAATAATAATTGGGGTTTATACTCCAACAGAACAGGTTACCCTATTTACACTGTCAGAGTCAAATCACAATTTATAGGTTGTGTGGCTAACCTATATGTTGCAGAAGTAAACAAAATTAATTTACGAGAAAAATATAATAAAAGAAAAATCTAATTTCTAGGCTGAACATTCTTAGAGCATGTTTTATTGATTCTTGAGTAAGAAGTAAGTAAGAATTTTACATCATTGTGAAATCTGGGTGACACTGCACTGATTATGGGCAGCGTTATCTCTTACCATCAGGAGAGCGTCTTGCTCTAAATATTATTTTCTTTAGCATGAAAAAAATAAGTAGTCAATAATTGAACAGTGTTTTTATTCTATTAGCAGAGTCAACATTTTATTTATTTTTAATAATATATATCACTATAACAATCTACATGGAAGTATTTTGGTGTTTAGGGGAAAAATATTTCTACATTTTTATTACCTACTAGCAAACCCGGCGAACTCCGTTTCGCCACCAGATGGCTTCGTTTTATGTAACATTTCGTTTGGTGATTAAAATATGAAGATTTTTTTTTGTTTTATATTTGAAAAGGAAAAATTTTATTTCATTTCACAACAGTAATAAAGTCATTTCGATTACAAAAATGAAGTGTTATTTAGTTGAACTTCTCTAAGTAAATGAAAGTGAATACAAAGTAAATACTGAATCGAAGCGTTATACGTGTCCGCAAATTATCCGTTTCATTGAAGTGCTCTTTGGTAAACCACTGGTTATGTGTGTTGTATATTTTACCTTGCAAGTCGGCATGAAGCCGCCTTCTCGAATGATATTAGCTCCAAAAGAAGTCATGCGAAAGCAGTTATTGTATTCAAGGATGTGTTGAAGAAAATGGCTAGAATCGGGATCACTTCCATCGAACAATGGTTTCAGTGGCTGTGGTGGTGTAAGTAATGGATCCAGTTTGACTTTTCCACTTGCGCAGCATAATCCAGCCGTTTCTCTTTTGAACTTTAACGCATTGCAATATCGGCATATAGTCGTCATTGGTCCAATATCTAAATTTTCATCATCACTGTAGTTTGCAGTGGGATCATATTGGAATGCCAAGCGATTGTATGATGCCAATGATCTTCGTGTGCTCACGCGTTGTCTCAATCGGTCATTTTCTCTTATTATATTTTGTCTTTCTTCGCTTAAGTTCTGTGAATACACTTGTTGCTGGCTTGCATGTCTTGTGCGGCGGCCGATGTTCGCACGTCGTCCTCTAGGCATTTTGGACTATGGACAGAGTGATGAATAGGGATGTTGACTAATTTTTGGAATTGCTTTTATATGATAGATAGACCCATTTCATAAATGTATATCATATTTTTATGCAAAAATATATGAAATTTCAATATAAAAATACGTTAATAAAAATGATTTTTTAAATACTGCCTAAAACGTTTCGAACTGTCATCTGACAGCGCGTGACGTCATACCACTGGCTGGTCCTTACGCTTCCTATGAAATGTTCCTGATTTCGACAAATTTTAATTATTCATAACTTAAAAACCACTGAACCGATTTTGATGCAACTTATGCTGTGCCCTTAGTTGGAGCATACTTAAACCAAAAATAAAGTCAATAACCAAAATGAATCTTATATTTTCAGAGAGACATTTTAGTTATTGACTTTATTTTTAGTTTAAGTATGGACCAACTAAGGGCACAGTATAAGTTGCATCAAAATCGGTTCAGTGGTTTTTATGTTATGAATAATTAAAATCTGTCGAAATCAGGAACATTTCATAGGAAGCGTAAGGTCCAGCCAATGGTGTGACGTCACGCGCTCTGATTGGCGTTCGCATTCGCGTAATAATAAGTAAATTTTTTTGAAATTAAAATTGATTTTATTCAATTTTGGCTTGTAAATAGATCCTTAAAATGTGATTTTAGGTTTTTAAATACTGTCTTTTATGTGAAAAACATAACTTTATATCAATTCGTAACATGTGTCAACATCCCTATTTAACCTCAAATTCACGATCCACATAATTTACACAGTTCAACTTACCACCTTAAAGACAAATGCCTGCTGTTGTTATTTAATAAAAATTTGCCCAAGAACACGCTTTTTTTTGTATTCATCCAAGGAGAGCCATTGGCTACTACGTTGCCAGTAATTCGAAATAAGGTTGCAATAAAACTTATCAATATCCTCCGCGCGGACACGGCCATTACCACCTTAAAGACAAATGCCTGCTGTTGACATTTGCCCAATACGCGCGTGGTTTCCAATTGAATAACTTATTTTTTTTACTTTTTTTTCATTTCTTTTGAAATTTTTCCTGAATTTTCTTTGCTATAAACCTCGCGGAGCCCGAGACCTTTCCAACGAATGCAAAACCGTGGAAATCGGTTCGTGCGTTCTGGAGTTATAGCGTCAGGGAGGAAAACCCGACTTATTTTTATATAGTAGATTTCTTGTATTTTTTGCTTTTAAACAAATTTTTTAAACAAATAGTATAACATAACTTTATGGATAGAATTGAAGTAAAAATATTTTCATTTTTAGTTAAAGAATAAAACGTTCTCTTTTTTTTTAATTCATTACAAACATCCCAATTTTTCTATGACTTGGCAAACGTATACACCCTGCGAAGTCGTAGTATTCTCCTAATAATAAAGACATAAATCGTAAAAAGAAAAAAAAAACAGTTTTCATTGACATTTCTAGAATTCTGACAGCAATCTTACAATAAGTGTAAATTTAATTTAATAAAAACCCCAACGCTATAAAATATTTACTTAGGTAAAGACAACAGAACTGGGATTTCTAGATACAATATAAAGTACTCTTGTAACATAAGAAGGGAGACCAATAAGGGTTTTTAAAACACTTTTTGTGTAGTTATATTTGAAATTGGGTGTTTTGCCCCAAAAATATGATGCAATGAATGCTTAAGAACATCAAAAGTGGGATTTCTTGTAACAATATCATGGCATAGTATCTGTATCATTGAAGTTTGGTTGTAAAAAGAGTACTCTTCCAACAAATGAAGTGGGATTAAATTAGACAGAAGAAACACATTTTTGTGTTTTGGGATTTTTCTAAGTTTTAAGGTAAAATGTTGCTACCAATCCCACTTTTCTTTCAGGAATTGGGTTATTTTCTCAATTATATAAGCTCAAATATGATGCAATTCCCTTCTTAAAGACATCAGAAGTTGGATCTTTTGTAGATGAATCGGGATTTTTTCTGATGAATAAAGAAAATATGTCGAAAAAGACATCAGAAGTCGAATAAAACAGAAGAGAAGATTTTTGTAAAAAAATCGGAAGTTTGTCTCAAGATAATTAATATATCACGAAAATGACATCAAAAGTGGGATTTCTCACAGATAAAACGGCAAAATATGATGGAACTCTTGTCCAAAAGCCATCAAAAGTGGAAAAACATGACGCTCCGCACGGTCGGCTTGACGAGCCCGTTGTAGAAATGGTCGATGATAGCGAAGTACCGCAGGTACTCCTGAGTGGAGGAGACTGGGCTGTAGGGAGGATACTCTTGCAACATATGAAGTGGGACCAACTTATGACCAACACATGAAGTATGTAGAAGTAAAACACTTCCTGGCATTGTTGGAATTGGGATTTTACAAAAACGAAGAAGACGATGGAAAATATGATGCAATTCCTTTCTTATCAACATCAGAAGGGAGATTTTTAATACATTATCTTGACTTTGTATCTATTGAAGACTGATTGTAGAAGGCTCTTGCTACATAAGAAGTAAGACCACGAAAAGGTTTTCCTTCTGTTTTAAGAGGAGAAATTTACTTTTTTGTGTAGATAACTTCCAAATATGAATTTGGAATGGGGTTTTTGTCTCAAAAATATGATGCATCTCCTTCCTAAGGACATTTTTGTGTAGCTATTTTTGGAATTAGGGTTTTTGTCTTAAAAATAAGAAAAATATGATGCAATTCCTTTCTTAGCGATATCAGAAATGGGGTTTCTTGTAACAATATCATGGCATAGTGTCTATTCATTGAAGGTTTGTAATAGAAAAGTACTCTTGCAATATAAGAAATGGTATTCAATATTAAACAGAAGAAACATATTTTTTAGACTTTAAACCCTTTTTGTTATAGGAATTGGGAGTTTTTCTCAAGTATAAGGTAAAATATGATGCAATTCCTTTCTTAAAAACATCAGAAGTGAGATTTTTAATACATTATCTTGACTTTGTATCTATTGAAGACTGATTGTAGAAGGCTCTTGCTACATAAGAAGTAAGACCACGAAAAGGTTTTCCTTCTGTTTCAAGAGAAGAAATTCACTTTTTTGTGTAGATAACTTCCAAATATGAATTTGGAATGGAGTTTTTGTCTCAAAAATATGATGCATCTCCTTCTTAAGGACATTTTTGTGTAGCTATTTTTGGAATTGGGGTTTTTGCCGTTAAAATAAGAAAAATGTGATGCAATTCCTTTCTTAAAGACAGAGAAGTTCAGAAGTGTTATCTTTTGTTTATAAATAGAGTTTTCGTCTCAAAAATAAGGGAATATCACGAAAAAGCCATCAGAAGTGGAAAAACATGACGCTCCGCACGGTCGGCTTGACGAGTCCGTTGTAGAAATGGTCGATGATAGCGAAGTACCGCAGGTACTCCTGCGCCCTCACCCTGCAAGCGGCCGCCACTGAGTGGAGGAGACTCGACTGAGAACATTTGCAGTGTCCTGTGTATACCACCGCGCGTTTTGTTACGGACCTGGGAACAAAAAGAGTTGAGTCAATCGAAAAAAATTACTGGACGACCTCCTCCTTGAGTCGTATTCCCCATTACTGTGAGTCGTGACCCACATCTTTCAGGATGCGTAGGGCCGGATTTAGCCCTGGGCCGCCCTGGGCAAGGATTATAATGCCGCCCACTACAGGAATTTTACACCCTACTTTTGTGTGTCAGATAATAATGGGGGCGTGAAAAACAGTGCGTGTTGCTCGCTCCTCTCGCATCTTTTTCAAAATATTTATGTCAAAAGGCATGCAGCGAACGCCGAGAAAATTGTGAAATTCAAACTGCTAAAGGAGTGCAAAATATATAAATTTTCTAAACTAAAAAAAAAAAGGTAGCACTCCGGGAGTGCCGGCAGAAGTGAAAACTTCAATATTAACGTTGTGTTTAATTATAAGTATAAAAATACTATCATTTATGAGGTAGAATACAATGTTTATTTATTGCGCTATCGTACACAAATATGACAATTTATATGTTGTTATTTATAATATTATATCGTTATTTATATATAACATTAAATTTTATCTCTCAGAAAAATCAACTTCCATCCATAATTTCGACGACTTTTACACCATCGTTATTATCAGAATCATCATCGCAAATTCTTACAACTGATACAATTGGTTTATGATAACTGAAGTAAGAAACAAACAGTTTTGATTCGAACCTATTAAAGTGTCTAATAAAAAAAAAAATATATAAAAATATAAAATATAAAAAAAAAATATCGGGCGCGCGCTTGTCTAAGCCCCCTGTGCCGCCTAAACAGAGCAGCACACTCAGGCACGGTAGAAAGAGTGGAAGATACTAGTTCCTCTCCCTTCCCCTCGATCTTACGCTTTTTCGATCAGCATCACGTGACCCTGACGCGAGTTTGAAAGTTTTTACCCATACAAAAAAAAGTGCTCAGCGCCGCTTAAGAAGTTTTCACTTCAAAAATGTTTCCTACCTGGGTGGAGTAGAGTCTGACGTCATAGCGCCGTGTCAAACATCTGCAGCGAGCGCGTGATGACGTCATCCTTCAGGCACGACTCCAGGAACTCCTAGATCGTGATCACTCCGTCCAGAATGAATTGATTTATGGGATTCCCACCTCAAAAACCTGGGGGTGTTCCGGCGGGACGCTATAATGCCGCTCTGATCCAACATCAGCGAAGGAAGGATTTACCCTACCTTCTAGGTACAGTCTGCTACCATCTACAACCATTTCATCGCTTAACATCACGCGAGATCGTGGTCAAAGGCTAACCTATAACGGAACAAAAATCATTTTTTCCCTCACCTGGGTGGTGTATACGCGCGGGCATTAGTCTGACGTCATAGCGCCGTGTCGAACATCTGCAGCGAGCGTGTGATGACGTCATCCTTCAGGCACGACTCCAGGAACTCCTCGATCGTGATCACTCCATCTTGGTTCAGATCCAATTTCCTGAATACTCTGTCCACCTGAAATGGAGAATTAAATGTAAGGTATATCGCTAGTTTGAAAAGCACCTCTATGAGAAGAATGCGCAAGAAACTCGTAGAGATTGTTTTTTTATGAGATTTTTATTTAATTTTTTTTTAGATAAGTATAAAATTAAATGATTAATTATTTTTTGTTTAACATGGACCAGTAGTCCGAAATAAATGTTTTTTTTTAAAATAATGTTGAAGTTTTAAATAAATATATACCTTACCTGTTCGTTTGCCTTTGCATCATCAAGTCTTGCGGCAGGAGATCCAGGAGGTGCTCTTCGACCGAGTAATTCGTGTACTGCCACCACAACCTGTAACAATAAGGTATATCACTCAATATTCAATCATCACCTCATCATCTTCCTCTTTTGACCCTGGAAAAATGCGTAACACATCGTCACCACTGCGCCAGTTATCCTAACCACCATAACGCAAGCATTAAGTTGCTTAGCTTGGGGTTAGGTGGCGCTGTGTGAAATGTCCTGAAATATTTATTTATATATTACCTCAGCCAGTTCCTGCCTAGTAATAGCTCCGTCGCCATCTACGTCGTACAGTCTGAAAGCCCATCGAAGCCTCTCGTAGACCGATCCGCGGAGTAGCGTTGACAGAGTTACTAGTAGCTCCTGAAATGTAAGATATATGTGTTAAACAGGTTTCAAAGCGTTTGCACACTGAAGTGGCAATGGGCTGGTCACATTTGCCGTTTGCCGTAGAACCGATAACCGTTGGGGTAGACGAGTTCTCGAGTGGAGACCACGTCTCGGTAAACGTAGTGTAAGGCGCCCGTGGGCGATGGGGCGGTGATATCCGGAGGGTCGCTGGGGGTGGGTGGAGAAGAAAGACGAACCGAGTTGAGTGGCGCGCCATGGGGGAAGCCTATGTCCAGCAGTGGACGAACATAGGCTGATGATGATGATAATGAGGTTTCAAATATAGAATCTAGAGCGGAACTAAATTTAATTTTAACGATTATTGCTGGATTTCATATCCTATATATGTATATATTTTTTTATTTGTTAGATATAATTTTTTACTTTTCTATGTGCCTGTGTCTCTATGCTTAATTAAATGTTTTTCTTTCTTTCTTTCTTTCTAGAGCTTTACCTAATATATGAAACATTTTCGAAGAGTAAATTTTTCGATAAATTCGTAGAATTTACTTCTTTTTTTTCAAAATATATATAATATACGCTTGAGATAATAATGAAAGCCTAACATATTAATGAAAAAAAAACAAAAACAATCAATTTTCAGTTGACTCTAAGAACACACGTACTTAAAATACCCCTAACAACTAAACGTAAATAAATATACGCCCACCGATAATTAGAGAGCTATAAAATTTGCATTAATTCAACGGATATGTATCAATATATTGGAGTCAATACCGCGAGACGATTTGTATGAAAAAGTTTTTTAAACGAGTTTATTGAATTGATAAGTTGTATTATGTTACAGTCAACTACAAAGAGATGTATCCATGTTAGGCTTACAAAATGAAGTAAATTTTCATTTGCCACAATGAACTACCCTTGGTTCGTGACATTTCTAGTAGCAATCAAACTTTATATTATCATCGACTCGTTTAATATGCAACAATGATGTATTCCACTACTTTTCCTTAGGTGATACATAATAATGGCAATACTGAAAATGTCACGAAGTAAGGGTAAACAATTTTTGCATACTAAAAGTTCCTTCATTTTGTAAGACTAACATGAATACATCTCTTTGTAGTTGACTGTACAACAGCTTACCCTACTGCTTCCGAACTAATAGACCAAATGAAATTTATTATACTACTTATGTTCATAGTTTTTAAATAAAAAAATAAATATAATAATTGGGGTTTATACTTTAACATTTAACAGGTTACCCTACTTATACTGTCAGAGTCAAATCGCAATTTATAGGTTGTGCGGCCAACCTATATGTTGCAGTTTCAGGTCGCCGAGATTACTACAGGGCCTGCACCTGCAACATGACCTAACGACTGTCTCCTACATATCTTATAAGAAACAGCCTGGACACTCAGTTTTACGAGCCTTCCGAAACACGGTAGCGTCCAGGCGATAACTTTGCCACACTGAGATTTGAATCCAGGACCTCCGGCTAACAAGCCGGACTCACGACCACTGGGCCACGGACGCTACACGGGGAGGGAAAACAAAACGGATGTTAAAACTGGAGCTTTGCTCCACATAATAAAATAATGCATAGTTTTTATTCAAAGTGAACCCGCGGCTTGTGTTTTACTATGTTATCAGTAATTTATAGGTTGTGCTTCTGCTATTTATCTGTCAGTACAATGAGTTGTAATCGCAGCATGTAGTTTCTGTAAGACGAATTCGTAGCAAAAAGATACGCATTTCAACACTACATAGTAGGTATATGTAGAACAAATTCCCTTCCCGCTTTCTGTCCCTATTTAGGTACGCATAGATCTTTAAAACTAAGCAACGGATGTCGAAGCGGTTTTTTTTATAGGTACAGTGATTCAAGAGGCAGGTTTACACGTAGGTATAATACATATATGTTACGCGATACGAAGTTCGCGCGGGTCTACTATTAATCTATAAAACATAATATAGAGATACATGTTATTTATTTTCAATATATTTTTTTTTATAGCAGACTAATCAAGCGTTTGACCGCAATCTCACCTGTTGGTAAGTGACGATGCAGTCGAAGTTGTAGCACGCTTGTTCAGTAAGAACCTATTCACTCTTGATTTGAACAAACCCACGTTATAGCATTCGGGAAACACTGAGAATGGTAGCGAGTTCCATAACTTCGCCGTTCTCAATTCCATTGTTAAGTTACCAAAATATGTAAAATAAAAAAAAATGCATTTTGATTTCGTACCTATTCAAATGGTTTTTATTAAAATTTTACAGTAAGCTATAGCAAGAAAAGAGACGAATTTGGCTGTGAATAAAGCCCCTGACATTTTAAACTTTGTAAACACTCAAAGACTGGGAGTTGGGAGGTAAGCACTTTTCAAGGCGCAGTCAAGTTTTAATAACAATGTGCAAAGTGCAATCATTTTGACTCAGGCGGAACGTTTGACCCATTTCTCGAGCACCTAGGTATATTACGAAGCTTCATGTAATCGCTGGAACATCGATTTAATAACTTAAAGATGAGGCATTTTTATTACACAAACTAGCGCCCAGCGGTTTTACCCACTGTAGTAGCCTATGTGTTATTCTAGGGTCTAAGCTATCCTTATTTAAAATTTCAGCTCAATCGGTCCACCCATTTAGGCGTGAAGAAGTAACAAACATACACACTCACAAACTTTCGCATTTGTTATATATTTATATATCGATTGAGCAGAAATTTGATATAGGGATAGCTTAGACCCTAGAATAACACATAGGCTACTACAGTGGGTAAAACCGCTGGACGTATTATTACCTATCACATTTGTGATAGATAATAATTACTTGTAAGCTTAAATGGAGCATTATCCATATCCATATCCATATCCATACATATAATAAGAATGGAAATTTCTCCCCATTCATTGTGATCCTTTACTAAGGTGAACTGTGAAAATACGCATATGAACAAAACGACGCGAAAAAGTCGCTTGCGCGATCTAGATCGTAAAACATTTTGTCAATTTTTCCTAGGGAAACGTAAAATAAAATAATAAAATAAATAATAATCATTTATATCGGACACATCGCCCCTAATTTACATCAAAATTTTGAAGTAAAAGTAATAGAATATAAAGTAAATTCAATTCAAAAAAATCAAAAAGCAAAAAGTGCGACAAACTAAAAATACGCCATCTATCGATATGCCTGTAAACGAAAGTAGACCTTTAGTTTAATTTGGGCTAAATTTGTAAATAGTTTGTGTCACTGGTGAGGTGAAACAACACCACCGATTTGAATAAAATTTTCACTAATACGTTGCAGTTTTCTCTACTTGAACCTTAGTGTTGGTTTTAGTCAAATCGGTTTTTAAATAAAAGAGTTATATCAATCTAAAGATTTACTTATCTTATTATATAAAATCGTTCGTACACTTTCGTGCTATCAACGCACAGCCCAAACGGCTGGACGGATCGAGCTGAAATTTGGACAGCGTATTTTTTGGAAAACTTCATCGTGCAATAAGAAGCGATTTTGCGAAATTCCCCCGGGAACGGGAATTATTCCCGAAAAACGTTTGTATGCAAATCCGTAACCGCTGAACCGATTGAGCTGAAATTTCGTGAAATGATTGTTGGGATTGTGATTAGAAACTTTGAATACTTTTTATGTCAGAAATTTACTTTTAAGGGGGGTAAAGGGGGGGTCGAAGTTTGTATGGGAAATTTAGAACCGCTGATCCTATTGAGCTAAAATTTGGCACAAAGGTAGTTTGAGTTGTAAAAAATGATATGGGATACTTTTTATTCCAGAAATCAACCTCTAAGGCGGGATAAAGGAGGTCAAAGTTTGAATGAAAAATCAGTAACTAATGACCCCATTAAGCTAAAATTTGGTTTAGATATAGCTTGAGCCTCTAAAAAGGATATGGGACAGTTTTTAACCCTGAAATTGGCCTTAGAGTGGAAGTCAAATTTTGTATAGGAAATCAGTAACCGCTAGCCCTATTTGATATGGATGTATGTAGTTAGACTCCAAAAAGGACATTTATTTATTGATTTTGAATAGTTTTTAACGCTCAAAAACATATTTTATAAAGAACACATACAAAATACAAACTCTTTTCCGATGTGCCACTATTTTACCCATTATGAAACTAGATGGCGCTGTTCGTCGTTAAAACTCGCAAGCGATTTGTTGGACATGAGTACCTTTTTAAACGACTTATGAAACCAAACTTTTTTGCTATTATGTAGTATTATTTATTAGTATTATGTTTAGTTGTGCATGCTGTGGCATCCTATAATTGTAGGATCACACAGACTAAAGACATAATAGCCTTAAGACTTTTAATTGTAATGTGTTTCCTGCGTTGGATGTCCTTAAATAAATAAATTATGCCAAAGGGCGGTCAACAATCCATGTCGTTATTCCTGAATCCTAGAGTTTTACAGACTGCGAGTCAAAAATTTAACACTTAATAATTACTATAAAATTAATGTAACTTTAAAATACCTGATATTAATTATTTTATTACATACCATATACCATATTTGTTGAATAATTTTATAAATAACTAGCTGACCCGGCAAACGTTGTTTTGCCATATAAATAATTAATAGGAATGATTAAAAGTTAATATGAGAGTTACACTGAGATAGCAAAATAATAATTGTTTTATTATAAATATATAATTTTATTATAAATCCGATTCTCACAGATACCGGATAAGCACAAAAAATTTCATCAAAATCGGTCAAGCCGTTTCGGAGGAGTATGGCAACGAAAACTGTGACACGAGAATTTTATATATTAGATATATTATATATATTCACTTTAAAGTTCCATCACATAATCAGAAAAATCATTGTCCTTAATTTTATGTTGAGTTTGTCTAATTGAATTATCGACCGAGCGAAGCGAGGTCTTAGAGTCGAAAGCCGCGAAATGCCTGCGTTTGGACCAGTTTAACGCTTGACCTCTGGTGCTAAAGTTTGGTCGACGTTTACTTGAAAACGGTTAATCCAAATTAAATGAAATTTTACACACAAGTTAAGAAGGTTAATTGAATAATTTAAGTGAAACAATTAGCTAAATAGGTTCCAGGGTTGCAGAGATATAGGTGACTTAAAGTCTTTACGATAGGTCTGACGATTATTTCAAAACTGGAGCGCTGATATTTTTTTTTCTAACATATACACATTTTTTATAAGCGACACAAATATATTAGCCAAAGTGTATGTTTGTATGTATGTTTGTTACGCGATAACTGGAGAACCAATGGTCCAATCTGCATGAAACTTTGCAAACGCGTAATATAAATCCATAGAATTTTTAAGTTCGAACATGAGCCAAATCGGTCGAAGGGTTCAAGAGTTAAAGAAATTGCTTTATTACAATAAACCGATGATCCAGTCTTGATAAAACTTTTTAAACAGGTAGTACAAACTAATAGAATTCTCACGTCCAAAAATGAGCCAAATCGGTGCAAGGGTTGTAGAGTTATAGAGAATACAAATTACAATGTTTTATCGATTGTAATATTATGAGAACTGCAGGGATATTCAGTTATCCGTCAGGGAAACGAACCAAAGACCGAGTTGTCAAAAATCGATACGTCGTAAGACGTCATTTCATAAATTTTGATTATTCGGTCCTAGGTTCGGTTCCCCAACAGATAAGTGAATAGCTATGTTGACTCAAAATATTATTAATTTAAATGATCGTGCGGGTGGTGCAGGATATTATTATGTTCAAATTTATTAATCAAACTTAAACCCATTTTTTTTTAATTCAAATAGGAGGCATGTGGATCGTAAAGTCGAAAGTAGAAAAACTAACTTAGGAACTTTGTTTGGACTATTCAGGAGATAAACATACTAAAAGTCCCTACCCCTCCGAGGTGAGCCCGGGGGTGGGGGGGGCAAAGAAGGTTCCATTTTTAGGTTTTTTGCTTATATGTCAAAAACTGTGCATTATACGATATTTTGTTGTACTACATTATTAAACCTCATAAAATTTTCTACAACTTCGTCCTTAACACTTTTCATCTATCTCCAATCGTTGTCCAGCTATGAACTTCCAAACATGGTCTATTTTTAAGATGCTGAAATTAGTTTTCCATAAAAGTCGGTAAAAAATCTTATATAAGTAATATTTGACCAACTTCTGGTTGTCGTACCATAATGAAACTTTCCAAATGTCTAGAAATATGATGACAGTTCAATAATTTGGTACCACTGAGTTGATGATGGAGCCAGGAGGTGTTTACTAAACCTCTTTAATGGCTATTAGTAAACCCGTCGAGTTTGGGCACATTACACTCGAATTGGCATAAGCAAAAACCTAAAAATGAAACCGTCTTCGGCCTCATCAGTGCTTCACTTTTGAAAGTTAATTTTACAATTATTTAGATCTAAGTATTTTGAGACTCTACTGCTCATTCGAAAAGCATATCTATGAGAAGAACGAGTAAGAAACTTATTGGGATTGTTGTTTATGTGTTTATTACATATCATTATGCCATTAAAACCATCATTCACTCTAACATCTGCAAACATCCCTGACGCTCTGTAGTATCAAGACAGCGCTCAAAAGCATCCTGAAAGCATTGTTGTACTGGATCCGTTTTTTGTAAAGTTGTTGTTTGTAAAATACATCCACAAGTCTTTTGTTTAAAAAAATAATCAATAATTAGGCCTACGTTTGATCACATCCCACCTGATGGAAAGTGCAAATGTGATCGACGAGCTGCACGACGAGATTTTTTAATGTATATCCGTTACGTATTTTGAGTTTTAACATATCTTTCAATTTTGGCATTTTCCTTTTCTTTTACGAATATTATAGGTTAAAGTTTCCATACATTTATATTTCGTAGATACTTATAACTTTTACCCATGTATATATAACTATTTTGAGGGAAATTGGGTCTGCGAGGTCCCAGTTCGCGGCGAACTACTAGTTATTATTTTATTAACTTTATGTGAGTAAATTCGTTTGCATGCCTTATTTAATAAAAGTCTTCGGAAGTTCTAAAGTTATTTTTTTTGTTGAGGTGTTTTTAGGGTTCCGTAGCCAAATGGCAAAAACGGAACCCTTATGGATTCGTCATGTCTGTCCGTCCGTCCATCCGTCCATGTGTCACAGCCACTTTTTTCCGAAACTATTAGAACTATACGATTGAAACTTGGTAAGTAGATGTATTCGGTGAACCGCATTAAGTTTTTCACACAAAAATAGAAAAAAAATATTTTTTGGGCTCCCCATAGAACTAAAACTCATTTTATTCATCAAACCCATACGTTTTAGGTATCTACGGATTACGGATAGGTCTTCAATTATTGAGGTTTCTAATATCATTTTTTATTATTTTAAACGGTTTTATTTAGCTCACTCCGTTTGTTTTATTATTTTTTATTCTTGGGTCAAATTTAGTAAAAAAAAAATCGCAAATTTGAAATTTCGCCCTCTTCCTGTCAACCGATTCAAATGAAATTTGGTGTACGCCTTTGGTTCTGGTGACAATATAATTACGTATATTTAAAATTATTTTAAATCCAAGATGGCCGCCGCTACAAAAAAGCGGATTACATTTTTTTTTCCAATCAATATGGGTATCAAATGAAAGGACTTGATAACTAGAATACAGTGCACTATACAAAATAAAAATCAAAGATGACACTCGCTACAAAATGGCGGATAACCAATTTTTTTAATCTCATCAATATGGGTATCAAATGAATGGGGTTGACATGTTGAATACAGTGTACTAAAAAGCTGAAAAATAAAATCGTGAGGCACGTTAAATATCTAAATTCTAAATCCCTAATATGAACATTTAAACTGAAAATTGTAGAAAATAAAATTGTTCTTTACTTTTTGTGATTTTGTTGTTAATTGGAGACTCTTAAAAGGCCTGGAATAGCTTTTATTACAGAAACCAAGCTTAAAGGGAGAAAGGGGGATCGGTGTTTTTATGGGAAATTAGTACCCGCAGCTCTAATTTTGCAGAAATTCGAAATAGATACAGCTTGAGCCAAAAGAAAGGACATAATTGAGATAGTCCCTTAGTCTTAGTTCCTTAAGTCAACAATGCATATAGGTGAAAGGGCCTTTCACCTTCCCTCACTTTTAAGGTCAGAGTTTTATGGGCATACCTACAGGAACCACGGAATCGATTTGAGTCTCGGGAATGATAGTATGAGGCATGAGGAACCGATTTAGCTTAAATTCCCAATATAGATAGTTAAAAGGAAAACAAATAGTTTTATGGAATAAGGAATTCTGGAAAAAGGAATCAATAGCCGCTAAATTGATTTAGCTGTAATTTTGTATTAAAATATTTTGAATTCCAGGAAAGTAACACAGGATTGTTTCCTGTGGTAGCGAAAAAAAACTGCATAGAAATACTTGGCTCGATTTTCTTCGCTATCCAGAGCAGAGGAAATATAACTATGTATACTAATTCAACGCCGCGGGGATGGAAATCAAATCAATTTCGAAATAGCTGCAACAAAATGAAATTTAGAACCGTTGACTCTATCTATTACGCTAAAATTTGATACAACCTTTAGTTTGAGTCATAAAAAATGATACGAGACACTTTTTATCCCAGAAATCAACCTTTAAGGGGAGGAAAGGGGGGGGATGCAGTTTGTGTAGGAAATCGGTAGCCGCTTCTTCGTTTTAGCTAAAATTTGGTCAACGTATTCTTAATATAACGTAGGCGACCAATAAGGAGGGATTTTGTGAAATTCCCAGGAGAACGGGAATTATTTCCGAAAAACGTTTGCATGGAAAGTTATTGAATAGTTTTTATGTCAGAAATTAACTATTAAGGAGAATCAGTATTACAGGCAGGAGGAAGGAGAGTCAGAGTTTTAATGGGAATTCAGGAATCACAGAATTGATTTGAGTCGTGAGAAAGATAGTGTGAGAAATTGGTAACCAATAATTATAATTTAACTTAGGTTTAGGTACATTACAGTAGAGATAAGTTTAAGGGTTACCGGGAAAGGACCACAAATAGTTCTAATTCCTGAAAAGAGGCGTGAAAATTTGTGAAGACAATCAACAACCATTAAACCGAGATAGTTTGACCTCCGGGAAAGGACACAGGACTGGTTCCTGCGATAGCAAAACAAAACTTCATAGATATACCCAGTCCGATATTATTCACTACCCACTGGGTTAAAACTATTTTACGCTCACAAAATCGCGGAGATGGAAATACAATCCTAAATGGCAGCACCAAACTTTCGCTTTATTGACTGTCACGCGCAACGAAGTGCGCGCGGGTCAGCTAGTTTTATCAAATAAAAATGCATTTATTCATGTAATAAGCAACAATGGGGCACTTTTAATTTTTCAGCTCTATTTTAAGACTCTACCGTCCATAAGGCACCTATAAGAGAAACCGAGAGTCGTGATCTAGGATTTACGTTTTGAGAGCATAAACGGTTAAACCGATTGGGCTGAAATTTGGTATGAAGCTGAAGCTGACGCCAGACGAACGTGGGGTGGCGCGGAAAACCGGTCGCGTTCTTCGTTTTATTCCTGCCCGCGTCGTCTTCACGTGTAGTACGAATTTGAACATTACAAAAAATCTGTCCCACTTTCCTGCGCCTGCGGCTGTGTAGGTGTACCTTTAGTGTGGCCCTAGAAAAACTACAGGCCACATTTAACCTATAGGCACACAGACATTTCGACGGGTAAAACGAAGCACAGCTAGTATCATTTATACTTTATAAGAGACACGTTCAATCTAAGTGAATACATATCTCACTTGCAGAAATTTATCAATTTTATGTCACCTATTTGCTGAATGGAGATGCCGCGCGGCGCCCGTAAACTTTCGATTAGTTTTATAAGCTCTAAGCTTTCGAATTTCGAACTATCTCTGGTGTTGTCAGCGTGAAAATTTCGCTGCAGGTATTTTCTTTGTACAGGATAATTCGGTTTAAAACTATGTTAATTTAGTACAGTTCTTTAGTATTTTGCCGGATTATTAGGGACTCTAACGCTGACGACAGACAGAGGTGGGTCGGAGTGGTAAAGAGGTTGCGATTTTCATTTTGTTCTCCTGCTCGTTTTCGCTTTATATGTGACTATGTGACACGTTATATCGCCGTCCCCAGCGAATAAACAGATAACTGCAAAAACTTAACTTTACAGTAAAAGAAAAAACAATTTTACGTTAAACATTTGTTCCCGAAACCGGAACTTTAAAGTTGTATATTTTTTTAATTTATTACAACAAAAATTAAGTAGCAGTTGAACCTGTTTAATTCGAATGTGCATTAAAAGCAAAAACAAGCCAATGGCAATTATCCGTTTATTCGCCGGGAACGGCGATATGTTCAAATTCGAACTTTACAAAAATTCCGATCGCTTTCCTGCGACAGTGTGGCTTCAGTTTAACTTTTGAAGCGGCGGTGGCCAAGGGGTTTGTGGTGCAGACGTAATTCTGGATCTGAGTTCGAATCCCGGACTGCACCAATGACTATAATTATTATTTTATGTACGGTTTTCTACTCGCTATATTGGTGATTTTTCCAATGTGCTCTTACAGAGTTGTCAAAAAAGGTGACAATAGAAAAAAATTATACTCGTAAAGTGACACTACACACAGGCGGTAGAGCGGTCGCGGTGCGGAACGAAATTTTTGTAATGTTCGAATTTGACCGTTGTCACATATACAGAGCAGAAACAAAATGAAGACCGCGACCGCTTTACCGCTCCTTCCCACCTCTGTCTGTTTGTGAATGTATTAGATGACAGTTGACTTGACAGCAAGACAAGTCTACGCATTGAACATGCTAGAGGGGCTGGGCCTACATATTAAAAAACTTGACATCTTTTACCTACCCGTCTGCAGAGTTACACAACAAAAAGTTTGAATCGTATTTTACAGGAGCGTTCAGTCCAATATTAATGTACGACAATGGCTCACCTAGTTAGTGAACGCTGAGTTTGTTCCCTAGGGATGGGAATTGAAATATCGATAGACTTTGTAAAAAAAACTGCAGCCCGAGCATACCGTGACATTGACATAAGACTAGCAACTCCCGTCCCACTGTCAAGAGTATTTGACGTTTGTAAGAGCACAATGACATTGGGAGTAGCTACAAATTGTATACAAAGACAGCGCGAGTAGCAAGATTAGTGTTTTGATATAATATGTCAATTACTCTAGCCAGTGGAGCGGGAGTTGCTTGCTACTCTTATGTCAATGTTGTCCCTTTCAACAATATGTTTGGTTTTGCTAGCCATCACAGAGCGCACCTAAGGGTACGACTTACGATTAACAATAGTCATCTGAGTTAAAAATGCCTATCCAGATATTACAGTCGCCGAAAACTGTCAGGACGATATCATCACTCAGACGCTCAGCAGAAACTGCCGCCGCACCAGCCTTTATTTGAGTCTCAGGAAGATGTGAGGGCGCCAGTGTATCAACGCAAGTCGCGTCCCACACTAACGGCAGACCTAACTTGCAAGGCTAACTAAGTTAATATTATTAAATCGATATGTAATGTTCAGAATTGTACGTAACCTGTCACATATAAGCGAACGCGGGCAGGAACAAAAGAAGATCGCGACCGCATTACCGCTCCGTCCGCCACTGTCATCAGCTTAAATAAATAAATATCTATATCGATATTGCAAGCCCATCCCTAGCGTATCCCCGACAGTCGACATTCGAGACCCATTGAGTCGAAACTTCACGTCGAAAGTTGCATTTATGCTGTCAAGAGCTGACGAAGTTTTGATTCGACAACCGAGACTTGCCGTGACTTCTGCAAACCATGATTGCATTTAATTGGCTAGATTTTACGAGTAATTCTGAAGTGCTTGGCCTCTATTGGAAAAGGTCATCAACGTAGCCAGTCAGGAACTCAGGGTGGGGCAGAAATTTAAATTAATATGTAACTACAAATTGTTTTTTTAGGACGTTTCACACAGCGCCACCTAACCCCATACCACGTTAAAGAGATATACAGTAGTTTGACTCCCTAGAAGCGGTTGAACTCAAGGTCGCGCGAGTTTGCAACGATTTGGATAGTGTTCGGTAAGCAGCGAGGTGCCGAATTGACGTTTTTATGCAGGCTGCTTGGGAGCTGTACAGAGACCTCGCTAAACGTTTTGCTCAAAAAATATGTATTATGCATTCAGCGGGGCAATGCCGCCAGCATTCTTGCCACCTTTCCCTCCTCCACCTGATTATTTGTAGTTAGTTTTAGTTTTTAAGTGTTTAGTTTATAAGTTTTTACCTATTAAGTTTTTTAGTAATAATTGATGTATTAAAAGATTTCAAAATGTCAAACATAAGATGAGACATTTATACACAAAAAGGTCGCAACTCAGCATACTGCCGGCCGTTCGGCTGGCGCTGGTCTTCCGTTGCAGCCGTTTTGGTGACTTCATAATATTACAAGCTTTTATTTACTTTCACTTGTCTGCTGTCTGTCTGTCTGTCTGTAATCAAATCTTGCAAGTTAAATTTGACAAACTTCCCGGTGTCCGATTGAGCTGAAATTTTGCATGCATGCATAAATCGGATGACAATGCAGTATTATTATGACATGGAGCTGCTCTGATGATGGGAAGATGGCTATAAGAATTCCGTAATTAAACTACGTAACCCCATCGAGTTTGGGCTCATTTGATTCGCCTTGACGAGTACTTTATGGTAATAATAATAAAAGCTTGTTTTTTAATAAGTTTTTTTTTTATTTCACTTGTTAAAATATTATACAAAAACAAAACACTATGCTACGTAGTGATATCTTGATAGATATAAAAAGATAGTGATCCATCTTTATATCTAGTATATAACATACACTCAATGCAAGTAATAAGAAATCCCATAAATTTAACGGGATTGCTTCCGCAAAATCATAAAACCGAAAAAAATTGGTACACGTCCAATACACTTCGGAACTCAGGTTGTTCGACGGGCTTATTGCTCGTAATACATTTATTATTGTAAGAATAATAAATAATATAATATTACTAGTTTTGCCTGGCGGATTTACTCGTTATAGTAGAGACTAATCTAAAGTCTGAGGGCCTATTGGCTATCGCAAAACGACATTTAAAACACTAGAATTCATAGACAAAATTGCGTACATTACGTGCTTAAACCTCCTCATTACTATGAGTAAAGTAACAAAAGCAGCAATGTAAATACATTGAAGTTGCCATCAATCGTAGTGAGTGAGAATTAGCCAATAGACCCTCTGGTCGCGCAGTAGAAAGAATAGAATAGAATAGAAAACTCTTTATTATTCACACAAATACAATAACTAAGATTACACAGAAATAAGTGTTACAGTTGGCGGTCTTAAGAATTTTGTGCATTGGTCTCTTATTACCTGTCTCTGTCACTCCCGCATTAAAATAATGCCGTCGCGCTCGCACAGATGCAACATGGGAGTGACAGAGACAGGTAGTAAGAGGTCAATGCACAAAATTCTTCCTACTGCGCGACCGGACTTTATAAAATATGTTATGTTGTTTATTTAAAAAAAATAGCACTCCGGGAGTGCCGGCAGAAGTGAAAACTTCAATATTAACGTTGTGTTTAATTATAAGTATAAAAATACTATCATTTATGAGGTAGAATACAATGTTTATTTATTGCGCTATCGTACACAAATATGACAATTTATATGTTGTTATTTTATAATATTATATCGTTATTTATATGGCCGCCTAAACAGAGCAGCACACTCAGGCACGGTAGAAAGAGTGGGAGATACTAGTTCCTCTCCCTTCCCCTCGATCTTACGCTTTTTCGATCAGCATCACGTGACCCTGACGCGAGTTTGAAAGTTTTTACCCATACAAAAAAAAGTGCTCAGCGCCGCTAAAGAAGTTTTCACTTCAAAAATATATATATTTCAGGACGTTTCACACAGCGCCACCTAACCCCAAACTAAGCAACTTAATGCTTGTAATATGGTGGTCAGGATAACGGATATAATACTTATATACTTTTCTTTTGTAAATACATATACTTATAATAGATATTGAAAAACCACCCAGACCAGAAACAAATACCTGTGGATCACACAAATATTTGTCCCATGCGGGAATCGAACCCGCAACCTTCTGCGTTGCAGGCGGGTATTAGCCCACCGCGCCACAGAGGTCGTCTGATTTATATTATTCCAGGGTCCAGGGTCTAAGCAATCTCTATACCAAATATAAGCTCAATCGGTCCACCCGTTTAGGTGTGAAAGAGTAACAAATATACTTCCATACATTCTTACAAACTTTCGCGTTTATAATTACTAGCTTATGCTCGCGGCTTTGCCCGCGTGGACAAATCCTTTCTTAGCAGAGATCTACGTCATAAAACCTATCTGTGTTCCAAATTTCAAAGCAATCCGTTCAGCGGTTTAGGCTGTGCGTTGATAGATCAGTCAGTCAGTCTTTCCTTTTATATATTCAGATACTATATAGTAAATAGTATGTACCATAGTATATATACAAAGTTATAACTTTGCCTGGCAATTTTACTCGCTACACTATGTTATTTCAGGGTCCAGGGTCTAAGCAATCCCTATACCAAATTTCAGTTCAATCGGTCCACCCATCAAAATCCGTTGTGTATTTATCTAATGATCTAAGAATTTAGAATATACATATACTTATTTTTTGTGTATTTTGCACAAAAAATAAGTATATGTATTCAGCGGGGCAATGCCGCCAGCATTCTAGCTACCTATCCCTCCACCATAGGTTTATTAGATTTAAATTTAGATTAAGTATTTATAAGTTTTAGATTGTAGGTTTAGTTTATAATGTTTTTTATTTATTGTCTGTAAAATTTTATGTATAACTAGCAAACCCGGCGAACTCCGTTTCGCCACAGATGGCTTCGTTTTATGTAACATTTCGTTTGGTGATTAAAAAATGAAGATTTTTTTTTGTTTTATTTTTGAAAAGGAAAAATTTTATTTCATTTCACAACAGTAATAAAGTCATTTCGATTACAAAAATGAAGTGTTATTTAGTTGAACTTCTCTAAGTAAATGAAAGTGAATCCAAAGTAAATACTGAATCGAAGCGTTAAACGTGTCCGCAAATTATTAGTTTCATTGAAGTGCTCTTTGGTAAACCACTGGTTATGTGTGTTGTATATTTTACCTTGCAAGTCGGCATGAAGCCGCCTTCTCGAATGATATTAGCTCCAAAAGAAGTCATGCGAAAGCAGTTATTGTATTCAAGGATGTGTTGAAGAAAATGGCTGGAATCGGGATCACTTCCATCGAACAATGGTTTCAGTGGCTGTGGTGGTGTAAGTAATGGATCCAGTTTGACTTTTCCACTTGCGCAGCATAATCCATCCGTTTCTCTTTTGAACTTTAACGCATTGCAATATCGGCATATAGTCGTCATTGGTCCAATATCTAAATTTTCATCATCACTGTAGTTTGCAGTGGGATCATATTGGAATGCCAAGCGATTGTATGATGCCAATGATCTTCGTGTGCTCACGCGTTGTCTCAATCGGTCATTTTCTCTTATTATATTTTGTCTTTCTTCGCTTAAGTTCTGTGAATACACTTGTTGCTGGCTTGCATGTCTTGTGCGGCGGCCGATGTTCGCACGTCGTCCTCTAGGCATTTTGGACTATGGACAGAGTGATGAATAGGGATGTTGACTAATTTTTGGAATTGCTTTTATATGATAGATAGACCCATTTCATAAACGTATATCATATTTTTATGCAAAAATATATGAAATTTCAATATAAAAATACGTAAATAAAAATGATTTTTTAAATACTGCCTAAAACGTTTCGAACTGTCATCTGACAGCGCGTGACGTCATACCACTGGCTGGTCATTACGCTTCCTATGAAATGTTCCTGATTTCGACAAATTTTGATTATTCATAACTTAAAAACCACTGAACCGATTTTGATGCAACTTATGCTGTGCCCTTAGTTGGAGCATACTTAAACCAAAAATAAAGTCAATAACCAAAATGAATCTTATATTTTCAGAGAGACATTTTAGTTATTGACTTTATTTTTGGTTTAAGTATGGACCAACTAAGGGCACAGTATAAGTTGCATCAAAATCGGTTCAGTGGTTTTTATGTTATGAATAATTAAAATGTGTCGAAATCAGGAACATTTCATAGGAAGCGTAAGGTCCAGCCAATGGTGTGACGTCACGCGCTCTGATTGGCGTTCGCATTTGCGTAATAATAAGTAATTTTTTTTTAAAATTAAAATTGATTTTATTTAATTTTGGCTTGTAAATAGATCCTTAAAATGTGATTTTAGGTTTTTAAATACTGTCTTTTATGTGAAAAACATAACTTTATATCAATTCGTAACATGTGTCAACATACCTATTTAACATCAAATTCACGATCCACATAATTTACACAGTTCAACTTACCACCTTAAAGACAAATGCCTGATGTTGAAATTTAATAAAAATTTGCCCAAGAACACGCTTTTTTTTTGTATTCATCCAAGGAGAGCCATTGGCTACTTCGTTGCCAGTATTAATTCGAAATAAGGTTGCAATAAAACTTATCAATATCCTCCGCGCCGACACGGCCATTACCACCTTAAAGACAAATGCCTGCTGTTGACATTTGCCCAATACGCGCGTGGTTTCCAATTGAATAACTTATTTTTTTTACTTTTTTTTCATTTCTTTTGAAATTTTTCCTGAATTTTCTTTGCTATAAACCTCGCGGAGCCCGAGACCTTTCCAACGAATGCAAAACCGTGGAAATCTGTTCGTGCGTTCTGGAGTTATAGCGTCAGGGAGGAAAACCCGACTTATTTTTATATAGTAGATTTAATTAATAAACACCAGAATTTAGAATACATAGGGGCATACAGACAGACACGGTAAGAAAATGATTTTACACTAAGTAAAGATGTATATAAAGAAGTCAAATATATTATAAGGTTTTTGGTAAAACTTCGGTTACTTACATATACGTACAATTTTATTGATATAGAGCCAAATGCGATTTTTATGATTTGCTATCAAAATATTATTGGTATGTTATTTTATGTTATAAGTATTTTATTTTTCACGTAAGTGTATTATTTTATTATGTTGATGCTTTGTACGCGGTTTGATCCAAAGAGTTACGTTATTTTTTTTTTTTTTTTTTTAATGTGATGAAGTAGAAGACGAGCAAGACGCTCTCCTGATGTTAAGAGATAACGACTGCCCATAATCAGTACAGTGTTACCTAGGATTTCACAATTATGTGAAATT
Source organism: Hemithea aestivaria (assembly GCA_947507615.1). Taxonomy (NCBI): domain Eukaryota; kingdom Metazoa; phylum Arthropoda; class Insecta; order Lepidoptera; family Geometridae; genus Hemithea; species Hemithea aestivaria. The sequence goes on along the minus strand of OX382350.1, from coordinate 2,873,891 downwards.
CTAGGAGCACTGCACCAACGCTTCTTATTTAAGAGTCATATAAGATGTTAAGACTCTTTAGCCCAGTAATTACACTAGCTACAGTGCCCTCCTACAGGAGCACAGTAATGTTTGCACATCACTGCTCAGGCGGTAGAATAACTGGCACTGTTGGGGTACCCACCTAGTCGACCTCCTGCTAAGAAAGTCTACCCCCGGTAATATACGTAAGAGATAAAAAAACTAAACCGCGCAAGACAAGTGGAATTTAGAAAAATATACTATTTTAAATCAAGCTTTTATTACTATTACCCTCTAGCACCAAAGTACTCGTCAAGACGAATCAAATGAGCCCAAACTCGATGGGGTTGCGTCGTTTAATTACGGAGTTCCTATGGCCACCTTCCAGCTCCATCATCAGATCAGCTTGCCATAATAATATTGCATTGTCATCCGATATACATGCATACCAAAGCTCAACTGACGCGGTAACTTGAAGCAGAAGAGTCGCCGTAGCCGAAACCGGCAAGGATGACTATATACCTACATGCATACAAAAGTTAAGCTCAATCGGAAACCGGCAGTGTATCAAATAAACTTGCAAGATTTGATTACAGACAGACAGACAACGGACAAGTGAAAGTAAATGAAAGCTTGTAATGATGTCTTTACAGGTGGCGTCGTGTGTTATCAATGCAGGTGCTGGCCGTAGCATGCCACACGGGATCCCGCTGAAATGTCAAGAGTAGAACTGTCATCCCATACATCGTATTTTTTTTTTTAATATTATGGCAACTGTTGCATTTTGCCAGTGTCGAGTTAAAAAATAATAATTTATTCTGACCATGGATACAAGTCCTTCAGTCGAAAACTTTATTATAATTTTAAGTTCCTTGTTTATTGGAGGATATTCCCTCCAAAATTCTATAAAGAGTGGGCGTTTATCGAATCACATCGATTCATTTTGTGACGATACTTGAAAATAACAGACTGTTGAACTTTTTTCCATTCTTCGACAGTAAATCACATTCACAAACACTCAACGTTTATTAAACCCACTATTAATACGCGTTTAGCACTTATTGCAAAATTATTATCCAAGAACACAAAAAATTTCATCCGCTTTCCAAAAGCGCGGCAAAATGAATCCCATTGTACTTTTATGAATGTATGGGATGACAGTTGACTTGACAGCTAGACAAGTCTACGCAGCGTCTATGCTTGAGGGGCAGGGCCTAAATTCTGCACAAAAAAGAGACGTCTGGAATAACCCCGCTCGGGATTATTCCGGTCCAAAATAGCTTCTCGTTTTGCTAACGTCCACTGTCAAAATTTAACAAAATTTAGAAAAAAATCTTCAAAATTCTTACGATCCCAGTCCAGTACAAAATGAAATGCAACTTCTTTTTTTTTTTTTTTTTAATTTATCATCTTTTGGGTGCCAAAGTGGCGTTTTTGAAAATTAAAATGTGTTTATTAGGTTTTTTTTTGCTTACGTTTTGCTGCGTCGCCTTCTCTTTTGTGTGCAGAATTTAGGCCCTTGTATTTTATATAACTTCTGTGAGTACAAAGTATGGGATGACACTTCTACTCTTGAAGTTTCGTCGGGATCCCATATGGGTCATGCTACGACCACAAAAACGTCGGCACGTAACTAGTATTACAAAAAAATCAATATACAGGATGCTCTAATATACATAAAACTGATCGCGTTGATACAGCGTGTTCTCTCATAATACAGGTTGTTGAATTTACGATAACGGCTGTTTTAAGGCTTTTTGGGAGTACTTCGGGAGTACTTTGGGAGTACTTGAGGGGAGGCTTGTCGCTAAATGTTTCTTAAAAGGGTCAAGGCTTACTTAGGTTGGCCCTATATTGGGGTGCAAGACTCTTGGGTGTGTGCCTTATAAAACGTTTTTAGGGTTCCGTACCTCAAAAGGAAAAAACGGAACCCTTATAGGATCACTTTGTTGTCCGTCCGTCCGTCCGTCCGTCCGTCCGTCCGTCTGTCTGTCAAGACCCTTTTTCTCAGGAACGCGTGGAGGTAACAAGCTGAAATTTGAAGGAAATACTAAGGTCCATTGCTTCTTAGAGCTGTGAAAAATTCTAACTTCTAGGCCAACGCAATCAAAAGATATAATCGAATATGTCGCAAATTTCAGCAAATTTTCGACATTACCAAATAAATCAAAACCTACGGGGCACTTCCCGTGATCTCAGAATCTTGAAATTTGGCACGAAGTAACTCCTTAAAGCACAGATAAAGGAAAAATTGCGAAAACCATAAATTTTTAATTTCATCATATGAAAAAAATATTTTGAATAATTTTATACTTACTACCCCTTTTCTCATGAACGCATGCAGTTATTAAACTGAAATTCATATCAAATACTAAAGTCTATACTACCTTTAAACTGTAATAAAATTAAACCTCTATCTCAACATATTCAAAAGAAACAGCAATTTTAGCCGAAATTTTAAACACGCAACTACTCTCAAAAAACCAAAACCTACAGGGTACTTGCCGTGAACGTAGAATCTTGAAATTTGGTAAAAAGCAATTCCTTAGAGCACAGATAAAGGGAAAATTCCGAAAATTGTACATTTTTATTTACATCATAGAAAAAAATATTTTTAATAATTTCATACTTACTACCTTATTTCTCATGAACGCGTGCAGGTATTAAACTGAAATTCATATCAAATACTAAAGCCTATAATACCTTTAAACTATAATAAAATCAAACCTTTATCTCAACGCATTCAAAAGAAACAGCAATTTTAGCCGAAATTTTAAACACGCAACTACTCTCAAAAAACCAAAACCTACAGGGTACTTGCCGTGAACGTAGAATCTTAAAAATTTGGTAAAAAGCAATTCCTTAGAGCACAGATAAAGGGAAAATTCCGAAAGTTGTACATTTTTAGTTACATCATATAAAAAAAATATTTGTAATAATTTCATACTTACTACGTTATTTCTCATGAACGCGTGCAGGTATTAAACTGAAATTCATATCAAATACTAAGATTTATAATACCTTTAAACTGTAATAAAATCAAACCTCTATCTCAACGCATTCATAAGAAACAGCAATTTTAGCCGCATATTTTCAAACTCGCAAGTACTCGCAAGGGAATCAAAACCTACAGTATATAATACTATACCCACTTTTCCTTAGGGTTCCGTAGAATGCCGTAGGTTTATACGGAACCCTCGGTGCTCGAGTCCTACTCGTACTTGACCGTTTTATTTTTATATTAGACATAGGTACAGACAATAGGTAATTACTGGACTTAAGAGTCTTAACATCTTATGACTCTTGAGTAAGAAGCGTTGGTGCAGTGCACCTAGAATTGCACATCATTGTGAAATTCTGGGTAGCACTGTACTGATTATGGGCAGCGTTATCTCTTAACAGCAGGAGAGCGTCTATAAGATGTTAAGACTCTTAAAAAAAATGAATGAATGAATTTTTGAATTATTTCATTATTACAATTATATATTTTTATTTCACAACATTTAATAATTTTATCATGTGATTTCATAGTAGGTAGATTAATTAATTAGATATAATTAATTAGTGATTAGTTTAAGAAACTTACTCTAAAGCTGATAGCTCCGCTGCAGTTGACGTCGAAGGCTTTGAACACGTAGTGGGCGTACAGCGCTGAATCTGAAAACGTTAGTTCATTCTTAAAAGGCCAACTTATACCTTTTGTAGCAATACAGGGATGTTTTTTATACAAGTGAAATTTAAAAACAAGCAAATTAAATTAAAATTTAAAAAACCCCCAACGCAATATGTAATTCACCATTTTGTGGTGGCGGCCATCTTGGATTTTAAATTTATTATAATGCGTTGTATTTTACTTTTCAAGCCCTTTCATTTGATACCCATATTGAGGGGGTCGTGGAGAAAAAAAGTAATCCGCCATTTTGTTGCGGCGGCCATCTTGGACCGATTTCCACCAAATATGGTTAAGAACACTCTCGACTAACTCTACTTTCAAACAAAAAATACTAAATCAAAATCCGTTCAGACAAACAGACAGACACGTCAAACTTATAACACCCCGTCGTTTTTGCGTCGGGGGTTAAAAAAATAACTTTTTTAAAACAAGCTTTTATTATTATTACCATCTAGCATCAAATTACTCGTCAAGACGAATCAAATGACTTCCTATGTCCTCCTTCCAACTGCATCATCAGATCAGGTCGATGTCATAATAGGGTAAATCCTGAGAGACAAAATTTTACGTGTCTGGGGGAATAAACTACCCGTAACATAAAAATTCTACCCAAGGGTATTTTTTTTCTGTTAGTTTAAGGTTTAATCTACCTAATGCATGATAGATATAAGGTTAAATTTAGCTGCAAGTATCTGAAAAAAAATGTTAAAGCCCTGAAATTTGACTACCATGGGGTGTCCCTTACACTTTTTAGGGTTCCGTACCTCAAAAGGAAAAAACGGAACCCTTATAGGATCACTTTGTTGTCCGTCCGTCTGTCTGTCTGTCTGTCAAGACCCTTTTTCTCAGGAACGCGTGGAGGTAACAAGCTGAAATTTATAGGAAATACTAAAGTCCATTGCCTCTTAGAGCTGTGAAAATTTCAAACTTCTAGGCCAACGCAATCAAAAGATATAGTCGAATATGTCGCAAATTTCAGCAAATTTTCGACATTACCAAATAAATCAAAACCTACAGGGTACTTCCCGTGAACTTAGAATCTTGAAATTTGGCACAAAGCAACTCCTTAGAGCACAAATAAAGAAAAAATTGCGAAAACTGTACATTTTTAGTTACATCATATAAAAAAATATTTTTAATAATTTCATACTTACTACCTTATTTCTCATGAACGCGTGCAGGTATTAAACTGAAATTCATATCAAATACTCAAGTCTATAATACCTTTAAACTGTAATAAAATCAAATCTCTATCTCAACGCATTAAAAAGAAACAGCAATTTTAGCCGTATATTTTAACTCGCGACTACTCTCAAGGGAATCAAAACCTACAGGGTACTTGCCGTTAACTCAGAATCTTGAAATTTGGTATGCAGCAACGTCTTAAATCATAGGCACAGGAAAAATTGCGAAAACTGTAAATTTTTAGTTACATCATATAAAAAAATATTTTTAATAATTTTGTATATTTACTACCCCTTTCCTCAAGAACGCGTACAGGTATTAAATTGAAATTCATATTTTCAAACTCGCAAGTACTCGCAAGGGAATCAAAACCTACAGTATATAATATTATACCCACTTTTCTTTAGGGTTCCGTAGAAACTTGTAGGTTTGTACGGAACCCTCGGTGCTCGAGTCCTACTCGTACTTGTTATTTTTATTTGAAACAAAATATATTTTTTACACCAATTTATAAACGGAATTTTATTAATTGCTGTGATCTAAGCTGAAAAATACGCGAAGGCTGTACACAGCGTAGTTTTAGAAAAAATAATAAATTTAGGTTTGTCCCCGGACAAAAAGTGATTCCCATGGCGCACGACATAACTACTCACATTTCACAAGCCACAAGACTTAGAAGTTTGTACGCACACTGTTGGCTAACTTCAATTGCGCTCTAAACATCGTGAAGAAATGTTACCCCTCTCGTGGTTATAAACTGGATTTACGAAGGTGAGAAATTGATTACCGTGGTTTTGGTTCACTAGATCATTGATTACCATTTCTATGTTTAAAAATATTTTTTTATCCATTACGGTTTTTTGACTAGGGTGTGCAGTTAGGATAAGGGTATTGTTTATCATATATTTTATTATTATTGGTCTATAATTGTGGTATTTTAAAATATTAACAAAAAACTATACAATTTTGATTTCCATGGTATTGATTCTCATGGCGTTTTACCACGGTGATCAGTTTTCCCCTGAGTTTTCTTGCGCATTTTCACTTTTTACCCAACTACAGGGAAGCCGCAGGTATGAAAGTGATTTAGACAGTTTATATTTGTATATTCGTGTTTTGTTTCATTATTTCAGATGTTTTTTTTATATTGTATACATCAGATTTTTTTTATATTGTACTATAGTAGACAGCCGCTCTGGCTTATGCGGCAGCATTATATCCCCACATTAAAATAAGTCGCTCAGCGAGCTATGGAGAGGGCTATACTCGGGGTTTCTCTACCTGATCGAATCAGGAATGAGGAGATCTGAAGACGAACCAAAGTCACTGACATATCTTCGCGGATCAGGAAGCTGAAGTGGTAATGGGTAGGCCACATAGCACGTAGAGCGAATGGCTGATGGGGTCGAAAAGTGTTCGAGTGGCTACCACGTACAAGCAAACGCAGCGTAGAACGTCTATCCACAAGTGTGGCAGACGACCTTATTAAGGTCGCTGAAAGACGCTTGAAGCAAGTCGCTTCCAACACCGGTGTTATAAATGGAGGTCTAAAGGGGAGGTTTATGTTCAGCAGTAGACGTCTTATGGCTGAGATGATGTATGATGAAAAAATAAAACGAAACTATGGGCTGACTGCAACTTCAGTCCAGAAATGTACAATCTGGTATATTTTTAAGTTTTTTGTTTTGTGGAGTTTCAATAAAGAGTTGTGTATTGTATTGTATTGTATCTGATGACAGCTTCTGGAGTGAATCCTGTCAGTGACTGTGACTGAGAACATATTCTAGGACTATTTATTCAATATTTTTACATTGTTTAAGACAGCAATACATTGATTTTATTTAGTTTACATGATTATTATATAAAAAGCCAATATAGACCTTTTTAATACTTTATGTTTGGTGTATATTTGTTTGGATCACCGTTTTTAATCATTTCTATTTTATATTATTAGTATATAGAGGTCAATATATAAATAATAACATAGAGTTGAAACAAAATAGTTTTAATTTTGATTCCCATGCCACACTTTATTGATTCCCGTGGCACCAAAAATTTAAATTTAAATTTCTTCTGAACAAAACAAGTTATAATGATGCCTATTTGACGGTTGTGCTTATAATTATGGGAAATTTGATGTTTTACATGTAAAATTCAATAATACTTTAATTTAAAATCTGCCACGGGAATCACTTAAATAATATAAAATAACTAATATAATAAAAAGAAATTTTCTTACTTCCGTGTGGAAAGAATTTGGCATAGATATCCTTGAATGACTCCTCTTGGACCACTCCTTCCGGACACTCCTGGAAAACAAACATAATAATAACATTTCAAATAATAATAATCATCATACTCGTCCCTGGATTTACACTAAGGGCATTCGGGGCGAGTGCCCAGGGCGACAAATTTTCAGGGGGCGGCAAATTAACTTAACTGGGGGCGGCAAATTTCGAAACGAGAAATGCGAGCTAATCGCGCACTTCAAATATGTACATTTATAAATATTCATAATTACGTATGTATATATTGCAAGAACTCGACAAATTTCTAGCCGATGACACCCCCCCCCTCGCCCCCCCACAATAAATTATATTTCGGCGGAGGGGGGCGGCATCTTCTCACTGCCCAGGATGGCATTTTGGCTAAATCCGGGCCTGACATACTACTATGTATTATTATAACAAGTAAATTAAATTAAAAATTTAAAAAACCCCAACGCAATATGTAATTCCCCATTTTGTGGTAGCGGCCAAATCTTCAAATTTTATATAGTTGGTTGTACTACTAGTTAAGCCGTTTCATTTGATACCCATATAGGGGGGTCGTGGAAGAAAAAAGTAATCCGCCATTTTGTAGCGGCGGCCATCTTGGACCGATTTCCACCAAACATGGCTAAGAACACTCACACACACACAGACAGACAGACAGACACGTCAAACTTATAATATAACACCCTGTCGTTTTTGCGTCGGGGGTTAAAAACCGAAAGTAGAATAGAATAATACTTTATTGTAAATCAAAAATATACAATAGAACTTATTACTAGATGTTATAAGTAGGTTAACAATCGGCGGTCTTATCGCACTAGGCAATTTCTTACAGACAACCTGGGATTGGAAAAGGACAAAACATTCTTTAACAGACGTTGGTGCGCAGTTCGTGCTGTTACTGCTTACAAAAAGTAAGTTAATTTCATAAAAACTAAAATATATAATATGACTAATTTCACCGAAAACCCGTTTGCGCGATCTAGGACTTGGTACATTTTAAGCTTTGACAAATTTTAGTTGTCTCCTTTACGCTAAACGTATAAAATAGGTTGTATAGAGCTAAGTCGCGAGCGTATTTATCGTAGCATATGCTACGCCGTAGCCAGCCGATGCTACGCCGTAGCAACATCGCTACGACAAACCTCTACCTACACTGAGCGAACATTTTCTATTTTCACCAAAAGAGGTTTAAAAATAAGTTTTTTAAATTTATCACTGTGTGCTTCGGTAGGAGGGCACTGTAGCTAGTGAAATTACAGGGCCAAAGAGTCCTAACATCTTATGACTCTTGAGTTAGAAGCGTCGGCGCAGTGCACCTAGAATTTCACATCATTGTGAAATCCTAGGTAGCACTGTACTGATTATGGGCAGCGTTATCTCTTAACATCAGGAGGGCGTCTTGCTCGTCTTCTAACTAAATAAAAAAAAATGTTAGCGTTCAGGTTAGGTTTGACCACGGACTCGCCTCATGTTAAGCGACAATGCGGCCGCAGTTGGAAGCAGACTAAGCCTAGTAGGCGGAATAAATCACCCCCCTTGGACCTTTCGACATTGACATAAGACTAGCAACTCCCGTCCCACTATCAAGAGTAATTGACGTTTGTAAGAGCACAATGACATTGGGAGTAGCTGCACATTGTATGCAATGACAGCGCGAGTAACAAGAGTTGCGTCTTGATATACCAGTTTACTCTTGACAGTGGTACGGGAGTTGCTACTCTTATGTCAATGCTGCCTGGCTTAGTGGAAGATCGTACTAAAAACCGTTAATTTTTATATTTTAGTGAACTATAGTCAAGCCAGCAGTACTTAACTTAAAGAGGCCTTAAAAGCCGGCAAAACGACGGAATTGCCCATTTATAAACATAGTTATAGCTACCATAGTTAACGATCCAAATCATAGATTACTTATGGGATTAGATTGGCCATAAGAGTATTTAAAAATAGAGGATTAAGTTGGTTACACACAAACTAATCGACAGTTGATAAATTATTTCATACTAGTGAAAGAAAAAAATAAACACATACGGCTTATAAAACGCAAATAAATTGCAAGACAATAACAATAGTGGACCCGCGCGCACTTCGTAGCACCTAAAGGAAATTGACAGTGTTTCTCTATTATATTACGCATGTGTTGAATCTATTATATAAAACTTTCTCACAAGGATTCAAGAATCACTCTATTTTCAAAAACACTTCACTTCAACTTCAACACTTGCGTAGTTTTAAAAATCTTAGCATATAACATAGGGACAGACAGACAGAGAGCGGGAAGCGACTGTGTTTTATACTATGTCGTGATAGTAATTATTATTGGCGTGATATAAAGTTGCCCACTGTTTTGATAATAGGTCATTAGTTGCATGAATAAAAAAAATGTTTAATTTTTTTTTCTTATATTCAAACTCAAACTCAAAATTCATTTATTCAAATAGGCTACATCGGAGCACTTTTTTGCAAATCAATTTTACATTTTTCTATTTTAACACTCTACTGCTCGTTTGCAAGGCACCTCTATGAGAAGAACGAGCAAGAATTATTGTTTAGTAAGGGTGGCAAATGCCTTTATCGAAAAAACAAACTGTAAATAATTTTAATAGACATTATTTGCCAAATAGCAGATATTATATTATGACACTATGTAAACAAACGACTAAAGCCCATTACACACGACGCTATACTATATCTTGCTATATGACTCCTGGTACCATATAGCATCGCATAGCAAGGCCTTGCTATACCTCGCTATACCTTGCTGTATTATTTTTAGTGATGGCCAGGTTACTGATCGGAACTATATTTTTTAATAGTTCATTCTTTGTGATTGAATCTTGAGTCGATCATTGATATCAAATCAAGTGACTTTATTAACATTACTTTTTCATATTTACAAACGTACTCAAATATTTGGAATAACTTGGCAACAATTTCTATGAGAGCGTTTGAATAGGTATATAGGTATATAATACAAAAATATAAAAAAAACGGACAAGTGCAATTTGGAGTTGCCATATACTTGTGTGGAAAAATGTTATTAACATAATATATTACAAATAAATACGTATTTTAATAGTTTAGGTATCTGTTAAAATATAAAAAAACGGACAAGTGCAATTTGGAGTTGCCATATACTTGTGTGGAAAAATGTTATTAACATAATATATTACGAATAAAAACGTATTTTAATAGTTTAGGTATCTGTTCTCTTATCCCACACAATAATGATAATTATTAAAGTTTCATTAATGTAAAGTGAAAATTACTCATAAAATAATTATTAAATACTTATTTTCATGTTATGTAGATTGTTTTTTTTAATATATGTTAGCTATACTTCAACTGTTCTATAACCTTCACGGAGTTCCTGTTGCTTTTTTACGGCTTCATTATCGGATCAATTCAATGTTACCAAAATATAGCATTATCACCAGTCTTACTTACCTAATAAGTGTATGCACAATTTCCACTTTGTGCCTCCTGCGATGAATGATATAAGTTGAAAACCGTTGTTTAAAAGAAATACAAGTGTTAAAATATACAATAATTAACTGATTTTAAAAATCGTCATAAATTAGTGATAAAACTAACCAACTTATTTTAATCTTATCAAAATAATAAGAGAAATAATCTGAAATATTATTATCGTACTTTTCTGTATATAATTAATAGTAATAGGCACTAATAAGTCGAATATTTTTTATATAAAAACCTATAAAATGATAATGTGTGTTATTTATATTACCACCGATTTATTTTACGGTGACTGTGTAAAACTTTATCAGGATTTTGGATGAGCGTGATTGCATGTACATAGGTGAATGTGTGTTTACGTACATAGGCATGCCAGTGACTCACATATCCTATCTAAGCAGAAAACGAACGCAGTCTAACTGGAAGAAATTCAAAGTGGTTCTTAATGCGAGCAGGTGATCAAGTTTGCGTATCCAAATCATTTCTCCTGTTCGAAATCAAATCACATTCGTACGTTTGCTTCACTAGACGTATTTATTTCATGTGGTTATCTGCTATTTATATCTATTGCATCTGTGCAGGACTTGTACTGTACATCTTTATATCCGAGAAATTGGACTGTATTGTTTATGCTTGCGCTAGCAAGCAGCATCCGAGAATTCTTAAAAGAAAACGCTTTATATATTTTTCGCTTTATTTCTCTCTTCTCTCTTGATTTTAAGGTGGTTTTTTATAAACAAGCCAATCAAAACTAACCAACCGTCAGATTTTGGAGATTTTGTTGCTATACAGAAAATCACGACACGGAGGTCTATTTTATTTCTCCTTCCTATGCACTTTCATATATGCACACGCGTTAAAGGTACATAACACTTTTCATCATTTTAAAGCTAGTTCCTTGTTAATATTTTTAGGAAGTAGGTACCAGGAGCACCAGGAGTAGGAACGGAGATTCAATCACTTTGATTGCATATAGTTCCAATGATTCCCCAACACTACTTAAACAAAAGAATTTGACAATGTATTCTACATAAAGGATGTTTCTTTTTTTTTCCTAGATTTTGGTTTCCTTCAAATCTGCTCCTAGTAAACTTAAAAAAAATGACGTTTCAAAATTCGTCAAAAAAATCCAGAAAAATTTATTCTAAATTAACATCGTTTACTAAAAGTATGACTTACGTTAATCAAATAAGATCAATTCATGTTGGATTTGACCGACTTTATCAGAGGATTCTCGACTACATCGGCCAAATAGCATAGGTAGAGAAGCTCATTGTCATCCGGAAAATCAAAGGAAAGCGGACTCAGGTCGTAGTCCGATGCGTTGGTCAGATCAGATCCGCACCACCCTTGAAGTTGCTGTTGTCCTGTTGTCTTTTGGCTCCTGGCTATGAAAATCGCATCCAACCAACCCAGATAGCGATCTATCATCAGATATCAAATCCTCCAAAGGAGGGGCCATGACTCCCAGTAATGGGCAATATGACAAGGACAAGAAGAACTCCAAACGTTCAGTTTCCTAGTAAAAATGTCTAGACAAACTATAAAATAATGATTTGTTAAGCTATTGCATAGCTTTTTTTTCTCTTTAGAGGTACCTACAAAACCCTTGAAACGTGTTTGCATTATTAAAGATTTAACTGACAATCACCTTTGTAAAAAAAAACATGGCAACCTCCTGGTATGTATTTTTTTAAAAATTGAGAAAAAAATCATGAATTTTTTTACACATCCTGTATAAGACTCAAAATTGACATTGTCAACAGACATGTTGCTGTAAAACCATACAATTTGGCAAATCCCATATGAACTAGATTAAAAAAAAATGCGTAGCCATTTTGTAACATGACTTAGCCGGTTAAGCGAAAGTCTACTGCAAGGTATTCAAAGGTCTAAGTTATTCGGACAAATAATCATTATGCATAAAAAGAGCTCCTATTACAAGTAAATAGGAGGTGAAATTTAAAATACAAATTATATTACTTTGCTTCGTAATGCTAACAAAAAGACCTGCAAACACAAGAAAATATTTAATATATATAAAAAAACATTTTTTTCTAATTTGTTACACAGCGGTTAAACATTTGCTACTATTTAGTTTAATATATCGCGTAGGTAATAGGAGTTTGTTTTATTTTGTCTCGGTAATACAAATCGGCTTAGTCATTTTATCACCTAGTCAAAATGAAAAATGGCGGATTCTACGCATCAACTGTAAAATATAGCGCGATATAGCGCTATATGTCATTTATAGCTACGTGTGTGACGGATGCCGATTTGTACTGAAGCTATGCCGCGCTATAAGAAGCTTTATAGCGCTATATAGCGACGTGTGTAATGGGCTTAAAACTCACGGATATAATGGTCGAAGCCAGGCTCGACCCTGGGTTTCGGACAATTACGACCAACAGGTGGCCAACGTCGCGAGCGAGAGGCGTGAGCTCCTGATGAAGGACATCGTAATTGTCCTAAACCCAGGGTCGAGCCTAGCTTCGACCATTATATCCGTGAGTTTTAGTCGTTTGTTAACATAGTAATATGGATAACATACGTTAGTTTTCAAAAACGCATTTTCTATATCAATTTGCGCATCTTAGCCTTGCTGATGCTTCTGTTTTTCATGACCGTTCTATTCCTTATAAAGTTTGTGGTTGAAGTAATACCTAGTAATCCAAATATTTGGCGATCATGCGATATAGCGTGCATATTACTGTTATATTTGCTAATATTGTAGTCACAGAACAAAATGGTAAGGAGAACAGCTCCGAAAAGTTTTTTCGTATTTACTTTGATGATTTTTCGAGTTAGATGTATGCCGACAAGTATATCGGAGTCTTTCTTTGTCTATAGACAAAAGTTTTTCGTGCATAGACAAAACTGGGGGGCTAGACCTATATAGTCTATGCCCCCTGTACGGCTAACTATTCGGGGAGTCATTCGGCGCATAGTGTAACTGCAGCATTAACGTTAGCTACAAGCCTTTTTTGAGTTTTCTTTTTAGTTTTTGTTGGGTAGTTTGCTCGTCTTCTCATTCATTGTCAGGAAAAAAACACATTTAAAGTTGGTAGCCTGAAAGAGATCGCTTAGAGAGATAAGGCCGCCCATTGTGACCCAATGTGTTATAATATTGTCAAAGTACCTAATTTAACTACTTTTTGTTATATTGGACACAATATATAAAATTTTTATTCTATTCATATATAATATATATAGAGAATAGAGACAGTGTTGTATTTAACTGTACATTAATATATCGCTAACCTTGTACAGTTAACGTTGTCAAGTCCACGTGCAAAGATAACCTAATTAAATCAACTCGCAAGGCTTCTGTATACAATTAGCACGATTTTAGTACATAGCTGCATGAAACCTTATTATATAAAATCTACCGGGGGTAGACTTCCTTTGCAGGAGGCCGACTATGTGGGTACCCCAACAGTGCCAGTTATTGTACCGCCTGAGCGATGTGTGAACATTACTGTGCACAGGGAGGGCACTGTAGCTAGCCTGAAGAGTTATAATATCATTTTTTAACGGCATTTATTGATTCTAGATTCTAGAGAAAGAAGCGTTGTTGATACAGACAGACAAACAAAAACCCCGTCGTTTTTATTTAGCTTGCCCCGTATTTTTTTACGTAAAAAATATTAATTTTAAATTATTCATTATTCATATTCACACACGTATTTATTTGGTAGGACTGAGGATCATAGGTAGGTCGTAAAATATAATTATATTAATTGGTACATAAATTAATTATATTTTTAGGTAAACTAATTTTTATTTGTGTTATGAATCATAATAAACATAGGTATCGCACATCATATATACCGGGCATATTTTACCGGGGGTAGACTTCCTTTGCAGGAGGTCGTCTAGGTGGGTACCCCAACAGTGCCAGTTATTCTACCGCCTGAGCAGTGATGTGCAAACATTACTGTGCTTCGGTAGGAGGGCACTGTAGCTAGTGAAATTACTGGGCTAAAGAGTCTTAACATCTTATGACTCTTGAGTAAGAAGCGTTGGTGCAGTGCACCTAGAATTGTACATAATTGTGAAATTCTGGGTGGCACTGTACTGATTATGGGCAGCGTTATCTCTTAACATCAGGAGAGCGTCTTGCTCGTCTTATTACTTCTCCACATAAAAAAATCTAGACCAAAAGAGAGTCAACTCAAAAATATTTTTTTTTGGGAAATGGCGAAAACCTGCTGCTTTTAAAATTACTGCTTCTTAGTGGACTGCAGAAGTATTCTCAATGCTTTTAGATATATTTCAGCAGACATATTTTCAAACTAGCTGACCCGCGCGCACTTCGTAGCGCGTGACAGTAAATTATTCATATATTAATGAATTTGATACAGACCATTTAATTCGATTTCCAATTCCACGGAAAAGAGGGATTCAATTCACGGGTTTTCTGCGACTTAATGGGCGTAGAATTAGTAAAGGCTGGCAAACCTTGCCAATATGTAACTACGATCGAATCACCTACTATTCAAAATGTCTATTGGACGTTTCGCCTACGTTCATAATAACTATTGGTTGAAATCAATATTGGACGATTCGCCTACGGTTAACTCAGCTACGGTCGATTGAGCTATGGTTGATTAAACTATTGGACGATTTGCCTATTTTTGACCGAACTAACGGACCGTTCACGTATTTTTAGACCACGTTTCCGGCTGCTAGTCAGGTATGACAGCTAAAAAATACTTGTTTATAGTACAGAATTCAGAAACGTGTTGTTTTTATTATGCCACTTTGCCATGATGAGGTAGATGAAAGAAGATGCCAAAATGCCTGAAGATGCCATGACACAGGATAAATAATTCAGTAATAAGAAAAATATCTGGCGCTTCGCCGGCCGCTGCCGCGGCACGCTCGCTTCGCTCGCTCGGCTCGCGCATTGTGGTCACTGTTCAAACCTAACCTAACCAACAGATTTCGGTTTGCCCTGAATACTGTACTAAAAACACGCGTAGCAAAGAATTTATAAACCGTAGGTGAGTCGTCCATAGTTGAATTAACCAATATATCAAATGAACATTGGCCGAATCGCCCATTAGTTCACATGCCCATAGTTTAATCAACCACAGGCGAGTTGCACTGTAAGCGAGTCGTCCAATATGTGAAATGAACTTATGCGAATCGACCGTAGTTATATCGACCGTAGTTGAAACGACCGTAGGTATTATGAAACGTAACCCGTCCATGCGGGCAAAGCCATGAGAATAAGCTAGTGACTGATGTATCTGTATAACGTACAGCCTCAACCGCTAGATGGATTGGGTTGAAATTTGGAACATAGAAAGGTTTCATGACGTAGACCACTGCTAAGAAAGGATTTTGCCGTGCGGGCAAAGCCGCGAGCATAAGCTAGTAAATAATATTATGAAACATTTTTTGTGAATAATACTTAGATTTCAGAGACGTCCTGGGATAAGTCCCAGAACTATCGTTATACCTATACCACAGTACAAATTAGAACGGCAATAAATTACCACTTACACATATAGTACATCAAGATTAAATACAGTAAACAAAAATATATCAAATTATCATTTAAATCAGAAAAACTAATAAAAATACGGAATAATAACAGCTTGATTCCGTACAGTTACTCTTGACTTTTTTCCGCGTCATTTAATGGTGATCTCTTTACCGTGAGTAGACTTCCTCTGCAGGAGATCGGCTAGTACCCCAACAGTGTCAGTTATTCTGCCGCCTGAACAGTGATGTGCAGACATTACTGTGCTTCGGTAGGAGGGCACTGTGGCTAGTGAAATTACTGGGCTGAAGAATCTTAACATTTTATGACTCAGCAGTGCACCCAGAATTTAACCTTCGTTAAATCCCAGCGTTATCTCTTACCATCAGGAGAGCATCTTGCTCATCTTCTTACATCGTTGTATAAAAAAAACTAAAATGAAATTTTCTGAAATGAAACTATCATATACCTACGTACTCAAACTATTTATTATAATATATCTATCAAATTTCACCTTTCAGCTCCATCATCAGACTTCAGATCACTTCCATGTCATAAAATTATTGCATTGTCATCCGATTCCCGGTATGCAAAATTTCTGCTCAATCGGGAACTGTGACTGATAGGTAGAGTGCTTTTCACAAAAGGAGTTCTTTTTGCGGGGCGCCACTATCGCAAATTTTAAAAGTTAGCATATTAAATAACTTTAGAATCTTCGATGTATCCTTCTGCAATCTTGTTACACTTCTAGCCACCATGGCGTTTAAGAACTGTAATATCAGCGCCTGAGTCAGCTAAGAGTGTTGCTAACGTCCGCCTCAGGCAATGCCCAGTGTAAAGATGGGAGTCCGGAAGCTGAAGAAATTTAGCAATCGTTTTTGGCATATCACCGATTTTATTGATGCCTATGGGCTGTTTTTTACTTTTTCCATTATCATAATGTAAGAAAAATCTTGAAGTTTTTGTATTAGCGGGTCGTAATGCCGTATACTTGTCCACCACATTCACATATTCTTCACTAATGACGAATGATCTGTCGATTTTAGTCTTTGTATTCAATAATTTTACTAATATTAATTTGTCCGAATGCTTTTCAACGTCGTTTACCTTAAGATTCAACAATTCATTTGAGCGGCACGCACCATTTATGCCAATAATTAATACAACCTGTAAAAAATAACAATAATTTAGTTTACTTATTTTTAGATAGGTACAGTTAGATAGGTTTTCTTTGAAATAAATTAGCTTTTGTATCAATTTACTTACTTTTAAAGCGAGGTATTTACTGTCTGGTGCTTCATTCAGAAATTTTTCTATTTCAAGGTCACGTTTCGTTTTCAAGACAGCTTTTATCATAGAAAAAATGCTCCATAATGTACTGGATTTTCTTGTTTTAGATAGTTCCATGAAATATGATAGTATCACGGTCTCGGAATATGTTTTTGCATTTTTTGAGAGGCGCCAATTATTGAAGGATTCGTACGCCTTTACATATTTCACTTTAGATTTTTCAGGCAAATAGCTGAACTCGGCATTCGAAACTTGTTCTTTCAACTTTTTTGGCGTAAGACAACTACCTTCATCACTGGGGTCACTCATTTCTTTGTAATTAAACAGACTATTAGATCACAAATAGAAATTTGCAAAAGTTTACAACTTAAGTTGAAAATATTTAGTTGAATCTTTACCAAGAGGTTTAGAACCAAATGGAAAATGTGTTGTGAACACCACTGTCGCAAGAAAAATGACAACTATAAGTGCCATCTCACTTACCTCATACAAAAGAGAGAGACAAAGATGGCATTTATCGATGACGTCACAACGCATTCTCCATTTGACTGTAAACTCTAAACTTCTACATCCCGCCATTTTGTATTTTTTTATTTTTATTAAAAGAGTTGCGTTCGAAATTTGTGTGTGTGACATATTTATGAAAAACAAATTGTAATAATATTTAAAAAAAAAAAACTCACTTACGACTTATTATTCTATAATAGTATTTTATTTAAAATATTATTGAAAAAATACAATTTATAAAGTTAAAATTCAATAAATAACATTAAAAATTATGTGCATCTCAGTTAAATAAAAATTGTACACAAATAAGTTTCAGAACACACCAACTTCTTCATAGCCAATAAAATTGTGTTCGAAATTCAAATCACTTTGCCTCTCTACTCTCTAGAGAGCAAAAACGGCTTTTGCTCACTGAAATCGATGACCAAAGACACTATTTTCGTGCGAGAGTGGTGAAAAATTATTTATGGCATGAAGTCCAGAATTTATCGAAAAAATGTAATTTAGTTCCGCAAAATTCCGCGGGACCTCATTCGTGAGAAGGACTCTACCACTGAGGTGTATACCTAAAATCATAGGCGGATCCAGGATTTGGTTTGGGGGGGGGGGGGGGGGGGGGGCAAGGTGCAGACGGGCAAAAATATTATAATTTTTATTTATATATATTAACATCCATTACAATAAGTGCGCGAGCAGCTAGCTGCGAGCGCCGAAATAAAAATTTTATTTCAGAAATATGTGCGAAATTCGTAACTCTACAATGCTTCTGGGGGTACCTTGGCCCCCTGCCCCCCCCCCCCCCCCCTAAAGCTTAAACATCCTTTATAATATGTGCGCGAGCAGCTTGCTTAATGACTCGGGGGGGGGGGGGGGGCGGCTTGGCCCCTTGCCCCCCCTCCCTAAATCCGCCTATGATTATCTATAACATAGATAAAAGGTTCTATAATAATCATTGCAAAATTTTACTAACATTATAAACGTGACAGTTTGTGTCTGGATGTATGCCTAAATGCAGGTGGTTCACTACTGCGTGCCCGCCTATGCGACAGCAATAGTTTCTCCTAATGTTGTTCACTACGGCTTTTACAGCCCAAAACTGCACATCCTACCATTTCACTACCACTATGAGTACACATAAACCATTAATTATTCCCTGAAAGCACTTAAAATCTTAAAAAATAAAAGATAATGATGGTATATTTGTCACAAAGAAATCATTTGAACCATAGTTTGAACTTGTGACAAACAAATAAACCAGCCACGCTGAAAGGGACGGAAGAAAAATAGGTTCTCCTTTTTCTTCACATAGAATTTTCCCTATTGCCGTCACGCTCACACATAATATGGGTACTTCTAGTTGTATTAGTTCTTAGCCTAAATGGGTGTGAACAGATTTTATGTCTGTGTGTCTCCGGATAACCAGTGATTTTTACAAAAGATCCCCCTAGATGGAGCGCCACAATCGCGTGATTTTAAGTTAAAATATCTACAGATTTTTAACAATTCATAATTTCTCATATTTAATTTCTCAATTAAATAGGTACATAATATTTAATTAATCTAACAAATAAAAAATATATAATAAATGAAGTATTCACAGTAATTATAAATCTATTATTTAGTTCCGCTAGGTTACGCGGGACTTCTTTTCTAAAACTGTTTGCAGAATAAACGATATTTCTTTTTCTTAGGACATTAGTTCCATTATTTTCCGTAGCGCTAGCTTGTATGAAAAATAATTTACTTTTACAATGAACTGTAAATTAATTTTTCTATTTATCTTCAGATGATTTTACATGTTTTAGAAATTAAAAATAAGCAGCAAAAAGATATTTATTACTGATATTTACACGCATCATGCGCACATTAGATTATTTTCCGCTGGCGCTGATTCATTTGAGAAATAAGTTACATTTACTAATTTAAATGAATTCTAATTTGTTTGGCTACTATATAGCATCAAAGTACTCGTCAAGACGAATCAAATGAGCCCAAACTCGATGGGGTTTTTTCTTTTAATCACGGAGTTCCTATGGCCACCTTCCAGCTCCGTTTCGGACCCTGGTTACTATATAGTATCAAAGTACTCGTCAAGACGAATCAAATGAGCCCAAACTCGATGAGGTTTTGTCTTTTGATTACGCGGTTCCTATGACTACCTTTCTTGTTTATTAGCATTTTATATGCGAATCTTTAGATTGATATAACTCTTTTATTTATGAACCGATTTGACTAAAACCAAAACTAAGGTTCAAGTAGAGAAAACTGCAACGTATTAGTGAAATTTTATTCAAATCGGTGGTGTTGTTTAACCACACCAGTGACACAAACTATTTACAAATTTAGCCCAAATTAAACTAAAGGTCAACCACAAGTTTACAGCCATACCGATAGATGGCGTCTGTAGCGTTTTTGGCACTATTTTTTTTTGAATTGAATTTACTTTATATTCTATTACTTTTATTTCGAATTTTTGATGTAAATTAGGGGCGATGTGTCTGATATAAATGATTATTATTTATTTTATTATTTTATTTTACGTTTCCCTAGGAAAAATTGACAAAATGTTTTACGAATTAGATCGCGCAAGCGACTTTTTCGCGTCGTTTTGTTCATATGCGTATTTTCACAGTTCACCTTAGTAAAGGATCACAATGAATGGGGAGAAATTTCCATTCTTATTATATGTATGGATATGGATATGGATATGGATTTATTTTATTTGTCGATGGTGGATATTGGGCTCGTCAATTTGATGGTGGACATTACTACAAACTGTATTTTTTTTAATAGATGTAGAGGACAAACATGCAGACGGTTCAACTGATGGTAAGTGGCTACCGTCGCCTATGGATACCTGCAATACCAGGGTTACCGCTGGTACGTTGCCTACCTTTCAACACTCTGTTCACTTGCCTTGATTATCATAAGATCTAGATGTGCAATAACATGGTTGGTAAGTAAATATTATCGTAAACAAACAAAGAAATATAAAAACTAATTAATCTTAGAAATCTCCAACAATTCAAGATGGCGACCCTCTGACAGCTGTCAACTGACAAGCGCTCTTTCCCGCTATTTTTGGCGCCCGGTCATTCACCATGTCACCCACTGACCTTTTGAATTGAAGCGGAAATAACACGAATACACCCGTCCTTTTCACGCCTTTACAATTCGCGTAGCATTGTCTCGCTCTGTTCATTAGCCGAGGCAGACATTTTCATTTCTGGGACTGTTTTGTTTGAATTTGAAAGCTCTTTGTAACTACGAGTAGGGCTGTTGTAGTGTTTTTGATGTTGAAAAGATTTCATTGTAAACCTTTTTTTATGCAAAGAAGTAAGAATACGAGCATGTTCTGATGTTAAGAGATAACGCTGCCCATAACCCTTACAGTGCCCAGGATTTTACAATGATGTTAAATTCTAGATGCAGTACCGACGCTTCTTAGTCGAGAGTCATAAGATGTTAAGACTCTTCAGCCCAGTAATTTCACTAGCTACAGTGCCCTCCTACCTGTGCACAGTAATGTTTGCATCACTGCTCAGGCAGTAGCATAACTGGCACTGTTGGGGTCGGGCACCCATCTAGTCGACCTCCTGCATAGAAATTCTACCCCGATAGTGTACTAGTTATGGGCTGTGTTACCATCAGAAGAGCGTCTTGCTCGTCTTCTTACTTCGTTTTATGTAAAACAAGTGAAATTTAAAAAAAAACTTTAAAAACAAGCTTTTATTATTACTCGTCAAGACGAATCAAATGAGCCCAATCTCGATGGGGTTGCGTCGTTTAATTACGGAGTTCCTGCGTCCACCTTTCATATCCATCATCAGATCAGCTCGATGTTGTAATAATATTGCATTATCATTCGATTCATACATATACATGCTGATGCTAAATGTCAGCTCAATCGGAAACTCGGAAGTGGATCAAATTAAACTTACCTACAAGATTTGATTACAGATACACAGACAACGTATTACAGGTAAGTAAATAAAAGCTTGTAAAAAAGGTTTGACCAGGCCTTTAAATTTACTAGTTTTTGTTTTCTTTTTTCTCACAGTTTCGCACAGTTCAAACAGTCGAATCAATGTGGATGCGCGAGAAATTCCGATTCTATTTATGTCAGTAGGTACTATATAAATAAACTGTAAAGCATGTGATAATTTTAATTCAACTGGCAGTGGCAAATATATGTTGTTGTTACACTTTAGATAACATTATAACAATATATATTTTGTATATTTTTCTGATTACGATGTGTTTAATGCAATAAATACTATTAAAAAAAAATAATTACATGTGTTATATTACTTAATTACTCATGACTTTCTTGTCTTCTCTGCATGTCGATCTGTATGAAGACAAGACAAGATTATTTTATTAATTACTAGCTGCATCCAGCGGTTTTATCCACTGCGCTGTAGGCTACGTGTTATTCCAGGGTCTAAGCTATCTCTATACCAAATTTCAGCTTAATCGGTCCACCCGTATAGGCGTAAAGAAGTAACGCACTCACAAACTTTCGTCTTTATAATTACTAGCTGCACCCAGCGCTTTTACCCGCTGTACCGTAACTGTAGAATATGTGTTATACCAAATTTTAGTTCAATCGGTCCTAAATGACTCTGTTTTATACCATGTGGTCATTTCTCAGGTAACAGGGGAGGCTAGGAAGAGTAAGGTATGACATGAGGGTTCAAATGAAAATAAAATATTTATTTCTGAAGGTTAGTTAGTACCTACAGAAAGGATTCCTACGGCATAGCTTACAACAAAATTCATCTCTCTTTTCACCATCGCTTACCTACTGCCAAATTTTAATAAAATTAAAAAAAAAATGATAATCCGTTCCATTATTGGTTACATTACGAATTATAATACAACTTTTTTTTTGCAACTTTTGGTGACTCTAAAGTGGTATTAAAAAAAAATAATTGCGCTACGTAGTAGTTGCCATATTCAAAACAAAAACACCTTGATTTCTGGAGAAATCTTTTTCATGTGCAGCTGTGCCGTCCGAGGAGAACTTGCGACTCTAATATTATAATTTATTCTAATAATTTATCAAGTTATTTCGATCAAATCAAATTTTTTTTTTTTTTATGTGATGAAGTAGAAGACGAGCTAGACGCTCTCCTGATGTTAAGAGATAACGGCTGCCCATAATCGGTACAGTGTTACCTAGGATTTCACAATTATGTGAAATTCTAGGAGCACTGCACCAACGCTTCTTACTCAAGAGTCATGAGATGTTAAGACTCTTTAGCCCAGTAATTTCACTAGCTACAGTGCCCTCCTACCGGAGCACAGTGATATTTGCACATCACTGCTCAGGCGGTAGAATAACTGGCACTGTTGGGGTACCCACCTAGACGACCTCCTGCAAAGGAAATCTACCCCCGGTGAATTTTATTGCTTGAATGTCGTATGTACAATATGTTCTTCAACTTATAATAAGAATCGATTACATTCTACCATATAATGTGGTGTGCAATATAATATATGTATTATTTATCAATTCACAACTAAAGCGTCCATGGAAAAATTTGCCAAGAAACTTGTGACGTCACATATTAATACAATATACACAATATGTTATCAAATACAAGACCAGGGGGTCTAGACAAGCGCCGATCGTTTGTCGCTATCGCTAAAAAAATGTACTGTCTAGGCCCCAAGGCTGTATGTAATATACGCTACTTAGGGAGTGTTACCATATTCAAACTAAAACACCTTGATTTCTCCCCTTATATAAGAAATACTAGTAGGAGTAGGTATACAAGCATCCAACTATTAACTATACATATATGTCGTTGTTGTTTTTTAATAGTGTGCGTGTGTATTAGTGAGTAAGATCCGTCCGTGATGCCACTGCTGATGGTTCTAGCGGAAGACCAGCGTAGGTCCTAGCCGACCTACATATATATATGCTGAGCTGGCACCATTTCACGGCAATGTAATTTAGTTTATTTATAGTTTCATAGTTTTAGTCAAATATTGTTTCCTTATGTGTATTATTTTTACAAGCTTTATATTACTTTCACCTGTCTGTTGTCTGTCAGTCTGTCTGTCTGTCTGTCTGTCTGTCTGTAATCAAATCTTGCAAGTTTGATTTGACCCACTTCCCGGTTTCCAATTGAGCTGAAAATTTGCATGCGTGTGTAAATCGGATGACAATGCAATATTATTATGACATGGAGCTGATCTGATGATGGAGCTGGAAGGTGGCTATAGGAACTCTGTCATTAAACAACGCAACCCCATCGAGTTTGGGCTCATTTGATTCGTCTTGACGAGTACTATATGATGCAAGATGGTAATGATAATTAAAGCTTGTTTTTAAAAAGTATTTTTAAAATTTCACTTGTTTAAGTATGTATTTTGCCGTGAATAAAGTGTTTTCTATTCTATTTATCGTCGGTGAAGCGACGTGTGACACTACTTCCGCTCGCAACATCCCTTTTATAATAGAAGGGGGGTAGTGCAAGTTTTAAAGTTACCTACTTAGGTACCTAGGTTATCTAGGAAATTTTCTAATAGTTCGCAACTACAGCGTCCTTGGGAAGAACTGCCAATAAACTTAAGACGTCACATCTAATATATAAAATTCTCGTGTCACAGTTTTCGTTGCCATACTCCTCCGAAACGGCTTGACCGATTTTGATGAAATTTTTTGTGCTTATCCGGTATCTATGAGAATCGGCCAACATCTATTTTTCATCCCCCTAAATGTAAGGGGTAGTCCACCCCTAATTTTTTTATTTTATTTTTAGACAAAAATTTTAATTTCTATTTTTTTATGATACAACATACAAAAATACATACAATCCTCAATTTTTACCCTTCTACGATCAACCCTTATTTTTTTAATAGCCATTTTAGTAATTTAATAATTTTTCCTCTCCGGTCGAAAACTGATCAATCGTCATTTAATTAGTTATCCCCGCCAGATGTCTACAGGTGTCACTTCTGACCCAGTAAACAGCACGGAGTAGGGATGAGAACGAAGTCGGTCTCCTTTCTTTCTCACTCCCTACACAGTTGTCGGCCATCATTATTGTTTACGCATCAAGTGTAGTAGTAACGTTGACAATTATTATTTTGCTATCTCAGTGTAACTCTCATATTAACTTTTAATCATTCCTATTTTATCAATAATAATTAAATTATCAATTTTGAGTGTATTTTGCACGATTAGTTAATCAAGTGATTTTATAACCTCAAAAGTACTCAACACGTGACACGAGCTTTCAATAACAACGGATTTTGTGTTGTAAGTATACTTTTTTTTTATTTTAGCAAAAATGTTGTTGATCTTATAAAAATGTAATTTTAATTTAATTTTATTAAAAAAATGTAATTGAACAATTAAGATTTTCATAGTTTCCAAAAAAGCAATCATTATGAATCTTTTTTTGAAATGGCATTGGAAATATTGGTTGTATGAAAAAATTATAAGAGACAATTTTTTCATAAAATTAAATTTTTTACTTTTGTTTGAAAAATTTTTCCATAAAATAATGCTTATTTCACGCATATACCACATTCTTACATACATACAATATACACATTCTAAAATACATACATACTTCCAATAAGTAAGCTATTTTTTGTCTACATTAGAAATTACTAGGGAATTATTTATTATGGCAAAACAACGTTGGCCGGGTAAGCTAGTATTAATATAAAAGCATCGACCGTAGCATGCCACACGGGATCCCGCTGAAATGTCAAGAGTAGAACTGTCATCCCATACATTGTTCTTTTGTGAATGTATGGGATGACAGTTCTACTCTTGAAGATTTGTCGGGATTCCGTGTAGCATGCTACATAATATTATCAAAGACTGTCAAGAAAAGGATGCCATTATAAAAAGTACGTAACGTAGGTAGAGTTACCATATCCAAACTACAAACACCTTGATTTCTCCCCTTGTATACAAAACAGTATAAAAACTTGCACAAGCGTCCAACTGTGCCGTCCGTGAAGCGACGTGCGACGCTACTTCCGCTCGCAACATGTCGTATAATAGATGGAGGTTGGTGTAAGTTATAGGGTTTATAAACTATTACCTAGGGAATTTACTGACAGTTCGCAACTATAGCGTCTATGAGAAGAACTGTCAAGAAACTTGTGCCCAACAAAATAGATTATCTCACTTTCAGAGACAAATCATTATCCTGCAAGATAGATAAATATAATCTATAGATTATTTATCGTTAGTTCACAACTAAGGTATCCATGGGATAAACTGCCAAGAAACTTGTGACGTCATATAGTCGTATATAGCGGCCATTCTCCGAGCAGTAAATTTTATGTGTCCTGGCTCAATAAATCCATAATAATAACAAATGTAATCATGCACATAATTTTATACGGTAGTAAACACCCATATCTATCTGTACACAAAACCTATGACTTCTGCTGTAATTAGTTAACGCGTAATTAATTAATCTTTGTTCAAAAAGCACCTGTTTTCTAATTTCCCTGACGTGTCCTGACACCAACTTCATGTGAAAATTTGCCTATATTTTTTGTCGCATACAGTTCTAATATGGTTAATTATTTTTAAAAAATAGTTCAATGTTAGGTGTACTCCCTAGCATAATATCTACGCAATAGAACCAGTCTGTAAATAATTATAAACAAGTGAAATTTTAAAAATACTTTTTAAAAACAAGCTTTATTTATTATTATTATCTTGCATCATAAAGTACTAGTCAAGACGAATCAAATGAGCCCAAACTCGATGGGGTTGCGTTGTTTTATGACAAAGTTCCTATGGCCACCTTCCAGCTCCATCATCAGATCAGCTCGATGTCATAAAAATATTGCATTGTCATCCGATTTACCCACGCATGCAAATTTTCAGCTCAATTGGAAACCGGGAAGTGGGTCAAATTAAACTCGCAAGATTTGATTACAGACAGACAGACAGACAGACAGACAGACAGACAGACAGACAGACAGACAGACAACAGACAGGTGAAAGTAATATAAAGCTTGTAAAAAGTAAACGTTTGTCCGTGTCAAAGTTATAATTTCCATGATATTTTGTGTTCTTGGGCGTACATCCCTAAATATCAGTATTTCGTACATCAGCATCGCATCCCTAGCGAGCCCTGAGTGTGTACCGCGGCCCATCAGCTGTTGCAGGTCATTAACCTTAGTGTACTACCAATAAAGCACATGAGAATCTAATTTCCGTACCCGTGGTTTCGAAATTTTATAATTTCCATTTTACTGGTTTTTACACCCAATTATTTATGTTAAAAAGTAGGTCGTATTTTAAATAGATCCAGTTCTTTAGTCTCTCTAAGTTATAATAAGCCAGTATTTGCTTATTGTAAAAGTTTTTAAAATTTTGAAGAAAACCTGTTATATTCTAATTACCGTATACTAATTTCCATATTTTTATAAGTACCGTTGTATGAAAATTTCCTAGTAAAATGAACCTATTTGCTACCGTGAAGGTCCGAGTAGAGAGTTTTCCCATGGTTTATATAGTATGATGAAAAAAAAAAAAAAAAAAAAAAAAATGATATACTCACAATATTTTCTTCTTCCTTTCACGCTACAACCCTTGCCTTTCCACAATATTATTCCAGTTGTAGCGGAATCTGGCGACCTCATCCAGTGCAGTGGCGTGTTTGCCCACTACACATATTTTTCTTACGACATCCTTTCTTTGTGGCCTGCCCATCTTATTCGCTGAGACTTATAGGCCTTGAAGAAGAGCTCTTGTTTGAAGCGTGCTTCTTCTTCGTCGGCTAGTGCTTATGCACTTATAAATGACTGGATATGGCTTCCAGACAACTTCCAGTCACCTTCCGGATATCGTCACCCCATCCTTGCCCCATATTGCCAAACAGGGGGGCTTGGCAAGATGGTGACACCACGTTTGCCAAGACGCTGTCTCCACTCTAGAACACAACTAGTCCGTCGGTTATCGGTTCTGCGGCAAATGTGACCAGCCATTGCCACTTCTCGCTGGTTCTCTGCCGAATCACCTCATTTCTGATGCGATCTTTTAAATAAACGCCGATCATGAACGCCTGCTCCACATACTTGGCCCGTCACTATTGGCATCCTTGTTCATTCTTCTCTGTACTATGTGCAAATCAGCGAAAGAAATATAAAAAAAAAACAACAAAAAAAACTTTTCATTCATAACTCGTTGTAATAAACATCTTAAGTGGATCGTGGTCAACAGATGCGTGCTTTTTGACAGCAAGCTCCTGGAGCTCGATCAACAGCTGAGGGGATCTGAGCCACTTTGAACTTGTAGGTCAGTCTTAACGTAAGTGTCCACGTCTTGGCTTTGTATGTCAGAACAGGTAAGACACACTGGTCTTCAGGTATGGCTGACAAGCAGACTCAAAGAAGCTATCCAATAAATGTGGGCCAACCCAGCTGAAACCTCCGATTGGACTCTCTCAATGTTGTTCCTACCTGATTGCTCATGGTATAACATCATCAATACACATATTTCTGAACAATTTCAATAGAGAGTCAATTATAATCTATAAAAATTAGCATTTGTTGCAAGTCCTAAACCGTTTCTGCCATAATGACGATGTTGTCCACTAATCTCAAGTGTGAAAATGTACTCGCCGTTAATATTGATGCCCTATCCACTGTTTGCGGGTTCTGGACTTGGTGGTGGTATCTTATATAATATTTACAAACATTTCAATACCTATATTGCTAATCAATTTGGTATCGTTGCAAAACCTCCAGAACAGACCAGGTTTCAATGGAGTCAAAGGCCTTCTCATAGTCTTCGAACGCTAAGCACATGCTCTGTTATTTTTTCCGTCTATATAATCTCTCGCACTGTGTGTATGTGGTCTATAGTGTCATAGCCTACTCGAAACCCAGCATGTTCCGGTGGCTGGAACTCGTCAAATCTTTTTGCGAGACGCTTTATGATACCCTTTAAGAAAAGCTTCTCGACATGGTTCAAAAGTCAAAAGCGAAATAGGTCTGTAGTTTTTCAAAAGACTTTATCACCTTTTTTGAAAAACATCACTACTACGATTTTGCTTCACGCCTTTGGAGATCTCTCTGAAAAGAAGACAGCGTTAATAAATATTCGCTGGAGCTTTCGCAATATACATAGGTGTACCTACAACCCTCAAAAGCTAGGTAATGCAATTGTCACTAGAGACACATTTTATGTGGTGCCTGCGAGGCATACGACTGTCTATAAATATCTTACACCTCTGCAAGAAACTCAGGCGGAGAAGTGACGCAGCTTACACCCGATATAGTCAACTTTGTCCGCAGGCTCCTTCCCAATTTATGAACGAAGACCTGGTTCCTGAATGGTGCGTGTGTTGGAACTTAGAACTCCGGAGGTCTCGTCTTACTGACTTGGATATTGTTTCTCGTTTCGTGTGTTTCTTCTCGCTAAATTAAGCGTCTTCTTCCAGCAAGATTTCCACCACTCTATTGAGATCCTGGTCTACGTCAACAACAATAGTGGTCCATTTAGTACCAAAAATAAATAAAAATTATTTGCAGCTGCAATGTTCTCATTTCCGTTGCAGTAATTATTTAAACATTTCTCATTTCCATATCCATGTAATTTTTAAATCTCAATAACTTTAAAACCATTATTACGGGACTAAAACCAAATAAATTATTATATTCGTACATTTAATGTCTTTCATATTTTAATGTATTTGAGTCAATCCAATTAAAAATCAAAAAAGGCACGGGAATTAGGCAAAGAATGCTAAATTGGAGAATGGCCGATAGTAACAAAATATAAAAAGGGCTTTTTGAACGACATTTGACAGTGAGCGCGAATATTTTTCTATGCATATTAGGTATCATGAATTATTCCATAAAAGGAAAAAATGCTGAATGATTTATCAACGCATAGCTTTAACCGCTAAATGGATTGAGTTGAAATCCGGCACAGAGATAGATATTGTGACGTAGACATAGCCGATTGAAAGAAGAGATTTTGCGAGAGGGAGCAAAGTCATGAGCATAAGTTCATTAATTTTGTATATTATATTGGTTGTCTGGAAGAGTTCGCTATGAGTCATAAGACCGCTAATTGTAACACTTTTACTCTGATGAGTAGTTATGTATTTTTTAAGTTTATATTTCTAAAAGCTTGTGACATAGACCGCGTCAAAAAAGGCTGTAATAGGCGTCCATTCTCGAATGACTTGATTGACACTGCACGGCACAAATGTTTGTATACACACACATTATACGCTTAAAAGGCCTGTCACAACTTGGACGGCTTGCAAAACTGACTCTGACTTGACTGTGACCTTGGAATAATAAATCCCATCAAAAACATAAATGTGAAAATAGAGCCAAGTTCAATATTACGATGTATGTACTCATAGTTACATATGATTTAGTAGTTGACTTCAACGACAAAAGAAGTGAGATCTAAATGGGTGCCAAGTTCAATGGTCAGTCCTGAAAAATATTTACAACAACATAAAGTATTTTATTACAACTTAAAAGATTATTTCTTCTTATCACTTAGAATTAATATTATTTTGAAGCCAAAAGACTGACTTGGCCAGTTCTCATAATATACTAGGTAGGTACTCTCTTAACTTTAGCTTGATCACTATTAAACGCACTTAATGCTAATTAGTGCGCCACTGTCTTTTATCGTGTAAATTAGTCCCCTCCACCCATTGGTTGTCTGGAAGAAATCGCTCTTTAACGATAAGACCGCCACTTGTACATTGTAATTTTTAATTTTAATTATGTACCTATGTATTTTCTGTAACATTATGTGGTGTACAATAAAGTATCTATTGTCCTATCTTAATGATACTTCGTCGTATGGTACCCATGAGAACTAGCCAAGTCAAACTTTGGGCTTCAAAATAATATTAATTTTAAGTAATAAGAAGAAATAATCTTTTAAGTTGTAATAAAATACTTTATGTTGTTGTAAATATTTTTCAGGACTGACCATTGAACTTGGCACCCATTTAGATCTCACTTCTTTTGTCGTTGAAGTCAACTACTAAATCATATGTAACTATGAGTACATACATCGTAATATTGAACTTGGCTCTATTTTCACATTTATGTTTTTGATGGGATATCATTGCTTTTTGTACAGTACTTTTTAGTATGTAATAGGTTTAAGACACCCATTCATAATAAGATTAATACCAAATGATTATTTTATTGCACCTCCCCCCACCCCACTGCTCCAAGGCACGGCCGTCGCACCGCGCACCGCGCCCCGTGAGCCTCGCCGTGCTTCGATATACCTATACCTATAATTAATTTAGTACTTATTTATATATAGCATTTATGTGCACTATTGATTTGAATATTGTACCTAATCAATTGATTTTTAAACAATACTAGTTACTAATAAATTTATCTATATTCACCCAGCTATCTTATACCTACTGCTTACCTGGATGGAAATTTAACTTTTTAGATCATCTGGAACTGGATTAGAATTTCGATCAAAAGAAACCTAAGCCGACAAGACTTGTAATGACGACGACTTGGCGAGGGCACTGCCGTGCCCCCAGATACCGCCACATACCTATAATATTATGACTATACGTTACAGGTACGTAGGTATCTAAAATGTTTACACCAACTAGCACCTAAGGCGATTTACATACATTATTTTTATTGTAAACAATGTTAATTTTTTTTTTTTGTTTTGAAGTAGAAGACGACCAAGACGCTCTCCTGATGTTAAGAGATAACGGCTGCCCATAATCAGTACAGTGTTACCTAGGATTTCACAATTATGTGAAATTCTAGGAGCACTGCACCAACGCTTCTTACTCAAGAGTCATGAGATGTTAAGACTCTTTAGCCCAGTAATTTCACTAGCTACAGTGCCCTCCTACCGGAGCACAGTGATATTTGCACATCACTGCTCAGGCGGTAGAATAACTGGCACTGTTGGGGTACCCACCTAGACGACCTCCTGCAAAGGAAGTCTACCCCCGGTAAAATTAATATTATTACCTGTATGTTACTGAGCCGCCTTGTGCTGGTGAGTCGATATATTGATAGGTATTTACATAGGATATACAATATACAGTTGTTACGTAGGTACCAGGAACCTATTTTTATTAGTGACTAGCTGTGCCTAGCTGTTTTACCCGCTATACAGTTTGGTACAGTAGTGTATATTATGTTATTCCAGGGGTCTAAGCTATATTTTTTATTATACCAAATTTAAAGTCAATCGGCCCACCCGTTTAGGCGTGAAAAAGTAAAAAACATATATCCATACGTACAGTAGGTATAAAGTTTGTATTTATATTTATAATTATATTAGTAGGAATAGTGGACTCGCGCGCACTTCGTAGTATCTAACAGAAAATAGCCGCCTACACAAAAATTATAGCAACATGCAACATGTATTGCTTTATGCGTTCCTAGGCGTCCCAAACTATAATATCATACATTTTTTAAAAATTAATAATAATTTAAAATGATAAAAAAATACTAGTTTCTGATTTTTCCCTTTGTTACTACATCACCTATCGGGATGCCAAATTTCAGCTTTCTAGGTCATCTGGAACTGGGATATTACTTTTGATCTATCCCTCAGTATGTATTAACTTCACCGATTACTGGATGTTTATATCTAAATAACCGTTTGAGCTGTGTTATTGGAATTTGGAACAGAGATATAGTTCGTATATTTAAGTATATGTGCCAAATTTGACTTGTCTATGTGTAATAGTTTTTGTATAACGAGGGTGTAAAAAGTCGTCAAAACGCGCTTTGGACGGTTCGTGTAATATAACACACGGCGCGGTCGCCAGTTCCTTTGCTTGAACTTGGCTTGACTCGCTGCCGCGTGTCTAGATACTGGCAAATGTTAACGGTCACCAGTAATGTATGAGAAATTGTGTCACCGATGTAATATTTGACAAAAGCGTAGACTAATAGACTTTTCGCTCCAAATACCAACCTCGTGTTAAACAAAAAAATAATGAAATAAAATATTATCTTACTAATATTATAAAGTGTAAGCTTCTAAGAATGTACGGATGTCAGGATTCTGGATGTCTGGATGTATGTTTGTTACTCTTTCACGACTAAGCGGGTGGACCGATTGAGCTGAAATTTGGTACAGAGATAGCTTAGACACACAATCCATAGGCTATTGAACAGCCAACAGTGGGTAAAACCGCTGGTCACAGCTTTTATACCATAAATATAGCTTCAAAATAAATTCGCATACCGTTTTGAATCCCCGATACATGACTCTGATTTCCTGTTTGGAAAACTTAGTCTGTCTGCACAACTCCTCCAAAGCCACAGGAATCGGTTTAGGCGTCCGACTAGGTTCCAATTCATACGCATGCTCTTCGACAGGCGATTCGGGCGGCGTCGCCATGTTTAATTTTTAAACTACACTAGAACATAGTTCAAATTCTCCCTCAATTACGGGGAATTTTCTCAACTGTGGCAACACTGAGTCATTTTGGCGCGCGATTTGACAGTGACAGATGCATTTTTTTTTTAAATATGGATGGTCTTTGACGGCAGGACTTGGAATCTGTAACAAAAGAAACAAATATAAGTAACTAGCAAACCCGGCGAACTCCGTTTCGCCACCAGATGGCTTCGTTTTAAATTTTTCCTGAATTTTCTTTGCTATAAACCTCACGGAGCCCGAGACCTTTCCAACGAATGCAAAACCGTGGAAATCGGTTCGTGCGTTCTGGAGTTATAGCGTCAGGAAGGAAAACCCGACTTATTTTTATATAGTAGATTAAAAGTTTTCAGATTTTTTCCCGTATTTAAAATATATGTTAAGGTATGCCAAATTTCATAAACATAGGGTAACGGCAAGTTCTCTATGAATATTGATTTATTCAGAGGGTCAAAACATTTTTTGAAGGATAAACGGGTGTATTTTTTCGACTTAAAGTTAAAGTTCTTGTATTAGGATATTTTAAAAAAAGTCTAAGGTCTAAAGTCTAAGGCTTAACGGAAATTGGGCCGCGAGGTCCCAGTTTGAAGCGGAACCCAAAGAACTTGAACTGTTGGGAACTTTGGGTTTGGGTTTGGGCGTTTGGTTCTGCGGATCATTATGTGATTTTTTTGTGTAATCACATTTTAACGTTAAATCCTTTCTTTTTTAATATTAGGTATTAAAAATAGAATAATAATAATATAAAAGACCATGTAACGACGAAATTCGACAAAAATACAAATTCGCCTTATTATAATTTAAGTTTTAGCAATATAAAATGATATCGTGTAATAATGCTAACTTTAAATTACGTGGTTCCTGTTACCACCTTTCAGCTCCATTATCAGACCCTGGTTACTATATCGTATCAAAGTACTCCTCGAGACGAATCAAAGGAGCCCAAACTCGATGGGTTTTGACTTTTAATCACGGAGTTCCTATGGCTGCCTTCCAGCTCCATCATCAGACCCTGGTTTCTATATAGTATCAAAGTACTCGTCAAGACGAATCAAATGAACCCAAATTCGAAGGGGTTTTGACTTTTAATCACGGAGTTCCTATGGCTGCCTTCCAGCTCCATCATCAGACCCTGGTTTCTATATAGTATCAAAGTACTCGTCAAGACGAATCAAATGAGCCCAAACTCGATGGATTTTGTCTTTTAATTACGCGTTTTCTGTTACCACCTTCCAGCTCCATTATCAGACCCTGGTTACTATATCTTATCAAAGTACTCATCAAGACAAATCAAATGAGCCCAAACTCGATGGGGTTTTGTCTTTTTATCATGGAGTTCCTATGGCCACCTTCCAGCTCCATCATCAGACCCTGGTTACTATGTCGTATCAAAGTACTCGTCAAGACGAATCGAATAAGCTCAAACTCGATGGGTTTTGTCTTTTAATTACGCGTTTCCTGTTACCACCTTCCAGCTCCATCATCAGACCCTCGTTACTATATCTTATCAAAGTACTCATCAAGACGAATCAAATGAGCAAAAACTCGATGGGGTTTTGTTTTTTTATCATGGAGTTCCTATAGCCACCTTTCAGCTCCATCATCAGACCTGGTTACTATATCGTTCATAGGAAGCGTAAGGTCCAGCCAATGGTGTGACGTCACGCGCTCTGATTAGCGTTCATTTATTTTATTTATTTTCATCCCTATTTAACCTCAAATTCACGATCCACATAATTTACACAGTTCAACTTACCACCTTAAAGACAAATGCCTGCTGTTGAAATTTAATAAAAATTTGCCCAAGAACACGCTTTTTTTTTTGTATTCATCCAAGGAGAGCCATTGGCTGCTACGTTGCCAGTATTAATTCGAAATAAGGTTGCAATAAAACTTATCAATATCCTCCGCGCCGACACGGCCATTACCACCTTAAAGACAAATGCCTGCTGTTGACATTTGCCCAATACGCGCGTGGTTTCCAATTGAATATTATTATAATATTATTTTTACTTTTTTTATTTCTTTTGAAATTTTTCCTGAATTTTCTTTGCTATAAACCTCGCGGAGCCCGAGACCTTTCCAACGAATGCAAAACCGTGGAAATCGGTTCATGCGTTCTAGAGTTATAACGTCAGGGAGGAAAACCCGACTTATTTTTATATAGTAGACAAGTGAAATTTAAAAAAATACTTTTTAAACACAAGCTTTAATTATTGTTATCATCTTGCATCATATAGTACTCGTCAAGACGAATCAAATGAGCCCAAACTCGATGGGGTTGCGTTGTTTTATGACAGAGTTCCTATGGCCACCTTCCAGCTCCATCATCAGATCAGCTCGATGTCATAAAAATATTGCATTGTCATCCGATTTACACACGCATGCAAATTTTCAGCTCAATTGGAAACCGGGAAGTGGGTCAAATTAAACTTGCAAGATTTGATTACAGACAGACAGACAGACAACAGACAGGTGAAAGTAATATAAAGCTTGTAAAAAGACATGGAGACGACGAGTAAAAGGGTCTTGACAGACAGGGACACAGGGGGTTTTCCTTTAGAGGCACGAAAACCCTTATTATAAAAGTTGTTCATACCGGAACCGTACCCGGTTTATCATCGGTATTTTTTTCAAAATTTTGTTAAAATTAATCGTAATAATCAGTAGAAAATAAGGCAGATAGCGTGGTACCTAATGGCAAAAAATTGGTTAAAAAACAATTTGATTTGGAATTTAGCCACAGAACAATTTTTTTAAAATTAATTATTGGCTAGTCTTTGACCACGATCTCACGTGATGTTAAGCCACGCTGCGGATGTAGATCGTAGCAGACTAAACCTAGAAGGCGGGATAAACCCCTCGCTGACTTCACTACGCTCAAGGAATGCAATTTCGAAGTCAGATTTTTAATATCTTAAAATGTAAGACGACACCAGAAAATGCTATTTTCTAATAGCATTGTTCGCCAAAACAACGATCCGGTCACGATTTATGAGCAAACGAATGAGCGATAAAACATTTGTCCGCCGCCCTACTCGATGATAAATGGGACGTGGTTAATTCTATGAGTATGGTATTATAATATTTAAAGTACTTATGTGTATTTTTCGTCCAAAATAATGTTTTAGTAACCAATAAAACATAAGTACCTAATAGTATTTTGAAAAACGCCACTTTTGAATTACCAAAAGTGGCAAAATTAAGAAAAAAGTGAAGTGTAAATGCACTTCACTTTTTTCTTAATTTTGGACTTTTA
Source organism: Hemithea aestivaria (assembly GCA_947507615.1). Taxonomy (NCBI): domain Eukaryota; kingdom Metazoa; phylum Arthropoda; class Insecta; order Lepidoptera; family Geometridae; genus Hemithea; species Hemithea aestivaria. The sequence continues at coordinate 2,837,321 of OX382350.1, read as the reverse complement.
CGATAGGGGTTTCGAGATTTTGCGAAAAAATGTCCCATTTATCACCAAAGAAGAGAAGTAGGGCGGCAAACAATTTTTTTATCGCTCCTTCGTTTGCCCATCATCATCACCAGCCCACGTTCGCCTACTGTTCGAAATAGGCATTCATGGCACGCCACTCAACTCGCTCCTCCATCTTTCTCCTCCACCCACCCCAAACGACAACGACTGTCATCTCAGTACATTTTTTTTGCGATATCGACAAACGATCGGCGCTTGTCTAGGCCCCCTTGAGTGGAGACCGCGTCTCGGCAAACGTAGTGTAGGGCGTCCTTGGACGAGATGGGACGACGATATTCTGAGGGTCGCAGGGGTGGGTGGAGGAGAAAGATGGAGGAGCGAGTTGAGTGGCGTGCCATGAATGCCTATTTCGAACAGTAGGCGAACGTGGGCTGGTGATGATGATGGGCAAACGAAGGAGCGATAAAAAAATTGTTCGCCGCCCTACTTCTCTTCTTTGATGATAAAATGGGACATGGTTAATTCTGAGAGTGTGAAATAAAGCATTACAAAAACCTCGCTTTTGTCATCATTTTGGTGGTCAAAATACCACACAATTTCGATGGAAGTAAGTGCTAGAGAGGTGCCTCATGTATTAATAGTGTTGGTAACTTCATTTTCTACAAACCCTTTTTTTACGTGATGTAGTAGAATACGAGCAAGACGCTCTCCTGAAGTTAAAAGATAACGCTGCCCATAATCAGTACAGTGCTATAGGATTTCACAATGATGTGAAATTCCAGGAGCACTGCACCAACGCTTCTTACTCAAGATTCATAAGATGTAAAGACTCTTTAGCCCAGTAATTTTGCCAGCCTGCAAATGCCCTTTTCACGATTAGCACTCTACGAGTATGTCTTCACTGCATATAAAATAAAGTTGCTTCCCGCGTCTGTCCCTATGTATGCTTATATCTTTGAAACTTCGCAACGGATTTCGATGCCGTTTTTTTAAATACATAAAGTGATTCAAGAGGTGGTTTTATGTATAAAACATGCATAATATAGTAGAAAAACACTGATCATTTTCTATATATCTTCACCGTGGCGCGGCGATGTGCGCGCGGGTCTACGTAGTACTAGAGTCAGTGGCGGCGCTAGACCACGCGTGGGCGTCGGCGAAATTAGGTTCGCGAGGCCCCCCTTTTTCGGCAAGCATTTTTTACAAACTGAGAAGGGACATATTTAAGCGAATTCATAAAATTTTGAATACTTTACACTCTTTTAGAGTCGTACTTGGTGCAAAGAATATCCATCGCTCTAAAACGCGAAAACGCAGCTACTGTTATGGATACCTTTATTATACTTTACCTACTTAAAAGTAAACTTATAATTATCTTTTTTTATACCTAAATAATAGGTACTTAGTTAAGTTTTTTACTATTTTAATAAAAATAATACTTAAAACATGTTTTTAATTACCTATTAAAAGTGTTCAAAATGTAGTTTGGTAGAATACACGTTTTTGCCTTGTAAACGGGTCTCTTGGGAGCTTTTTTATTCAAACCGGCTTTTTGAAAAGGATGGGTTTTCTATTTCGCCGAAATATTTTTGTATTCGAAGACGCCTGAACCGATTTGCAAAAACCCATTTGTTGCCCGAGCTTGAAGTTGGTTTAATATGTGTTTGATTTACTGATATTCTAGACAAATATGTATTAAATGACCTCAAATTCAAAGAAACTCTACAAGTAAGACTTCGGTATAGAGGCCAGCGGGGTTATTCCGGTAGCAAAATCACCTCTCTTTTTGCTAGCGTCCACTATCAAATTTTGCCAAAATTTTGAAAAAAATCTTACGATGCTTGTATAAAATCAAATGCAACTGCACTTTTCTTAAATTTAGCATCTTTTAGTAGCTCCAAATTGGCGTTTTGAAAATCAATATGTGTTTTATAGGTTACTAGCTTGTGCTAGCGGCTTTGCCCGCGTGGTTAAATCCTTTCTTAGCGGAGGTCTATGTCATAAAACCTATCTGTATGCCAAATTTCAACTCAATCCGTCCAGCGGTTCGGGCTGTGCGTTGATAGATCAGTCAGTCACTCCTTCCTTTTATATATTTAGATACGTTTTGTTGCGCTATCGTTTCTTCTTCGTGCAGAATCAACATGCAGCGAACCTTTACCTTTTACAGAGTGACAAGTTTACCTTTAGCAGTGGCGGCGCTAGACCACGCGTGGGCGTCGGCGAAATTAGGTTCGCGAGGCCCCCCTTTTTCGGCAAGCATTTTTTACAAACTGAGAAGGGACATATTTAAGCGAATTCATAAAATTTTGAATACTTTACACCTTTTTTACACTAAACGACTCGTAAGATTCATCTTTGTAAATTAACGGCATAAACTCACTTGTATTTACTTCATCTTCGTGTCTTACGCCTCGATGATAGGTATATTTTTTAAATTCTGTCTAAGTGAGTATGAAAGGTATGCGTTTATCTCGCTCCGAGTGGTAATAAAAGCATTATTATCTGTAGGAGCGCGAGCAGCTTGCTGCGAGCGCCGAGAAAGTTTTGAATTTTTCAGCACGAGTAATGTGCGTTTAGCTTGCTCCAAGTGGCTAGGAAACTAAATATTCTTATCTATAAAAGTGCGAGCAGCTCGTTGCTAGCCTCGAGAAAATTTTGAATTTTTCAGTACGAATAATGTACGCTTAGCTTGCTCCGAGTGGCTAAGAAACTAAATATTCTTATTTTCTTATCTATAAAAGTGCGAGCAGCTCGTTGCTAGCCTTGAGAAAATTTTGAATTTTTAGCTTGCTCCGAGTGGCTGGTTGAAAATCGAACGCGTCAAGTTTGTCATTTGTCAAATCCGAACTTCACCGGAATTTCACGAAATGAGCCGAACATCTCCTACATGTTTCTGGCCTCCTGGTACTTCGTAAAAGTTTCAATATTCATAACTCAAGAACGCCTGAACCGATTTTGATGATCTATGGTTTCTTAGATTCGTCTTCTTCTGGACTATATGCATGTTAAAAAATATCAAACAAAATAAGTAGAAAAAAAAATTGAAAATCGAAATAAATGTGTCAAATCCTAACTTCACCTAAAACCGAACCAAACCGAATCCGCATCCCAATTCAAAAATATCAACCAAATTAACTACGAAAAAAAAATTGGAAATCAAATTTAACCTCCTTAAAGTTTCTGGTATCCTGGTACCTGGAGGTAATAGGAGCCACCATTGAGACGCCAAAAATAAAGTTGTTTTTTTCAGTTGACATCAATTCTCTCAGATACTGTTTTATTTATCAGGATAAAAAGTAGCCTATGTGTTATTCCAGAGTCCAAGCTACCTTCATATCAAATTTCAAGTCAATCGGTGCATCCGTTTAAGCGTGAAGAAGTAACAAACATACACACACACACACTCACACACTCACACACTCACGCACTCACACACTCACACACATACACACAAACTTTCGCTTTTATAATATTAGTAAGCCCGGGCTTAGCCCGTGTTAAAGAGCGACATAATAATAATATTTTTACTAATTTACAACTATTATTCGGAAGCTTACTGCATAAAAACGTCTATTCGGTACCTTGCTGCTTGCCGATCCCTGTCGACCGCGTTGCAAACTCGCGCGACCTTGAGTTCAACCGCTTCTCCGGAGTCAAATTACTGCTGTACATCTCTTTACCGTGCCTATACCTAACCATCGAATCTACCTGATTTTACGACGCATGTGAGTGAGTGATCACATTGATAGCATTGCCAGCAGTAAACAGCGCCTGCGACATCGGTTTACACCTTTGGGCATCCGTTTCATCGGGTGTAAAACTAGGGACGTTATTTCAAGCCAAATGGAATAAATTTTGTGCTGTGTACCAGTACCGTGTATCCAGAATTTTGGGAACTTTAGTTTTTAACTTTTTACGCATTTCATTTCATATATACATAATCTACAATTTTGGATACTTAAAAGAGAAAATATTATATTTCTGACAAGAACATGTATGCGTTACACTCTGAGTGGTAAGAAAATTTAAAATCTCTACAATCTACAATCCTTCTGGGGGAGCCATGGCCTCTTGCCCCCCTGTCCGGCCACCCCCTTGATTCGCCTATGGCAATCACCATGCATGTCGGCAAACAAATATTTTGTGTCAATTGTTTTTCTTTTTTCTAGACTTTTTAACTATATAATTTAATTTTTTGTGGCCTTATAGTCATAGACTTAAATAAAATTAGCTTTGAGTGATTTTTTCTATTGTAAATCAGCCAATAGCCCCTCAGATTGAGTCAAATTCAATAAAATCTCTTATATCAAAAATATGCACGTTAAATTCCAACCCAAACTATCGGGAGAGGCACTTTGGCTATTTGCCATTTCAGCAATTTGACATTTTAATTTTGCGAATCAATTTTGATACTGGCAATATCGGTGTCGAATTTTGGCGGGAACTTGACTCTATATTGTCTGTGGTTAACTTCTGGCGGGAAATAGTTTTGGAGTTCCGCGAGTAAAATAATTTCAACTGAAAACGATTGGGGAAACATGGGTCTAGATAAATACTGAACGAAACCTTCTGAATAAATAAAAAATGATGCAGCCCTAGTATGCCTAACTGTAAACCAACCATAAGCGCTATTCTTAACTGACTTTAAAAAAGTTGCCATCTTTTTCAAAGGTTTCGTTTCTAACGATTAGGATGTAAAATTAATTAAAATAAATATCTCCGGCACTTAAATAATATTATTTAAGTAACATTAAAATTTAATTTCAACTCGATTTCTCCACGCGTTCCCGAGTAAAAGGGTTTGGACAGACAGACAGACGGACAAACGACTGATCATATACGGGTTTCGTTTTGGTTTTTTAAAGGAAAATACCTTTTTCATCCTTTTTTATGTATAATATTTTGTGGTAACTCCGTTTTAGAGCGGAGTATTAGTATTAGGACTCATTATTTAGTATATTAGTACTACATAATATTTTTAATATTTTTGATTGAAATAGTTTTCCGCGAAGTAACGTCTTATCCATTAACACAATCTACATTGTAGAAAATATATAGGTGTTAATTTTCCTTTTACAAATATTAGCGTTTTATTACAATCGAGCAGTTAAATAATAATTAGTGGCAAATATACCATCGGTGACAAATGACAAATGTTTGACGTAGAAAAAGGCGGGAAGTGACGGACATTCGAAAAAACGTGAGGTTGAGAGTTGAGAGTTGAGCGCGGAATTTGAAACAAATATATTATAATCTCCAATCTAATAATTGTATTTATCTATTACAAGTAAATTTTTCGCACACACATACGACTGCCTTTCCCTTCACGCCTTTCCGACTAGTAAATAAATACGCCCCAGTGAAAATAAGTACACTGTTTGGTAAGTGAGCGTTAAATTTAATGAAAACGCGACTGCTACGTAACCGTTTACTTTATTTTATTGTCTGGGGCTTCAACTGGATTGTTCTTGTGCTTTCTTGTGAAATTATTCTCTCGTTGCTGTAATGTTGTGGAAATAAGACCTATTTCTAATTTTATTTTTCAATTTATTTGAATCTGATTTCTTTTTTCATGCAAAGAAGACGAGCATTTGGCTAAGATGCTCATCTGATGTTAATAGATAACGCTGCCCATAATCAGTACAGTGCCAACCAGGATTTCACACCAGTGAAATTCTAGGAGCACTTCACCAATGGTCCTTACTCGAGAGTCATAAGATGTTGACTCTTTCCGTGCTTTAGCCCAGTACCGGACTGCTCCTTACTCAAGAGTCATAAGATACTTTTTCCGTGCTTTAGCTCAGTACCGGGGGTAGACTTCCTTTGCAGGAGGTCGACTAGGTGGGTACCTCAACAGTGCCAGTTATTCTACCGCTTGTGCAGCAGTGATTTGCAAACATTACTGTGCTTTGATAGAAGGGTACTATAGCTACAAGTGTTACAATGTGATATTCAGTAAAATAATAACAATTGGGGTTTATACTCCAACAGAACAGGTTACCCTACTTACACTGTCAGAGTCATATCACAATTTACTCGTATAGGTTAGGCGCGGGTGCGGGCCAGTCAACGTCGGGTACTGCAGGCGTGAACTCCTGATGAAGGACATCGTAATTGTCCGAAACCGTTGTTGAGACATATCTCAACGAATAATTAACGAGAGTACAGCCGTGTCGTATTTATAATTTATAGGTTGTGTGGCTAACCTATATGTTACAGTTTCAGGTCGCCGAGATTCCTACAAAGCCACATGACCTAACGACTTCCTCTTACATATCTAATAGGAAACAGCCGGCCATGTGGGTTTTACGTGCCTTCCGAAACACGGTAGCGTCCAGGCGAAAATCTTTGCCACACTGAGATTCGAGCCCAGGACCTCCAGCTTACAAGCCGGACGTATGACCACTGGGCCACAGACGTAAATACGAGCTAGGCGCTCGACCTGATGTTAAGAGATAACACTGCCTTTAATCAGTACAGTGCTAACCAGGATTTCACGCCATTGCAAAATTCTACGTGCTCTGCACCAATGCTCCTTACTCAAGAGTCCAGGCGAAAATCTTTGCCACACTGAGATTCAAACCCAGGATCTCCGTCTTACAAGCCGGATCAACGACCACTGGGTCAAGGACGCTAAAGATACAGGGAGGGACCAGGGACGTAGTAGTAGCGTCAGATTCAAAGGTTAGCCTAAATCTAATGAATGAAAAAAAGCTTGTAAAACGTGCTTCTTACGATAATATTATGTGAATAGATAAACATAATTTTCATAATATTATGGCTGAAGTATAGCGGATCGATAATATCGGAGTAAAGCACGAAATGTTTATTTTGTTCAGTTTTACGACCGACGCGTTACTCTTTGATCTGCGCTTTTAGCTTTTAAAATGTTTATTTCGTAGTAAAAATATTGTGAGTAAAGTTTTTTACTTTGTTACAGTTTTTTGTAGTTTTGTTGTATCCTACTTTCTACTAATATTTTAAATACGAGAATTTATATAATACCTTTGTATCTACGACCTAAGTATAAATTGTAATGCATTTTTCTATATACATATAGAGAGCTAGATGCGCCCAGCGGTTTTACCCGTTGTACTGTAGCCTATGTGTAATTCCAAGGTCTAAGTTATCTCTATACCAAATTTCAGCTCAATCGGTCTACCCGTTTAGGCGTGAAAGAGTAACAAATATACATCCAGACATCCATCATCATCATCAGCCTATATTCGTCCACTGCTGGACATAGGCCCCTATGGCACGCCACTCAACTCGGTCCTCCGTCTTTCTCTTCCAACCACTCCCAGCGACCCTCCAGATATCATCACCCCATCTCGCCCAAGGACGCCCTACACTACGTTTGCCGAGACGCGGTCTCCACTCTAGAACATACTCTACCCCATCAGTTATCGGTTCTGCGGCAAATGTGACCAGCCCATTGCCACTTCAGCTTTCTAATCCTTTCGGCTATGTCGGACATCCATACATTCTTACAAACTTTCACGATTATAAATATAGATGAATATAGATAGTATCATGTTTCGGGTGTAGCCGATCATTGTCGGTTAAAGTTATGTGTGAACAAAATGTTTGAAAGAAAACCTAGGTAATAGCCGCACTTAGAAATTTTGCCGTAATATAATATACACAACCGGTAGTAGGCTTCCTTTGCAGGAGGTCGACTAGGTGGATCCTACCGAACAACAATAGTTTTAGTTATTCTACCGCCTGAGCAGTAATGCGCTAACATTGGGTACTGTGCTTCGGTACTTCGGCACGAAGGGCACTGTAGCTAGTGAAATTGTAAGCTAAAATGCGGGTAAATATCTCTCTTCTAAAAAATCCTAAAATTGTACGGAACCCAAAAACAATTTATTCTTATTATTTTTCTTTTATTTTCAGCCAGTTCAAGTGGACATACCGCCGCGCCGGCCTGCGAAACGTCAGCTGTCAACCTTGAGAATGATAATTGACACTTGAGTTTTTTTATTGCCTTGTTGTGACTAGTGGCGTCGATTAATCGATTGATTTATCTATTCTTTTTCTTAGGTTTTTCCAATTTTTGACAGCACTGCTACTGCTAAAAATATTTACACTTACTTTTTTTCGATAAAGCGAAATTCGGTAGAAATAATGTAATAGCAAAGGAAAGTTGGATATGTATCTATTCACTATCAAACAAGATATTATGTGCTAGCAAAACAAGACGAATAAATGTGGTTATTACCACATTGAGCGAAATTTTCTTTGTTTTTGGTTCATCGTCACTATCACTACATACTCGTAGTATAAAACTAAGTCGCTTCCCGAGTCTGTCTGTCCCTATGTATGCTTAGATCTTTACGCTTACTTAGATCTAAGGCCACGCAACGGATTTTAACGTGGTTTTTTAATATATCTATAGACCTATAGAATGATTCAAGAGGAACGTTTATATAATGTGTGTATAATACATGCATAAAGTATTATACTTAGTAGAAACACTCATAATTTTTTGTAAGGCGCTACGAAGTGCGCGCGGGTCTACTAGTTTTAAAAAAAAATGTGGTGGAAATATAATAGCCACTAAGGATTAAAAAGGTAGCACTCCGGGAGTGCCGGCAGAAGTGAAAACTTCAATATAAACTTTGTTTTTAATTATAAGTATAAAAATACTATCATTTATGAGGTAGAATACAATGTTTATTTATTGCGCTATCGTACACAAATATGACAATTTATATGTCGGGACAGGATGCCGGGCGCGTAGCGTAGTAGCCTATATGTGTCACTGTCACTCTATTGTCGCTCATACTGGAGCCACTCAGGCATGGTTTACAGCGTGGATATAACGGGCGAGAAGAATAAGACTACACACCACAATATGATTAGTTTTATTACACTTGCAAACAGTTACATTACAATGTGATTAGGGATGATATTACACAACTCAGAATTACACAATATTAACGGGGACCGAGTGTTCCGCAAAGCTACGAACGCTTCCATAACTAATTCGATACCCAAACCGTATAGTGACCGTCCCAGTCGCCCTTCGGACATAACGTCCGTCCGAGGTGCCGTCTAGAAGTAAAGTGACCGTCCCTGCCGCCAGCCAAACGTAAAGTGAGTTTCTGCCGTCTACACAGCTCAATATAATACCTCACGCCCGTCCGCCCTACCGCTCGCTCACAACAGCGCCCCTAGCGGACGACCGTGCAACTACTCGACTCTCATTGGCTAACGTCACTTCCCGTCACTCCCCTTTACTTGTCAACCGATCACGAAAATGCGATGTTGCCTGCGTTACACAAGAGAGGCGCCACTTCCGTCTCTGGTCCACCGAGTTTAACTATGTGGCGTTTAAACTAAGTAACTATAATCTAAGCTGCCGATACGGCCTTCCTGACGCTCGCACGTCCTCGGGCGATCTTCTTGCAGAGCAAACTCTCGCAGGGTGAGCTCTCCCAGCGCGATCTTGCTGCTCATCTATAACAAAAGGACACCATGTTAATTGATTCCACATTCCACCGCTCGTTCATCCTGACATAATTATCCTGACATAATATCCTGACATAATTCTTTCAAAAGTGACAGATAATTGAGGCTCTCATTAGAAAATATACCCCAGCGACTTAGTATGCCATCAAGTTCGGTTGTGACACGCGACAGCTCAAAACTCAAGATGCACCAGCAGTACAGACCGGATAAGAGTGTCTCTTCGATCTACAGCCACCGCAGCAGCTAGTAGGGTTCGACCCAGATCACAAAATCCTTTCGACTGACTCTGGACTCACTGCACCAACAATAGCCCGGATAACAGAGTCCCTTCGATCTACGGCAACCGCAGCAGCCAGTAGGGTTCGACCCGGACCTCTGCATCCTTTCGACTACTCACTATGCGCTCACCGCATCAACAGTAGCCCGGATAACAGAATCCCTTCGATCTACGGCAACCGCAGCGGCCAGTAGGGTTCGACCCGGATCTCTGCATCCCCACAACTACTCACTATGCACTCACAGCATAACAATAGCCCGGATAACAGAGTCTCTTCGATCTATAGCTCCCGCAGTAGCCCATAGGGTTCGACCCAGACATCTGAATCCTTTCGACTATCTCACAACACACATCGAACAGCCGTGTCACCTCCAACCGCAACTGATCACACCACTTTGTCTAGGTAATTTCACTTCAAGAGTTGGACACTATTATAACTCGAAATAAAAACCCGCATGAACTACACAAACTCTCCTATCGACTACCGTGAAAAAAAGGCTACAAATTCAATTTTTTTTTTTTGTGGCGTTTAAACTAAGTAACTATAATCTAAGCTGCCGATATATATGTTGTTATTTATAATATTATATCGTTATTTATATATTACATTAAATTTTATCTCTCAGAAAAATCAACTTCCATCCATAATTTCGACGACTTTTACACCATCGTTATTATCAGAATCATCATCGCAAATTTTTACAACTGATACAATTGGTTTATGATAACTGAAGTAAGAAACAAACAGTTTTGATTCGAACCTATTTAAGTGTCTAATAAAGACCGCATCAATAGTAGTTTTGTATTTCGTTGTGCTAAAATTGCGATCATTTGACATAGTTAAACCAAATTCACAGAGCAGCACACTCAAGCACGGTAGAAAGAGTGAGAGATACTAGTTCCTCTCCCTTCCCCTCGATCTTACGCTTTTTCGATCAGCATCACGTGACCCTGACGCGAGTTTGAAAGTTTTTACCCATACAAAAAAGTGCTCAGCGCCGCTAAAGAAGTTTTCACTTCAAAAACGTTAATTTCTATACGTTTCCACACATAAAAACTAATCATAATGGCGGGAAAGCGATAAAATCACCCATATCAGGCATGTGCCATAATTAACACGTTAAATCGTATTTAGCCATAATTAATCAAGATAGCGATCGCAGTAAAGGGTTACATACGAGTATTTTAGGGTTATTTCAAAGGTACGGTTACGGTTTAGTATATAACGTTTGTAAAAATTTTTTTTTTTAAACCCCCTACGCCGTTATTTCAAAAGAAATGTGATTCGCCATTTTGTGGTGGCGGCCATCTTGGATTCGAAATTAAGTAATTAAATATTTCAGGACATTTTCACACTGCAACACCTAACCCCAAGCTAAGCCACTTAATGCTTGTGTTGCAAAGGATATACCGGATATCATACTTATTATATACTTTTCTTTTGTAAAAACATACCTATAATAGATTCAGAAAGCCACGCAGACCAGAGAGAAATATCTGTGGATCACACAAAAATTCAAACATAGACGCACTTAATTTTTAAAGACCCATCCGCTATTTTGCGGTCCACATTGCAAAAATAATGATACAATACTCGACATTCCGTACCCTTGCATTATGGTCCCTTATAAAATGCCATAAACCGACCCCAAATAATTTAGCGCGAGATTGTAACGTCATAGAGAAATAGAAACAGAGTTGTCAAACATTTCTAAAACTTTGTATTTTTTATCCCCCTGTCTTCACTGATGAACTTCATCCCGGAACACAGTCACAATGACCGCTTGGCGCCACGGTTTTGAGTTTTGTTCAGTAGGTAGCAACTATCCACAGCCGAAGTCTACCAGTGTAGCGAGCGGAAAAACAGCATATATAACAAATTTTAATCATTGGTGCGGGGCCAGGATATCAAACTCGGTGATCCAGAATTACATTTACAAAGCATAAAACCCCTTGGCCGCCACCGCTTGAATTGAAATTTTGCACATCTTCATAGTTTAAAGTCATAAGTTGTATGGTTTTTTTAGGTGTCTAGGTAGTAATTATAAAAGGGCATAATGATTGGGCAACGGTTCTCCGATGACCGATTCGCCACTGGAGTGTTCGTCGACTGGATTATTTATTGCTTCGAACTAGAGGCGAGCGTTACACATTACACAACGATAGCCACCAACTACGTTTTGTTTAGTGTGTGCTCATGAAGACTATAATTTCCACTTGACATCTCCTCTTCTGAGCTCTAAGACATAGGCTATTTTAGCAAATAGGTTGCATGCAGGCTACTGTCGGGTCGGCCTAATATAGCGACTCCGAAATTTGGTATCTGTTTTAATAATACAGGCTGTTTTATATCTTACTAGCTTATGCTCGTGGCTTTGCCCGTGTGGTAAAATCCTTTCTTAGCTGAGGTCTACATCATAAAACCTATCTGTGTTCCAAATTTCAACCCAATCCGTCCAGTGGTTTAGGCTGTGCGTTTATAGATCAGTCAATCAGTCACTCTTTCCTTTTATATATTTAGATTTTTAGGGTTTTCGTACATTTAAATGAAAAACGAAACTATTATAAGATCTTTCGTTTGTCCGTCCGTTCGCCAGTCAAGAACCTTTTGGAAGCGAGTAGAGTTATCGAATAGGGATGTTGACACATGTTACGAATTCATATAAAGTTATGTTTTTCATATAAAAGACAGTACCTACCTATTTAAAAACCTATAGTCACATTTTAAGGATCTATTTACAAGCCAAAATTGAATAAAATCAATTTTAATTTCAATAATTTTTACTTATTGTTACGCGAATGCGAACGCCAATCAGAGCCCGTGACGTCACACCACTGGCACGCACCGCACCGCTGACTTACGCTTCCTATGAAATGTTCCTGATTTCGATACCTTTTATTTATTCATAACTTAAAAACCACTGAACCGATTTTGATGCAACTTATACTGTCCCCTTCAGTCAGTCAGTCAGCCAGTCAATCAGTCACCTTTAATATATTAACATTTCTTCAGCATCAAGCACCCTGTATACAAGTGCGGTAGAGGCATTATGTAAATTATGTTTTTTTATTATCCGGACCGCGGACCTGAGTACCCTCGTTTTATAGAGGTCTGGGCGTAAGCTTGGAGGACCTAGGTTATTGCTGGGGTATATTTAGTATTTTGAACTAGTAGGTACCTATATATGTCACGGCCATAGGCGCCCCCCCCCCTTGAAGCATTGTATAGTTACGAATTTTGGACATATTTCATGGTCAAGATTATATTTTTTTCTCGGCGCTCGCAGCGAGCTGCTCGCTCTTATTATTAAGGATATTTGAATTTTCTAACTGTTCAGAATGAGCTAAATCCATACTTTTTAGTAAAAAATTATAATATTTTTGCCCGTCTGCACCTTGGCCCTCCCAGAAAAAAATCCTGGATCCGCCCTTGGTCACGGCTAAATCCCGAATTGCCGCTACACCTAGATTTAGCCGGTTAAACTATAGATGTAGCTGCACTTGGAGGTTTAACCGCAACATATACACCTTAAGTCATCAACGTCAACATGAACATCTCCAGCGCGCGTTTTGGTTCAACATTCTACATGAACATGACAACATTAAAAAAAATCTCGGCGATTTTTTTTTTTTTATGTGATGAAGTAGAAGACGAGCAAGACGCTCTCCTGATGTTAAGAGATAACGGCTGCCCATAATCAGTACAGTGTTAGGATTTCACAATAATGTGAAATTCTAGGAGCACTGCACCAACGCTTCTTCCTCAAGAGTCATGAGATGCTAAGACTCTTTAGCCCAGTAATTACACTAGCTACAGTGCCCTCCTACCGGAGCACAGTGATGTTTGCACATCACTGCTCAGGCGGTACAATAACTGGCACTGTTGGGGTACCCACCTAGACGACCTCCTGCAAAGGAAGTCTACCCACGGTAAATTTTAATGAATATTGATAGTATTATGTTTTGTTGTACGTGCTTTCCATCGGGTACGGAAAGCAAAAAAACAGTGTTGGACCAAACAAAAAGTGTAGTTTGAGACAATGTTTTCTGAAAAATGTTGTGTGATGTTTTTTTTAATGTTTGAACCAAAACACGCACTAGAGACGCGGCTTTAGACTAATATAAAAAGGGAAGATACGGTATAGGCGAATTGCAAATGGACCGTTCCAATTAGGTTCATGCGCACAATTTTACTTCAGTGCGGCTACCGTCACTTTTCGACCCAGCAGGCAGGGGAAAAGCTGTAAATCTTTTCGCAATGAGTGTGTAACACGAGTAGCCTCTTGTTACACGTGAGACTACTCTTTAGCTTTTATTTACTTTTAGATATGATTTCTGAGTATTTTTAAGTTTTAGATGATAGGTTAGTTTTTAAGGTATTTTCATTTACGTTTTTCCCCTTATTATTTTATACGAAAATAAATAAACAAGCATACTCTTAACACAAGATAAGAGTTTAGTCTTGACAGGTGACGTCATATGCCAATGTAGGTTAAATATACAAAAGGAAAGGGTCATAGGCGGATTTGGGGGGGGGGGGGGGGGCAGGGGGCCAAGGCCCCCCCAGAAGCATTGTAGAGTTACGAATTTTGCACATATTTCATAGTCAAGACTATTTTTTTATTCTCGGCGCTCGCACACTTATTATTAAGGATATTTGAACTTTCTAACTGTTCAGAGCGACCTAAACACACTTTTTTCTTAGTAAAAATGATAATATTCTTGCCTTTCTGGACCTTGGCCCCCCCCAGAACCAAATCCTGGATCCGCCTATGGAAAGGGTGACTGATTGACTGACTGATCTATCAACGCAAAGCCGAAACCGCTGGACTGATTGGGTTGAAATTTGGAACACAGATAGGTTTTATGACGTAGACCATCGCTAAGAAAGGATTTCGTTATACGGGCAAACCCACAAGCATAAAAGCTCTAGTTAACGTATAAAAATAATTGCCAATATAATTGCACATAATCAAGAACTTTGGACTCATTCGCCGGATCAATGCTCTTGAATAATTAATAAAATTCGCTACAGTTGCGAGTTCCCATATTTGCATATTGCATGCGATTCCTACGCATCTGTTAGCTTTTTCATTGCTGAAAACGGCTGCTGTAATGAAATTTCTTTTTATTTGTCTGTGAATTTAAAATACAAAGCTTTTTGTTTTTGACAATGAAATCTTTTGTGATATGCGATGTAATGCAATGAATAAATAACAGTTTAGAAGGCTTTTCAACTCTTATCTTGCGTCAAGAGCAGTCTGACATTTAGTAGTGGAGCAAGTACGTTTGGCAAGAGCGGATTCTATAAAGTATTCTTTCTAATATCACCCTTTTGAAAACTCTGTAAGAGCACAATGACATTGGGAAAAGAAGCGGCCGTAGCACATCGCAACTATAAGAGTAGCAACGCTTGACAATACTTCAAGATTAAACTGGCATATATCAAGACTCTAGTGGCTGTAGCATGCCACACGGAATCCCGACAAAACTTCAAGAGTAGAACTGTCATCTCATACATTCACAAAAGTACAATGTATGGGATGACAGTTCTACTCTTGACATTTCAGCGGGATCCCGTATGGCATGCTACGGGCCTAGGGCTTGCTACTCGTACTGTCATTACATACAATTTGAAGCTACTCCCAATGTCATTGTGCTCTTACAAACGACAATTACTCTTGACTCTTGATAGTGGGAGTTGTTGCGATTTGCAGCCCGCGTAGCACGGCTGCAAATCTCTTTACAATGACAGTGGGAGTAGCAAGAGTAGTGTCTTGCTAAACGTCAGACTACTCTTATCATTGCAGTGAAGCAAGAGTTGATTAGTCTTGACAGATAGCGTCGTGTGCTACCAATGTAGAAAGAAGACTCTTAAGAATCCGCTTTTACCAAACGTACCTACTAGACTCGTAAGAATAGATTCTTATCTTATCTTATCTTATATAGGGGGCTGAAAAAGTCAGCAACACATCGACCCATTGGGATCTATTGTGTTCACCCCTTGCCTACCGTTTCTTACTCCTCAAAGAAGTGGTTTATTAAAGTGGTGATCCCACTAAGAGAAAGAAACCTGTACTCCTCCGGTTTGGGGTACGCTGTCCCAAGGAGGCTCATGCGTTTCGTAGCCAGTACGTCGCATTCGCATAAAATATGCTCCATGGTTTCTGTACCCTCGCCACAGGCTCTACAATCGTTTGTTGTAGTGAGCCTCATTTTGAACAGCATGTCGTTGGTTTCATAATGCCCAGTTAAGGCACCAATGATTGCTCTTCCTTTGTTTCTTCCATTATTCAGAATGAATTTAGAAGCATCTTTATAGCTGTTACCTAGGAATTTCTTCGAATGTCTCAGCCCTTGACTGTTTTCCCACTCTTGCGTGTGTTTTAAATCAGCATATTCCTTTATGGCCATGTTGATGGTGCATGCAGGCAAGCCCATACTAGGTTCAGGTCCATGCATAGCATTTGCTGATCCCCTTCTAGCAAGCTCATCAGCCTTCTCATTCCCTTCTATACCTACATGGCCAGGTACCCAAACTAGTCGTACTGTGTTGCTTCGGCCTAATTTATTAAGGGCCTTCACAGCATCCAGGACCAGCTTCGAGCTGACTCTGCAGGAATTTAGGGCCTTTAGTGACGCTTGACTGTCACTGAGAATGTAGATGATTTTATCATTTACATTCCTCCTTATGTTTTCTTCAGCGCATGCTATAATAGCATACATCTCTGTCTGAAAGACGGTTGTGTATTGACCCAGACTGTTCCAGAGTTGGATATTTTCCGAGTATATACCTGCCCCTGTACGGGATCCGGTTTTTGAACCATCCGTGTACCATATGCAGCATTCTGCGTCTTGTGTGCGTAGTTGCTGCTTCCAGTCTTCCCTTGAGGGAACATGTATTTTGAAATTTCTTTTGAAGATTTTAATGTGCGGCATTACGTCGCTGATCATGTTCATCTTCCTTTGTAGCTCTTCATTGAGCTTCATTTTTGTGTGCCTTGTTGTTGGCCTATTGAAGTCATGAACTCCTATAGCTTGGAGTCTGTATAAAGCTTTGATCGCCTCCTGTTGAATGACTAGATGAAGAGGTTTAAGGTTTAGGATTCTATCTAGCGCCTTACTGGGCGTAGTCTTAAACGCTCCTGTGATAGCCACAGTGGCCATCCTTTGAATTTTGCCTAGTTCCCTTTTACAAACCGTAAGTTCGGTTCTAGGCCACCATACCACGCTGCCGTATGTTAGTATTGGGCGCACCATTGAAGTGTAGATGAAGTTAAGTACCTTGGGCTTAAGTCCCCAGATCTTGCCATATGCTGATCTACACATATTGAAAACTCTCATAGCTTTTTCTGTCACTTTTTTGGCGTGCAGATTCCACGTGAGCTCCTTGTCTAAGGTCATACCGAGATATTTTACTTCGGTAGCCCATTCTAGCTCTGTGCCAAATAAACGTAACTTTTTCAAATTACCTAGCTTCCTCTTCCTTGTAAAAGGAAGAACCGTAGTTTTGCTCGGATTTATGGAAAGATGGTTAATATGACACCATTCTTCCACTATCTTTAAAGCCTTTTGCAAAAGTTCCGATACAATTTCCGGAAATTTGCCATTGATCATTACTACTATATCATCTGCGTATCCTACAGCATAGCAGGCTCCTCTGTTTAATTTAGTAAGAAGGGAGTTTACCACCAGACACCAAAGTGTTGGTGACAATACCCCTCCCTGAGGACAGCCTTTAGTAGTTGTCGCATAAATTTCATCCCCTAGTAAAGAGGATCCTATTCTCCTTCCCCTCAGCATGAAATCAATCCACTTGCATAGGGTACGGTTAATGCCGTGTTCATTGGCGGCCTTCATAATCGATTCAAAAGTTGTGCGGTCAAATGCTCCCTCAATATCTAGGAATGCCGCCGCGCAAATCTCTTGACCGTCAATAGCTTGTTCTGCTCTTGTGACTACGTAGTGTAGTGCGGTTTCAGTAGACTTCCCGGATTGGTACGCACATTGTAGCTTATGAAATGGTTTCTTTGCCAAGAATAGATTCGCTTTCCTGTTCTATCTTATTATATATCTACTTATTTCTACGCGATCGAATCAGGAATGAGGAGATCCGTAGACGAACTAAAGTCACCGACATAGCCCAGCGGATTAGCAAGCTGAAGTGGCTATGGGCAGGCCACATAGCACGTAAAGTGTAAGGCCGCCGATGGGGTTGAAAAGTACGCGAGTGGAGACCACGGACAAGTAACGCAGCCTAGGACGTCCACTCATAAGGTGGACAGACGAGTTATAAAGGTAGCCGGAAGACGCTGGATGCAGGATGCTTCCAACCGGTATATATGGAAGGCCAAAGGGTAAAGGGGAGGCCTATGTTCAGCAGAGGACGTCCCATGCCTGAGATGATGATGATGATTATAAGTACCTATCCGTAAGAGATATTTTCTGTCGTAAACATACGTCATACGAGTGAGTACCCAGCTTAAAAAACTTTAATACACATGTTAATAATAAAACCTCTTTTCTTGAAATGAGGCGCCATATTTTATACACTAATTTTGGCTTAAAAAACATGAATACGTGATGTTATAGCATGCTAAGTAATCTCAGACTGCTGATAAAGGAAGATTTACAGCTTTGACCTATATTTGAGATAGTTTGTGGGATTCGTGGACGAAGAAAACATTTGGACTTAAAGCCAGTTTCTGTTTTGGTTCAAACATCAACACAATTGATCAAAATCGCTGAGATTTCTTTTATGTTGTGATGTCAACATAAAAAAAATCTCAGCGATTTTGATCAATATTTATAGCAAAAAATATTGTTGGAACAAACAAGTAGTCAAAATCATCGAGATTTTTTTTGGATGTTGTCATGCTTATGTTGAATGTTTAAACTAGAAGAGTCACTGGAGATGCGGCTTTAAACTAGCAACTCCCCGTCCCACAGTCAAGAGTAATTGACGTTTGTTAGAGCACAATGACATTGGGAGTAGCTACAAATTGTATGCAATGACAGCGCGAGTAGCAAGAGTAGCTTATACATATAATGTCAGTTTAGTCTTGACAGAGGGATGGGAGTTGCTAGTCTTGTCAATGTTAAAGTGTGCTACGGCGGCTGCTAGGTAGGAACGTGTCGGTTTCCGTGCCGACATAAAATTGTGTGCATGAACCTAATTGGAGCGGTGCGTTTGCGAGACACCTGTGCTGTATCTTCCGTATTTATATTAATTTATGTTCTACACATAATCTTTTTTTTTCCTCTTCAACTCCTGCCTGGCGCCGCACAACTAATGCATTTGCCCACATTATCAATGCACTCTATTTACGCATACCTCAATAACTTTTTTAATGTTTTGCCATTTGGCGTCGCACGTCGCACGACTAACCTATACACCTGACATACTCATCTCAATTGGGATCGTTTGGCAAGCGGCCAATGTTTGCAGCTCCGATTTGTAAGATAATTTCATGTGCTATGAAAGACTCGCAATAATTATTAACTGCTTGATTTTACGCTGTATTTAAACATTTATATTGCTGGGAAGTGTTGATAGATTCATGTAGTAAAATGGCGCGCAAAATTTGATATAAATTATGAATGGATTACGGATGTAGCTGTGAAAAATGTTTTGAGAATAAATGCGTTAATTTATGACAAGTAAATAAAAACCCCATCTTTAATAATAACTTTAAGCTCTTCTAAATATAATAAAAGGAAAGAGTGACTGATTGACTGGCTAATCTATCAACGCAAAGCCTAAACCGCCGGATTGGGTTGAATTTTGGAACACAGATAGGTTTTATGACATAGACCTTTTTTTTTTTTTTTTTGTAACCCGGGTAAAATGCTTTACGCATGCCACACGCGCCCGGGGGGGCGCGAGAGGTTATGTGGGACTCCCCCGCCGGCACTACCAAATCATCCAATCCCGACCGACAGGGTATACCCACTAAAAAACCCGGGGTGTTTCCACCTCGCGCCTTAGTGCCGGGGCAACGGGTACGCCGAAGCACTCGTCCGCGGCCCCAGCGGCGTTGGTCCTAAGGGACCCCACCCCTCACCGAAATGGCGCACGGAAACACCGCGCGCGCCACCTCCCGGACCTGTTCAATGACAGCGAACGCCCCCGCGTCCTCCGTCCAGGTCCTGGGATTCAGAATTGGACTCTCCGACCTCCCAATGCATACCACCCTGCAAAAGAGAAATCAGAGAGTCCTCTTCTTCCTCCCCTCCTCCTACGGAGCGCCGGAGATGTCCGGAAAACGACATCCCTCTTATCGCCACCAGACACCTCCCGCGATCCAGCGCCACCCTGCTCGCCGCCTAACGGCCGAGCCCTTTGACCAGCCTCCCGGGCCTGGTCCCACCCGACAAGGGGCAGTGGTGTGGCCCATCACTACGCGAGGGATACGTAGGTACGGTCTACCGGTCCACTGCCACCTTCCACCACGGCAGCGCTCGCGATGAGCCCGCTCGCGCCATCCACTGTGCCCTATGCTGCCTTCATAGGGACACGCGGAGGCGCAACACCTCGAACACACATCGGCCGCAGAGGATAGGGAGAACGGCGCACCGTAATACCGGCACTCCTCTTCCCCTGCGGCCCCACCGCGTCCGCCATCAGACGGTGGCGACCCCGTTTGGGCCGCGGAAGGCAGGGAGAGTGGCGCATCGTGATACCATCACTCCTCTCCCGCCGCGGCCCCCGCCATTGAGCCACGGTGCGATGGCCAACGCACCGCGGTCCACCTTGGTTGGGATGCCCCCGCAGGAGGCACCGCAACCTACTCGGCCACTCGCACAAGGGCTGCTGGAGTTCAGCCCGGCGTGGAGCGGCCGACCGCCTCGGGTTCCTCTTAGTTTCACCGTGGTCTCCTCTTACCACGGCTACTTATCCCCACCGCCACGCAAAGGCGAGAACCCACCGGGGGGTTATGACATAGACCTCCGCTAAGAAAGGATATCACCGTGCGGGCAAAGCCGCGAGCATAAGCTAGCTTACAATAAGGGGCGTTACCTATATTTACGATTTACGACTAAACTCATGTCATATCTAGTCGTCGCTCTTTGTCAAATTTTAACAAAGAATTAAAGTAAATGTTAGTGTAACCTCTACGAATTCCAATACGAAATCAAATGCTATTTCTGAAGTTATTTCTTTTTTCTAATTTTGCATCTTTTAGTAACTTCAAAGTAGCATTTTTCAAAATATAAGTGTTTTATGGGTTAGAAAATGCGTATCTATCGTCTTGCTACGATATCGTCTTGTCTTTTTACAAAATCAAGTATCAAGATGCTGTCATAATATAATGAACTTTTTATTATTTAAATTTATATTTTTAGCGGGGCTTTGTAATTCAAAAAATTTTTTTTTTTTCAATTTTAATTTTAAATGCCTTTATTGAGAAAAACAAACTAACTATTGAGAAAAAAAAGCAAATTATTGATACTGCTACTACAGCAGTAAAGAACACTTTTATTAACCACAGATCGACCACTAGCCAATCTACAGAAAATCCGCATGCTCCAAACCACTGTCAGATGGCAGAGTGGCCAGAATGCTGGCAGCATTGCCACGTTGAATGGCAATACTTATACGTAAAATCAAAATTAATATCAGCACCTGCATTTGCCAATCGATCAAAGCTTACAGATTGACAACTGGAGCGCACCAGCGATCGGTATAACATTGAGGCTAGAATATTCGATGAATTCCAGCATCGCACTCGAAATTGGTTTCAGCGGCTACCTAATCAAAACTTGGTAGCAATCTGATTTGGCAAATACAAATTTGAAATGTGTATTCAAACAAAAAAAAAACCGGTCAAGTACGAGTAGGACTCGAGCACCAAGGGTTCCGTATAAACCTACGGGTTTCTACGGAACCCTAAGGAAAAGTGGGTATAATATTATATACTGTAGGTTTTGATTCCCTTGCGAGTACTTGCGAGTTTGAAAATATGCGGCTAAAATTGCTGTTTCTTTTGATTGCGTTGACATAGATGTTTGATTTTTTTACAGCTTAAAGTTATTATAAGGCTGAGTATTTGGTATGAATTTCAATTTAATAGCTGTACGCGTTCTTGAGGAAAGGGATAGTAAATACAAAATTATTAAAAATATTTTTTTATATGATGTAACTAAAAATTTACAGTTTTCGCAATTTTTCCTTTATCTGTGCTCTAAGGAAATGCTTTTTACCAAATTTCAAGATTCTACGTTCACGGCAAGTACCCTGTAGGTTTTGGTTTTTTGAGAGTAGTTGCGTGTTTAAAATTTCAGCTAAAATTGCTGTTTCTTTTGAATGCGTTAACAAAGAGGTTTGATTTTATTACAGTTTAAAGGTATTATAGACCTTAGTATTTGATGTGAATTTCAATTTAATACGTTTACGCGTTCATGAGAAAAGGGGTAGTAGGTATAAAATTATTGAAAATATTTTTTTCATATGATGAAAATAAAAATGTATGGTTTTCGCAATTTTTCCTTTATCTGTGCTCTAAGGAGATGCTTCGTCCCAAATTTCAAGATTCTGAGTTCACGGGAAGTGCCCCGTAGGTTTTGATTTATTTGGTAATGTCGAAAAATTGCTGAAATTTGCGACATATTCGACTATATCTTTTGATTGCGTTGGCCTAGAAGTTTGAATTTTTCACAGCTCTAAGAGGCAATGGACCTTAGTATTTCCTATAAATTTCAGCTTGTTACCTCCACGCGTTCCTGAGAAAAAGGGTCTTGACAGACAGACGGACGGACAACAAAGTGATCCTATAAGGGTTCCGTTTTTTCCTTTTGAGGTACGGAACCCTAAAAAGTGTGAAAAAGTTAATTTTAAATTCATTGGATATTTCAAATGCTAATAATATTTAATATGGAATACTGGCACATTCTTCAAAATTAATTATTACATTATTAATTTTGGAATATACATTTTTAAACCCAATACTATTTAAAAACGTCTAAAAAATCACGAAGCTTGTAAATAACAAAAACCTTCGATTTGATTTGATTTCGACTGTGGGGGCTAGAAATAAAAGAGAATCGTTTTCAAGTATTCGGTTAACACACACACACACATACACACACACACAGACAAGCACGCACGCAATCACACACATACATTTGCATTTTATTATTTAAAATGGGATAATGTCATTTGGGACACAAAATTTTCGGACACTGTGTCCCAAGTGACTCCTCTATTTTTATCAATAATTTTAGACATTTCGGACACCTTAAAACAAATGAAGCTGTTTTCTACAGTCAGATAAAATTTTAAATATACGCCCTTTTTCAGCAGTACAAAACTAATAACCATTAGGTATTCGAAACAATATCACCCTTCTAAAACCTAACTTTTAGCGATAAAATTGAAAATTACGTGGTTCGGGCGGCATAATTGCATGTTACAATATCGTATCGTGACCACATTAGTAAAGTGGTCAGGCAAAACTAACACGACATGGCAAAAAACATTTTAGCTTTTTATAATATAGGTTGACAATCGGTCCACCCGTGACCATGAAGAAGTTACAAATATATACACTCACTTACAAACTTTCGAATTTGTAATATTTGTATGAATTGTGATGATATAAAGAAATTATTTAAGTACCTAAAGGAATAAAAAGACGTGTGGCACTCGGAGACTGCCGCGGTAAAGCTATTGCATAGCATTTTTATCTATAGATGGAAAAACTAAAAAGTATCACCGCTGTGCCGGTCGGAGTGGGGGGTGTTAGGTTTTTTCCGTTACGGAATTTCTGGATTCGGTCCCCACACTCAAGGCCCGCGATAGAAGCTATGCAATAGCTTAAAAGGCATTTTTTCTGTTTAAAAATGCCTTTTGTATTTAAAAATGCCTTTACTTAATTACTTTAATATTTTTTTTTATAATATCATCACACTAATATTAGGTAGGTATAAAATTATAATTCGAAAGTCTGTAAGGGAGTGTGTATGTTTGTTACTTCTTCATGCTTAAACTGGTGGACCGATTGAGCTGCAATTTGGAACACGAATAGCTTAGACCCTGGAATACAAATTTACACATAGTCCGGAAAAACCGGGAAGTGGATCAAATTAAACTTGCAAGATTTGATTACAGACAGAGAGACAACAGACAATGAAAGAAAATAAAAGCTTGTAAAAAACAAAAAAACACATAGAATCTCAAAAGGGTAGCTCAGTTGCGACCGTTATATCATCCCCCGAGCCAAGAAGAACTAGACAACTAATAGCATAAACAAAACCATAAATATGTCTGGAACTAAAGTCGTTATAGCGACGATCCGATATCAGAAGTGGGATTCGCAAAAACAAGCTCGTCTTGTACCTACCTACGTACCTTTTCTTGTTACACAAGACGACCTCTGTGGCGCGGTGGGCTATAATACCCGCTTGCAACGCAGAAGGTTGCGGGTTCGATTCCCGCATGGGAAAAATATTTGTGTGATCCACAGGTATTTGTTTCTGGTCTGGGTGGTTTTCAATATCTATTATAAGTATATGTCTTTACAAAAGAAAAGTATATAAGTATTATATCCGTTATCCTAATCACCATAACACAATACACAAGCATTAAATTGCTTAGCTTGGGTAAGGTGGCGCTGTGTCCTGAAATATGTATTATTTATTTTATTTACCTGCATGTAAGTTGTCTGTCTGTCTGTCAGTCTGTAATCAAATCTTGCAAGTTAAATTTGATCCACTCCCGGTTTCCGATTGAGCTGAAATTTTGCATTCATGTTATTGCAATATTATTATGACATCGAGCTGATCTGATGATGAAGCTAAAAGGTGGCCATAGGAACTCCGTAATTAACGACGCAACCATCGACTTTGAGCTTATTTGATTCGTCTTGAGAACTTTGATGATAAAATATCTATTAGATGTCTCTTTTCCCAATGGCCTACTGTCAAAACTTCACAAAAAAATTGAAAAAATCCTTGAAGACTGACCATACCGTTCCACTACAAAATCAAATGCAACTTCAACTTTTTTTTTAAATTTTGCATTTTTAAGTATAACTACAGTGACGTTTTTAAAAAATAAATATATACCCAGTATGTTTTATGTGTTATAAAAGTTTTCTTCGTTGTCTTCGTCCAGAATCTACATGTAAGTAAAAATGATATACGTATCTATTCGTGTTTGTAGATCTATGACCAATGACCGCAATGAGCACCATTGTCCATACTTACTTAATCTATTTTCCTTTCCCTTTTGGTTGCCTGGAAGAGATCGCTATCAGCGAAAAGACCGCCAATTTTTACACTTTTTGGTTATAAATTGTGTCTATTTAACAAGAACCTTAAGGTAACAAAGAATACAAGACTTCAAATTCTTGTTTGGAACAGTACAAATACCTATTTTCTCAGAATCCCAACTGTACGGTACGAAAATATTCAGCAAAAAACAACGAAATGACCTATATTTAACACACGTGTCATTAGTCATTCAAATTCTTATGATAGTTCATGTTTTGAAATATACATTTCACTCACATAAAAGTTAATAATCCTTTGATGGAAGGAGTGGTCGTCTAGGTGGGTCCCCCAACAGTGCCAGTTATTCTACCACCTGAGCGGTGATGTGCAAACATTACTGTGCACAGGTAGGAAGGTAGGTACTTAGCTAGTGAAATTCCTGGATTAGTGACTGAGAATATCTTATGCCTCTTGATAATATGAGCATTAGCCTTCATTAGCAGGTCGTCTAGATGGGTACCCTAACAGTACCAGTTATTCTACCACCTGAGCGGTGATATGCAAACATTACTGTGCTTCGGTAGGGCACTGTAACTAGTGAAATTACTGGGCCAAAGAGTCTGATAACATCTTATGACTTTTGAATAGGCATGAAGCGTTGGTGCAGTACCTACACCTAGAATTTCACAATAGTGTAAATTCCTGGGTACCTACTGATTATGGGCACTGGGTACCGTTATATCTTAACATCAGGAGAGCGTCTTGCTCGTCTTCTTACTTCTTCACATAAAAAATGCTACTTAATAACATTGGTATAGGTACATATTACATAGGTATTATTTCTTAAGTTAAGGAAACAACATGCAAAATAAAACATTCTTTATTTAGGGAACCAAATAACACAAAACATTATAAAAGCTTTCTACTAATAATACATTAAAAACGTATAACGTAACGTATATTTTATTTATTTAAGGAAGGGGCGTTTGCCAGTTACCTACATTGATTAATTTAAGAACAAGTGAAATTTAAAAAAAAACTTTTTAAAAACAAGCTTTTATTATTATTACCATAAAGTACTCGTCAAGACGAATCAAATGAGCCCAAACTCGATGGGGTTACGTCGTTTTATTACGGAGTTCCTATGACCACCTCCCAGCTCCATCATCAGATCAGCTCTATGTCATAATAATATTGCATTGTCATCCGATTTATGCATGCATGCAAAATTTCAGCTCAATCGGACACCGGGAAGTGGGTCAAATTTAAGTTGCAAGATTTGATTACAGACAGACAGACAGACAGACAGACAGACAGACAACAGACAAGTGAAAGTAAATAAAAGCTTGTAAAAATTAACAAAATTATATTATATATCAGAACAACAATGTGTTAATTCTACAACAATTAAAATGTATTAAAAAACAATAATTACAAAAACAATCGAAAAAAATTGTCACAAAAATTAACGATTAAAAATAGCATTCACGAAAAATTAAAAAGCTGTCACGTCCTTGTCGTTTGCCACGCAATCTATAAAAAAAACAATAAAATACATGCCAAAGCAAGCCAAAACAAAAATGCGAATGCAAAATCGTAATAAATCAGCTACTTAGTCACAAATATACAAAAATACTCACAAAATTGTTTCACATTTATTAACAGGTGAAGAGTAAATCTTGATCACAATCTCACTGTTAAAATTTTGATTATTGAACACGCAATTACGAGAAAATTTTCACAAGGTATCGATTTTGACGTTTACGCAAGGATATTTTGGCGGTTTAATTATATCAGCTTATTTTTTTATTCATGTTAACCGCGGTCGGTGTCGCGCGTTTATTGCATACAGTTTTCACGGCACATGCGCTTCAGCCCGAGCCCGGGCGGTAACTAGTGGGTTGGTTCGCAGCGACATCTGCATTATTGATGAAAGATGAATTTGATTTTGCGTTTCGTTTTTCCAAATTAAAAGCGTTATTTAAACGAAAAAGTAATAAAAATCTACTGGAAAAAAGGCGGGGAAATTTCGAACCGGGAAGGACGTGGTTTTTCTTGCTTTAATTTTATAAATAAGGTTTTGGAGATTATTCAGTCTTAATTTGTGTAAATATATTTATATTTATTGTTAACTTATAGTGTATATAGTTTAAACTACTTGAGGTAAGTTTTTTACCTTCTTTTCTCATGGGCGACCCGCCGGATGACCCCGGTGGGACTATGATGCCCCCCATCATCCACCGGCTGTTAATTTTGTTACTATAGCCTCTAGTGAATCTGGAATGGACACAGATGGGTCGCAGGTTAATAAACCTGTTAAAAGAAGCCGTTCCCACAAGTGTAAGAGTAAAAAAAAATAGCACTCCGGGAGTGCCGGCAGAAGTGAAAACTTCAATATTAACGTTGTGTTTAATTATAAGTATAAAAATACTATCATTTATGAGGTAGAATAATGTTTATTTATTGCGCTATCGTACACAAATATGACAATTTATATGTTGTTATTTATAATATTATATCGTTATTTATATGTAACATTAAATTTTATCTCTCAGAAAAATCAACTTCCATCCATAATTTCGACGACTTTTACACCATCGTTATTATCAGAATCATCATCGCAAATTTTTACAACTGATACAATTGGTTTATGATAACTTAAGTAAGAAACAAACAGTTTTGATTCGAACCTATTTAAGTGTCTAATAAAAAAAATATAAAATATAAAAAAAAATATCGGGCGCGCGCTTGTCTAAGCCCCCTCTGCCGCCTAAACAGAGCAGCACACTCAGGCACGGTAGAAAGAGTGGGAGATACTAGTTCCTCTCCCTTCCCCTCGATCTTACGCTTTTTCGATCAGCATCACGTGACCCTGACGCGAGTTTGAAAGTTTTTACCCATACAAAAAAGTGCTCAGCGCCGCTAAAGAAGTTTTCACTTCAAAAATATATAAACACACACACACTCACACACATACACACAAACTTTCGCTTTTATAATATTAATAAGATAAATATAAAATATAATCTAAGCCCCCTGTGCCGCCTAAACAGAGCAGCACACTCAGGCACGGTAGAAAGAGTGGGAGATACTAGTTCCTCTCCCTTCCCCTCGATCTTACGCTTTTTCGATCAGCATCACGTGACCCTGACGCGAGTTTTAAAGTTTTTACCCATACAAAAAAGTGCTCAGCGCCGCTAAAGAAGTTTTCACTTCAAAAAAAAGGTAGCACTCCGGGAGTGCCGGCAGAAGTGAAAACTTCAATATTAACGTTGTGTTTAATTATAAGTATAAAAATACTATCATTTATGAGGTAGAATACAATGTTTATTTATTGCGCTATCGTACACAAATATGATAATTTATATTTTGTTATTTATAATATTATATCGTTATTTATATATTACATTAAATTTTATCTCTCAGAAAAATCAACTTCCATCCATAATTTCGACGACTTTTACACCATCGTTATTATCAGAATCATCATCCCAAATTTTTACAACTGATACAATTGGTTTATGATAACTGAAGTAAGAAACAAACAGTTTTGATTCGAACCTATTTAAGTGTCTAATAAAGACCGCATCAATAGTAGTTTTGTATTTCGTTGTGCTAAAATTGCGATCATTTGACATAGTTAAACCAAATTCACAGAGCAGCTCAACACTCAAGCACGGTAGAAAGAGTGAGAGATACTAGTTCCTCTCCCTTCCCCTCGATCTTACGCTTTTTCGATCAGCATCACGTGACCCTGACGCGAGTTTGAAAGTTTTTACCCATACAAAAAAGTGCTCAGCGCCGCTAAAGAAGTTTTCACTTCAAAAAAGAAGCGTCACAACTTGGACAGGCCGACTTCGGAGTCGCATTGTTCTTGTTCTGATCATGAAGTAATTAAAGAAAACGAATTTTCAATTCCATCCGTGCCAAAAGCTACTATATCATCTGATCAGAGCAGGAACAATGATAAGGATATGGATGTGCCGTCTCCCCAGAGTAATGTTCAGGGTTCAAAATCAGTAGCTAGGCCACAGTTCGACTCCACGGATGTGGCGCCGTATGTCGTCCACGTTCAACGCACTCAACTGAATCCAAATGACTCGACAATATTGCACCCTATGGCCCTAGGTAGATTTTTGAAGAAATTTTCCGTTAAAAGCATTATTAATGGCAGCGTCAAACGACTTGGTCGCAATAGGGTTGCTGTTAGTTTTTCTAACTATATAGATGCAAATATCTTCATCAACAATAACATCCTTGCTGATAATAATTTAAAGGCATTCATCCCTTCTTATGCTGTGACCCGCATGGGTATTGTAAGAGGGATTCCAACAGAATGGTCTCCAGAAGAGATAATAGAGAACATCTCCGTTCCACTTGGTTGTGGTCAAATTCTAAAGGCGCGCAGGTTAAATTACAAAGTTATGGTTGATGGCACTCCTTCTTGGAAGCCA
Organism: Hemithea aestivaria; assembly: GCA_947507615.1. NCBI lineage: Eukaryota > Metazoa > Arthropoda > Insecta > Lepidoptera > Geometridae > Hemithea > Hemithea aestivaria. Next base: position 2,807,897 of record OX382350.1, on the reverse strand, counting down.
ACCCAAACAATTGTTTTAACGTTTGACGGACAAATACTCCCCAAGAGAATTTATATGTGTTTTAATGCTTTACCTGTTGACACTTATACATTCCCCACTATACAGTGCTATAATTGTTGTAGATACGGTCATACTAAGATTCAGTGCAGATCCAAACCTCGATGCTACAAATGTGGTAAAGAGCACACAGGAGAATCTTGCAGGGTTGATGAGGATTGTGTCTCATGTTGCTTATGCGGTGGAGTACACTTTGCCATCAGCAAAACATGTCCTGAGATGTCTAGACAGAAACAAATTAAAACAACAATGGCACATAGCTGTATTTCATATGCTGAGGCTATAAAATTGCACCCCACTGTGTCACGTCCTTATTCAGAAGTTGCTGCTACACCAATTGATCAACAGTATAGGGCAAAGTCATCTTCCCAACATCCATCTACAACATCATATAGGAAAACTGTTATAGCGAAACCTAAGTCTCCACCTAAATTAGGAAAAAGCTATGATTATGTCACTCACAGGTCATTAACAAAGGATTATGACCCTCCATCTCCATCAAATGGTTGTGCATATAGCACAGATAATGACTCTTCAACACAATCCATTACTCAAATAATTACTATGTTACTTAATTTATTACTCCAATCCAATATTATTAAACCGAACTACGCTGCTTCAATAATTGATATAATTTCAAGAACTTCACATAATAATGGATCACAAAACAGCAATTCAATGGAATTGTCGCAGTGTCCGGAGCAAGAAAAGTGATCTTATAAACATTATAAATCAATATAACCCTTTTGTAATAGCATTGTCAGAAACCTGGCTTATACCAGGCTCTATTTTTAATATCCGTGGCTTCTCCTGCCTACGGGATGATCGTCCCGATGGTCATGGAGGAGCTGCCCTTCTTGTAAATAACTCTTGTATATATTCCCTTCTTTCTCTCCCTTCCTATGATAATTTTTCTATAGTAGCTATTAAAATAAGTAATATATCTTATATATCTGTATATATTCCTCATCCAAATTATATAGTCTTACAGGAAATGAAATCTATCCTATCTAATCTTCCAAAGCCATTTGTAGTAATGGGAGATTTTAATATTCAACATTGCTCCTGGGGTAGCTCTATCTCCAGCTTATATGGAGAGGAGTTATTAGATATATTGGATAATTTAAATCTTTGCATCCTCAACACAGGAACACCAACACGTAGGACAGATCCATCTCAGAATATTAGTGCTATAGACCTGACAATTTGTTCACCTCAAATTGCTTCTTCTACTACCTGGCAGGTTCTAAATTCTACATATGGTAGTGACCATTTCCCAATACTCATAAATTTTTCACATATACACATACCATTTAGGCCTTCTCGTACTCCTAGATTTAAATATATCATTAAACAAAAAAAGTGGAGCTCTTTTATGGCAGCTGTGGAAGATAAAGTTGCTTCTCTTCCCCCTGATTCCCAGGAGATTTCCGTTCGGGCGACCGCCTTTACTAAAATTATTGATGAAGTTGCATGTGATACATTTCCTATAAAAAATTCAGTGTCTGGTAAAATTCCTTCTCCACCATGGTGGGATGAGGAGTGCAGTTTAGCTATTAGAAAGAGAAAAGAGGCTGAAATAAAGTACAATTCTGAAATGACTGATGAAAATTTTGATTCTTTAATAAGTATTATAAAGGAAACAAAGAAGCTTCTTAAAAATAAGAGATTCAACGGCTGGAAACAATACTGTGGTTCTCTTGCTCCTAATACTAAACCGTCTGTAGTTTGGCGTAATATTAGAAGGTTTAGATCGGCTATGACATCTCCATCTGACTCTCCATCTCTAGATCCATCATTATTTGAAACTTTTTTAGATCAATTAGCTCCTCCCACTGTTCCACACAGAGATTTAGTCACTAATTATATTCCTCCATCAGTTCCTTCTTGTGAGTCTGGTCTTGATGCTCCGTTTTCTATGAACGAGTTAAAGGGAGTTTTATCTGTAATTAAGGATACTGCGCCGGGCGAGGACGGTTTACCGTATTGTTTCTTTAGGCGTTTATGGTGCCTAACTGAAGTAGGTAGTGTAAAAGAAACACTAAATCAGAAGGTAAAATATGGAATGTTTATTTACAAAAATGAGCCTACCTATATACAAAATAAATACCTTACAACTAGCGTACACAAAAGAAAGTTTTATGAGAAATTAGAAAGAGAAGAAATATTTACATGAAAGAGATAGAAATAGTGATATAAAACTGATGCGCAGATCGATGTGCGCAGGGTATATATATTGCGGCTCTCGTAAATACAGCGCGCGGGAGTTGGCCTCTTCATTCGCCCGGACGTCGCCTCGCCGCTCACACGTGTTCACGTGTGCGCCCCAGCTCATCGAAGTGTTGTGAAGAAGTCTAGATTCTAGACTGTAGTGACAAGTGTGAAATCTAGACTGTAGTGACAAGTGTGAAGTCTAGACTGGAGCGACGTGTGTGAAGTCTGGACTGCAGCGACGTGTGTGAAGTCTGGACTGCAGCGACGCGTGTGACTTGTTTCTTCATTGAACAAACAACAAAACCGCCCTTTTCAAGGCGTCTTGTTTCTAGTTTGAACAGCAGAAAAACCGCCCTTTTCAAGGCGATGGTTTTCTATTGTTTCTTGAAGATCTGCATACACGAACGTTGTGAAATAAATGAAGTGAAGTGCTTGAGTGTTGTGTTTTCTTTCTTCCCTGGTAACTTGTAGGTATTGGTGCTGTGTTGTAAGGTATGTTGTAGCCATGTCCGGGTATATTGTGGACATGGTGAGGTACATCGCAGGTATTGATCTTGAGGTACGTGGTAAGGTAAGGTACTTGTAGGTATGTAGTGTAGTGCACCTACAGTACTCCCCCTCAAGCGAAGCGTACCGGCAGTTTTATATTGCGGCCGGATCTTGATTGCTTCGTGGCAGGTACGGATGCTGTAGGTATATGTAGATCACTCGATGACGGAGTAGCTGCACTGTCTGTGGTAGTAGCGGGTGCATCGACGTCAGTGTCGAGGTTGATCGTGTAGGCAGGTTTCAGGCGATCGATCGATATAGTGGGCGATCGATTCTCAGGAACTTTTAATAGGAACGTTTTGTCGTTCCGCTCGATGACTTTGTACGGCCCTTCGTACGCAGGTTGCAGCGGCTTCTTGACTGCGTCCGTGCGTACGAAAACGTAGTCGCAGGTCTTGAGATCTTGGTTGACGAATATGGGTCGGCTGTTGCTATGCGGCGTTGTAGGTTGCGTAGGCTTCACGGCGGCGATGGAGTTGCGCAGGCGATCAACGAAGTCGTAGTCCATGTCGCAGGATGATGTGACGGACGGCGCGGCCAAAAAATCGCTCGGTAGGCGTAGGTTTTGGCCGTAGGTAACCTCGGCGGCGCTTACGCCCGTATCGCTTCGAGCGGCGGCGCGTAGACCCATAAGTACAGTAGGTAGCTCGTCGATCCACGTAGAGTTTTGAAGTCGTGTCTTGAGCGCAGTCTTGAGTGTGCGATGCCAGCGTTCGACCATGCCGTTTGATTGTGGGTGGTACGGAGTTGTGCGGTTGCGTTTGATCCCCATGGCGGCGAGTAGTTTGGCGAACAGCTGACTCTCGAACTGGCGGCCTTGGTCACTCGTTAGGTACATTGGGCACCCAAAACGAGTAATCCAATTTTCGTAGACTATTTTTGCGACGGATTCGGCTGAGATATCTTCGGTAGGTATAGCTTCGGGCCATCTAGTCACTCGGTCGATCATAGTGACTAAATATCGATGTCCGTGTGAAGATGTAGGCAGTGGTCCGACTATATCGACGTGTATGTGTTGGAAGCGGTCGGTTGGCGGGAATTTTGAAACTTCGCTCCATGTATGTCGTGTGATCTTGCATTTTTGACATCGTATACATTGTCTCGCCCAGGCAGCGACGTCTGCGTTGATTGAAGGCCAGAAGAATTTTTCAGTGATCAGCTTGCGTGTGGTGCGTATACCAGGGTGACTGATGTTGTGGACGGCGTCGAATGCGTCGCGGCGAAATTCTTCTGGTAGGTATGGTCGGATGGACGGTGTAGATGTCTCGCAGTACACAGGCTTCGACGTTCCAGGCAAAGTAATTGGTTTGAGCGCCAAATTACTTTGTTGGCTGAGCTTGTGTATTGTAGTGCTGTCTCGTTCTTGCGCGGCTGCGATCTTGTTATAGTCGAGCGTTGTTGGGCACGTAATTGTTTCGACTCTGCTGAGTGCGTCGGCTACGATGTTATCTTTGCCGCTGATGTGGCGAATATCAGTGGTAAATTCGCTAATGAAAATCAGCTGTCTTGCACGGCGTGGTGTCTCAGATGGTGATGGCGGCTTCTGCAGTACGTAGGTTAGCGGCTTGTGATCGGTGAAGATGATGATGTTTCGGCCTTCGAACATTTTGCGGAAGTGTTTTACTGACATGTAGATAGCCAGTAACTCTCTGTCGAATGTGCTGTACTGTCGTTGTGCGTCGCTGAATTTCTTTGAAAAATAGCCGAGAGGTTGCCATTTTTCATCGATGTATTGTTGTAGTACTGCTCCGGCGGATTTGTCTGAGGCGTCGGTGAAAATAGCGATCGGTGCGGTGTGCGATGGATGAGCAAGCAAAGCTGCGTTTTTAATCGCATTTTTGCAGGCTTCAAATGCAGATGTCGCTTCGTCGGTCCATTGTATTTCAGTCTTGTCTCGCTTTTTCACGGAGTGCAGATAGGCATTTAGCGGTGCTTGAATTGTAGCGGCGTTCGGAAGGTGATCTCGATAGAAATTCATCATTCCGAGAAAGCGCCTTAATTCTTCAATAGTGTTCGGCTTGGTGTAGTTCGTGATTGCTGTTACTTTTTCGGCAGGCGGTAAGATTCCTTCTCTTGAGACTGTGTATCCTAGGAATTTTACTTGCGGCTGGCCTAGGACACATTTGGCGGGATTTATAGTGATGCCGTTGTCTTCAAGTCTTCGTAGTACTGTGCGAAGGTGTTGTTGATGCGTAGTTTCGTCTGTAGAAGCGATCATGACATCGTCGACGAACGGGAATACGTAATCGAGTCCGCGCAGTACTTCGTGAATGAAGCGTTGAAACGTTTGGCCGGCGTTCTTGAGTCCGGGTACCATTCGCGGGAACTCGAATAGACCCATCGGTGTGATGATTGCAGTCTTCTCGATGTCTTGTTCGCGCGTTCGCAGTTGTGAATATGCGCGGTTTAAGTCGATCACGCTGAATATCTTCTTGTCGGTGAGTTGAAAAGTGAAATCTTTCACTCGTGGAATCGGGTAGCGATCGGGTTTCGTGCAGGCGTTAAGTCTTCTGTAGTCGCCACATACACGAATGCTTCCGTCTTTTTTAGGAACGATGTGTAGCGGTGATGCCCAGGGACTTTTGCTTGGACGGCATATTCCCTGTTCGATCATGTGCTGGAACTCTTTGCGAACGGCTTCGTAGCGATGCGGTGCAATTGGACGTGCGCGGCAGTAAACAGGCGGTCCGCTCGTTTCGATGTAGTGTTCAACGTTCGGCTCGATTGCGTTCGGTGTGGGAGTGAGACGGGTGATACCGGGAAACTCGGCGAGTATCGCGTGGTAGCTCTGTGTGTCGTCGATCGTCTTGATTGTAGGCATGTTGCAGGCTTGAATAGTGGAGATCGCAGTGAGGCTGGTTTTACCGTCGATTAATCGTCGTTTAGGTAGATCAACGATTAACTGATGGTGTCGCAGGAAATCAGCGCCGATTATTGGCTTTCCCACGTCAGCGACGATGAAGGTCCACTTGAACGGTCTTCGTAAATTGAGGTCAAGCGTGATCGTCTTTTCCCCGTATGTAGGTATGACGGTGTTATTTGCAGCGTACAGTTGAAAATCGAGCGGTTTAGGTAGCGCTCCTTTTGGTCGCGGTAAAACGGAGATATTGGCGCCGGTGTCGATGAGGAACTTGTGTTGAGAATTCTTGTCAACGACGAATAGGCGGTAAGAATTTTCTTCTACGCTGGGTTCCGCCTCGGCCAACGTATTTTCTAGTTTTCCGACTTCTCATTTTCTTTTTTGTAGGTACACGGCGTAGTGCAGCGGCGCGCTTGTGCGCCAAATCGACGGTGGTAATAACAGTGCGGCGAAGATGTGTTACTGGAACTTCTTGATCTGTTGTTATTGTTGTTATTATTGCGGCTCGTCGATCTTCCGCGGTAATTGTTGAAATTATTGTTGAATCGCTGTTGCTCGGATTTTATGGCGGCAATTTCAAATGTCAGCTTGCGGATTTCTTCAATAAGGTAGCGTGTGTCGGAGTTTTCTTGCGATTGCATTGGCGGCGGCGTGTTTACAGCTGCGATTTGTGAACTGCTCGTCTCGATCATCTTGTCAGCGAGTAGCGCGAGTTCGTCGAGCGCTGTCTTCGTCTGGAACGTTTCGCTAACGGCAAGGACGGATCGTACGTGGGCTGGTAGATGGTTGGTCCACATAAGTCGCAGAGTAGTGTCAGGAACCTTATCTCGCGCCAGGCTTCTCATTTTGCGCAGCAGTTGTGAGGGCTTCTGGTCCCCGAGTTCCATCTCGGAGAGCAATTTTTGGAACTGCTTGTTGTCGGATTCTTCGTAGACGGCGATGAGACGATTTTTGAGTGCTTCGTAAATCTTCTCGTCTGGCGGGTTGTACAGAAGATCGCTGATTTGCTCGATGTCGCCTTTGTCGAGTTGTGCGACGACCATTTGGGCTAGCTGCGTCTGGCTGCGGTGCGAGTCGGCGGTGGCGGCCTCAAATTGGAGAAACCATAGGCGTGGCTTGTCGCGCCAAAATTTCGGGATGCGCATGGTGAGAGCTATGGCGGTGAGCTCTTGCGAGGTGGTGGACGCTGAGGAAGTCGAAGCGGCGGCGGCTGCGGCAGTGGTCTCCATGGTGGATTTTCTGCGTGGTCGTCGGGCAGAGCTTCGTTCTTGATTTCTTGAGTTCAGGTAGCGGCGGTGAACAGTATTCAACGGCGAGGGTCACCACTTTAGGTGTTTATGGTGCCTAACTGAAGTAGGTAGTGTAAAAGAAACACTAAATCAGAAGGTAAAATATGGAATGTTTATTTACAAAAATGAGCCTACCTATATACAAAATAAATACCTTACAACTAGCGTACACAAAAGAAAGTTTTATGAGAAATTAGAAAGAGAAGAAATATTTACATGAAAGAGATAGAAATAGTGATATAAAACTGATGCGCAGATCGATGTGCGCAGGGTATATATATTGCGGCTCTCGTAAATACAGCGCGCGGGAGTTGGCCTCTTCATTCGCCCGGACGTCGCCTCGCCGCTCACACGTGTTCACGTGTGCGCCCCAGCTCATCGAAGTGTTGTGAAGAAGTCTAGATTCTAGACTGTAGTGACAAGTGTGAAATCTAGACTGTAGTGACAAGTGTGAAGTCTAGACTGGAGCGACGTGTGTGAAGTCTGGACTGCAGCGACGTGTGTGAAGTCTGGACTGCAGCGACGCGTGTGACTTGTTTCTTCATTGAACAAACAACAACAAAACCGCCCTTTTCAAGGCGTCTTGTTTCTAGTTTGAACAGCAGAAAAACCGCCCTTTTCAAGGCGATGGTTTTCTATTGTTTCTTGAAGATCTGCATACACGAACGTTGTGAAATAAATGAAGTGAAGTGCTTGAGTGTTGTGTTTTCTTTCTTCCCTGGTAACTTGTAGGTATTGGTGCTGTGTTGTAAGGTATGTTGTAGCCATGTCCGGGTATATTGTGGACATGGTGAGGTACATCGCAGGTATTGATCTTGAGGTACGTGGTAAGGTAAGGTACTTGTAGGTATGTAGTGTAGTGCACCTACATTTCTTTTCGAATCTTGGAGAAAAAGCTCTTTCATATTATCTGTCAATTGTCAATAGAGTATTAATGACAGGTGACATTCCGTGTAATTGGAAATGTCAAATAGTGTTGCCAATTAAAAAACCCAATAAACCAGCTAGCGAAATATCATCATATCGCCCAATTGCCTTGTCACCAGTCATAATGAAAATAATGGAGCATCTTGTGAAAAATAGACTTGAATGGTATATTGAAAGTCAAGGAAAATTATCACATAGTTAATTTGGTTTCCGTAAAAATAAAAGTACTCTTGATAGCATTGCTGTGTTTACAACTGATATAAGAATAGCATTTTCACACAATCAATCGGTTGTAGCAGCCTTTTTAGATATTCATGCCGCCTATGATAATGTTTTAATTGAAATTTTAAAACAAAAGTTAATTAACCTTAATATTCCCCACGTTATAGTAAATTTTATTTCTAACATGTTGGCTGGCAGAAAAATAAAATTGGACGCATCAAATTGTTATAGAATAGCTTGGAAAGGGCTTCCTCAAGGCTCAGTGCTCAGCCCGTTGCTTTATAATATATACACCTACGACTTAGAACCATCCTTATTTGAGGAAGTCAGTGTACTTCAATATGCTGACGACCTACTTATATATACTGCAGATTCATCAATAGAATTAGCCTCGAGAAGAATAACTTCTGGACTTGATAACCTGAAAATTTGGCTCAATAAAAATGGTTTGGAACTTTCTGCTTCCAAAAGCTCCATTGTTCCGTTTTCCAGAAAACGATTGTTACCTACATTTGAAATAAAATATGATAACATTACGATTCCTACTTTATCTCATACAAAATTCTTAGGTGTAGTTTTAGATAGCAAACTTTCTGGACTTCCTCACTGTGAATACGTGGTAGCAAAGTGCGAAAAATCATTAAATATCATGCGATGTCTCTCGGGTGTTTGGTGGGGAGCACATCCTTTTTCTATGAAGCTCCTGTACAATGCGTTAATAAGAAGTATTCTGGATTATGGAAGTTTTTTGTTAGAGCCTGGCAACGTGTCTGCATTTAAGAAATTAGACGGTATTCAATCTAAGGCTCTTCGAATTGTTACTGGTGCTATGAGATCCAGCCCGATCAATGCCCTGCAAGTTGAATGTGTTGATCCTCCACTGAATCTTAGACGGCAATTCCTGGCGGACAGGCTTTTTTATCGTATCTTCCAAACTTCAAATCATCCTCTCACTCATAAGCTTTGTAATTTATCACAATTAATACCAATGTCGAATTATTGGTGCCACAAGAAATCTCCGTGCCTAATTACAAGTTTTCAAAATCACAATACATTGTTAGCTCCTACTCACCAATCCTCGAAACTCTCCTTGTTTTCTTGTAAATACCAAGCTTTAACACTGTCTCCGGAAATTTATTTTAACTTAAGCATAACTAAAGATATTAACAGTTCCAATTTAGAATTTAATGCTATTTTAGGCACTAAGTGGCCGGGTTGGCATTATTTATTTACTGATGCCTCTAAACATTCTCAGCTTGGATGTGTAGGCGTTGGTGTATATCACCACAATTTTCGAATAACTCAGCAAATCAAATGTCCCCCTGAAACTTCCGTTTACACTGGTGAATGCATTGGTTTATTGAAAGCATTAGAATATGTTAAGACAGCTAAACTTAATAAAGCGGTAATATTCACAGACTCGCTGAGTTCTTTACAAGCTATAAAAAGATATCCTTTTAGAGCAAAACCTTTTACTCCTGTCATTGCCAAAATGAGAGAAATTCTTTTTGAATATTGCTTAAAAAATATTTCTATTGTTTTTGTCTGGGTTCCAAGTCATTGCGGTATCATAGGGAACGAAAAGGCAGATGTTCTGGCTAATGAGGCGGTTGACTGTGGCGACATATTTCCATACAAAAATTACTGTCATGATCTGGCTGCTATTCCAAAGTATCGGCTCTTCAACTCGTGGAGTGTGGCTTGGGAGGCAATTAGCAATATGAAAGGCAGATACTATTATAGTTTACAACCAGAAATTCCTAAGAAACCGTGGTTCTTCAGTTTGAAGCTTGGAAAGATGGTAACATCTATCATTATAAGAATGAGGCTGGGCCATGTTTGTACACCAGCTCATCTTTCCAGGCTTCGGATTGTAGACAGCCCAGAATGTCAGTGTGGACATGACTTTGGGGATTTAAACCATCTTTTTCTTTCCTGTCCAAATTACAATTCTGCCGCTTTTTTTTCTGACCTCCAATCATCCGATATCCCGTTTCCTGTAAATATCTCCTATCTGTTATGTAATCCTAAAACATATAATCTTTTATCATTATTTATTATTAATAATAGTATCAATATTTAAGTTTATATCAATTAATATTACATAATATTAAATATGTATTCTTTTGTAAATAATTTTGAGATAAGTTTTAATTAGTGTATAAAAAGCTAAAAGTGATGTAAATATTTTGTTTGTTACTGTAATATTATAATATAACTGAATCCTCTCCCTATTCCTATTCCAAATTCCGATCCTATAATAGATTTATTTTACGCGCGTATATTTTCCCTGCTTTTATATACAAAGTTACAAAGTATAAAATAACATGAGTTATCACAAGAACTTGATATTGGCAAATGCGCTAATCGTGTGGTGCCATACTCCTGTGGAGATGAAGAGGAAAAAAAAAAAAAAAGGTAGCACTCCGGGAGTGCCGGCAGAAGTGAAAACTTCAATATTAACGTTGTGTTTAATTATAAGTATAAAAATACTATCATTTATGAGGTAGAATACAATGTTTATTTATTGCGCTATCGTACACAAATATTACAATAATTTATATGTTGTTATTTATAATATTATATCGTTATTTATATATAACATTAAATTTTATCTCTCATAAAAATCAACTTCCATCCATAATTTCGACGACTTTTACACCATCGTTATTATCAGAATCATCATCGCAAATTTTTACAACTGATACAATTGGTTTATGATAACTGAAGTAAGAAACAAACAGTTTTGATTCGAACCTATTTAAGTGTCTAATAAAAAAAAAAAAAAAATAGCACTCCGGGAGTGCCGGCAGAAGTGAAAACTTCAATATTAACGTTGTGTTTAATTATAAGTATAAAAATACTATCATTTATGAGGTAGAATAATGTTTATTTATTGCGCTATCGTACACAAATATGACAATTTATATGTTGTTATTTATAATATTATATCGTTATTTATATGTAACATTAAATTTTATCTCTCAGAAAAATCAACTTCCATCCATAATTTCGACGACTTTTACACCATCGTTATTATCAGAATCATCATCGCAAATTTTTACAACTGATACAATTGGTTTATGATAACTTAAGTAAGAAACAAACAGTTTTGATTCGAACCTATTTAAGTGTCTAATAAAAAAAATATAAAATATAAAAAAAAATATCGGGCGCGCGCTTGTCTAAGCCCCCTCTGCCGCCTAAACAGAGCAGCACACTCAGGCACGGTAGAAAGAGTGGGAGATACTAGTTCCTCTCCCTTCCCCTCGATCTTACGCTTTTTCGATCAGCATCACGTGACCCTGACGCGAGTTTGAAAGTTTTTACCCATACAAAAAAGTGCTCAGCGCCGCTAAAGAAGTTTTCACTTCAAAAATATATAAACACACACACACTCACACACATACACACAAACTTTCGCTTTTATAATATTAATAAGATAAATATAAAATATAATCTAAGCCCCCTGTGCCGCCTAAACAGAGCAGCACACTCAGGCACGGTAGAAAGAGTGGGAGATACTAGTTCCTCTCCCTTCCCCTCGATCTTACGCTTTTTCGATCAGCATCACGTGACCCTGACGCGAGTTTTAAAGTTTTTACCCATACAAAAAAGTGCTCAGCGCCGCTAAAGAAGTTTTCACTTCAAAAAAAAAAAATCTACTGCATTTTGTTATTTTTATTGATTTAAACAAATGAATTAGGTACCTACATAATAAAAGTTGACTTTCTTCTGTTCTTTTTTTCATGTGTCGTGTGTTAACAAATTCTACAAAGACAATAATATTTTTCTTTTCAGTACATAACTGATACATTTTCGTTTTTTTGCCATACTTTCAACTTTCTACTTATCTTTTTTAGGACAAATTGTGCCTAGAGGTTTACTGAAAAGTAGCTTAAAGGTATTATGTTTGTGATTTTTAAAGCCCACCTATGCTTAGGTTTTTTTTGGCTTGTGTGCAGTAATATTTATTCCTAACTAATATTATTTATACACAGGTTTAAATAAAACGAATCTATAATAAATAAAATGCTCTTTATTTCACAAAAATAAGTATAAAATTCATCATTTTAAAAAATAAATTCATAAGGAATGGATAGGAATGGTAATAATTATTGTAATTCATAGTCCAAAATGTTAATAGGATTATAATCTACTCGATGTTAAGCTCCATCCTGAGAAAAAAACAAATCTCTTTTAAAACTCTATGCTACTTTTAAAATAAAAAGCATTATATTAAAATTAGACTAAATTTAACAAAAATTACTTAATATTGCAATGATAAAACTAATTAAGGTATATTACAAGAATTATTTATTATTAATATTTATAAGTTTATTTTACAAATAACTTTCGATATTTTATAGCATTTTTTCTCTAATAGGATATTTTTCAATACAAACATAGTAGGTACATCAAATTAAAAGGGCTCAATAACACTGCGCCACCAAACTGCCAATCTAATACCCAGTGGCGGATTTACAGTCTAGGCCGCCCTAGGCCCCAGTCCATGTAATACCTGCATCTACGTCGTATATAACATGTCTACTCCTACTTACTCTTACCGGCTCTGATTGCACATCTTTTGTAGTCTGAAACGTATAATTTTCTCGGCGCTCGCAGCAAGCTGCTCGCGCATTACAAATTTTATTCTATTCGGAACGAGTTTAACGCACACGTTCTTGTCAGAGATGTAACATTTCCTATTTTAGAGATTCAAATTGTAGGTAAACGTTGAAATGTACAAACACAAGAAAAAAAATTCTGGATCCGCCACTGTTTAAACAGTGGCGGATCCAGCGCCCTGGGCGAGATTTCTACGGCGCCCCCTAAAAAGCAATTCAAACCCATACTAAAAAGGAAAAAATTCCAGGATTTTTTTCTGGGCCGATTCCGATGGGCAAAATCATGGGCGTATCTAGAAAAAAATCCAACTTTCCAGCTTGCTGCGAGTTCCGAGAAAATTTTGAATTTTTCAGCACGAATGTTGTGCGTTTAGCTTGCTCCGAGCGGCAAAGAAACTAAATAAATATTCTTATTTATAAAAGCGCGAGCAGCTCGCTGCGAGCGCCGAGAAAATTTAGATATTTTACAGCACGAATGATGTGCGTTTAGCTATCTTTGAGTGGGAAAGAAACTAAATGTCCTTATTTATAAAAGCGCGAGTAACTCGCTACGAGCGCCGAAAAATATTTGAATTTTTCAGCACGAATGATGTGCGTTTATCTTGCTTCAAATGGCAAAGAAAGTAAATTTTCTCATTTATAAAAGCGCGAGCAGATCGCTGCGAGCGCCGAGAAAATTTTGAATTTTTCAGCACGAATGATGTGCGTTTATCTTCCTTCGAATGGCAAAGAAACTAAATGTTCTTATAAAAGCGCGAGCAGCTTGCTACGAGCACCGAGAATATTGAATTTTTCTCAACGAATTATAGAGCCTGTGGCGCCCCTTTTATCCGGCGCCCTGGGCGGTCGCCCAACCGCGCCCCACCCTAACGCCGGTACTGTGTGCAATGAGCTCGTTCTGAGTGGTGAGCAAAATACATAATATTCTATTTACTCGTATAATTGCGCGAGCAGCTAGCTGCGAGTGCCGAGAAAATTTTATATTTTAGGCTACAAAAGATGTGTTCTGAGCGGTGAGAAAATAAATATTCTTATTATAGAGCAGAGCCACCGAGAAAAACCCATGGTCCCTTGAAGCCTTTAAAATATTTACGTACTTTTAGTTATTTCTTGTCATCAGTGATTTTTTTGTCACGATTGGCCGCCCCTAATATCTGGCCGCTCTAGGCCCGGGCCTACTGGGCCTTAGGGCAAATCCGCCACTGCTAATACCCGATCCACATTCTCCACGAGGCTACGCGAGTTCGCCGCGGACGAGTGGTTCAGCGTACCCGCTGCCCCGGCATTATGGCGTCACGCAGGAACACCCCCAGGTCTTTTCGTGGGTATCCCCGCCGCGCCCATCTTCGGCGAGGAAGTTCCACATACCCCCGCGCCCCCCGTAGTGGGGTGATGATACGTAACGCATTTTTACTGGGTCTGTGACTGGGTTAAAAAAAGAGGAAACGTGACTACGAAAGGACGGTACGCTTGTGACTTGGGTCTCCTCGTCTTCCCATTTTCATACACCAAAGACTCGTGGCGAGAGCCTCTACGAGGCGCCTCGTCTGGAGCGGGCATTACAGAGTTGTTAAAAATGGTGACAATAGAAAGAATACTCTTAAGGATCCACTCTTAGACCCGTTAGATCATGAATATACTATTATGCTGCAGTCACACTATGCATAGTGTGACTGCAGCATGAGATTATGAATTATGACACTCCGCGAATATTTATTTTTGCGAGATATTTTAGAAAATTAAAAAACGTAACTTTCCCGCCAAATACCATAGACTACGCTAGAATTTTTTTAAAGGCGAAGATTATTCACGAGCAAAATTCATGTCTCGTCTCGTCATCGCTTACTGTTAAATTTAAATTAAATTTTGAGAAATCCTAATAGAAAAATCCAGATGGAATATATGCTCAATATTTTATTAAATTTTGCATCTTTTCATCCAAAGTGGCGTTTTTTGGCTTACTTGGCTTATGTAGAGTGCTTTTCACGAAAAAATCCCGAGACCCGAGGAAACTAGCTGAACTAAATTAAATTTAATTGATAATTATTACTGTACTTCATATCCAAAATAATTTTTATTTCTTAGAAAGAGTAAATAAGAAATTAGGAAGACGCAAAATCTTTATTATATTGATATTGTAACTTTAAAAAGCGCGATTGGGGGGCCCTTTTTAAAGTTCGGACAAAAAAAATTGTCCATAATGTAGATTAAAAAATATGGGACACTTTTTTTTTAATTGTAATTTTAATAAAAAACGTGTGATTTACAACGCACTAAAGTTACATGGAAATGGTCGTGACGTCACTCGAGTACCCGAGTCGATACAAAATGCATCCACAAATGACGTGACGCGACATTACCAAAAACTTATAAAAGCGCTATATCTCAGCCATTTTTTATTTTATTCTCAACCAAAAAAATACATATCGTATATTTTTTTATTATTAAAATTACGGATCAATTATATTTTTTTTTTACCTTGTCCAATCCCCCATTGTGGCGGCCCGTCTAGGGGACTCCTTTCGTGAAAAGCACTCTACAATAAGTTCTATCACGGTGAAGATATTATACAGTAGTTTGACTCCCTAGAAGCGGTTGAACTCAAGGTCGCGCGAGTTTGCAACGATTTCGGTAGGTTTGGTAGGCAGCGAGGTGTCGAATAGACGTTTTTATGCAGTAAGCTTCCGAATAATGGTTGTGAATTAGTATAAATATCACAAAGTATTTAATTCTTTTTGATATTTTAAGTAATTCATAATAACGCCTATTCGGCACCTCGCTGCCTACCGAACCCTACCCAAATTGTTGCAAACTCGCGCGACCTTGAGTTCAACCGCTTTTAGGGAGTCAAATTACTGTATATCTCTTTACCGTGGTTCTATTATTTCAGTAGCGTAAAAAACAGCGCATATTTCTAGCGTAAGCATTTATTTCTATAACACACTTAAATAACGTCCACACTGTACACAATTCTTGTTAAAATGTCTATTCGTTTGTACACTATCATACCATGTTGCGCCCGTTGTCACCCGCTATCCTATTCACTATCTGAAATGAGAAAATAAATAAACTTTAAAAACAACAAAGTTACAGTGAAATTACTGGCCTGAAGAGTCCTAACATCTTATGACTCTTGAGTAAGAAGCGTTGGTGCAGTGCTCCTGGAATTTCACATCATTGTGAAATCCTACATAGTTATAAATTATTTTAAAATCAATGAACTATAGATAACTTTTTATTGGAACACAGAAAAATATACAGAAATAAACATAAAAAATAAAACACAATATTATCATCTATGTGTTATTGAATATTGCTATTCACATGGGTTTGTGGTGTGATAAAATAATAATTATACAGATTATATCATCGTCATGATGATGATCATGATGATGGTGATATCAAAAGATACTTACTCCACTAATGATAGGAAGGTTGAGTAATGACCCAAGTACTGGCACCATTCTTAAGAAGTTCACAGCTGCTGGCAAGAAACCTCTGAAAAATAAAAAGGTGAGTTGTGACATGGTATTTTTAAAAATCTAATATTAGTCCCTCATTTATTAAAACAAAAATATTAACAATATTTAAACACATTGACTGGTGAAAACGCAACAGCTGTGTTTTTGAGGTCGGCACGCGTGTGGTCACACACACAAACCTTGTGATTTTTTCTACTGATTTTTCCATACAAAATTAATTTCCGGCCCGGGGATAGTACCTACTAAAAAACGCCGCCGCAGCGAATGTGTAAGGGCTTGTTCACGTGTAACCGTTCACGTGGGCCAACGCTTAAAAATATTGGACATTTTACATTCACATTTTTTTATTTTTTTTTTACATTTTTTTTCATTATGAATTTGATAAAAAACGTGTGAGATGGACAAAAAAATTTATACTCATCATCCCTATTACACATACCAATTGAAACATCTTTGAATATTTAGTAAACATAAATAAAAAATTAAAAGCATCTGAGGAATTATCTCTCATTTTTATATGCCCATTAAAAGTAAAAAAAATCTCACCTAAACAGCAATAAGAATCCATACATCTCAGCGATCATGCCAATCATCGGCCATCCTAGGAGCACAATAGTAATGCCTCCAAAGAATGCCACCGATGCTTTCACTTTGTGCCGTTGGAAGAAAAAGAAAAACGTTCTTTGTAGTCCGATTACTGCTGCTAAACCACTTATGAATAGAATCTGGAACATTTATAAAAACGTAACATTTATTGTTGCTAAAGAAAAGGACCACATTTTTGCATGTCACAAATTTTGATGTATAAATTTGTAGAATTGAATTTCTTTTAAAAGAATTCCCAACACAATACTTTCAAGAAAGGCAATGAGTTTACAGAATACAAGGAATACCTATTTGTTATTATAAGAAATGTTATGCAATCCTAAACTGACTGGAAATACTTATAAAGGAGGTAAAAAATATTATTCAAACCTTTAACACATTTACTGCTGAAAAACACATACAGTGCGTTTTTTTTTTCATTTACAAAGTTCATACAAAACTTAAAGAAGCAGCAACATGTTAAGATACTTTTTGAAAAAGTTAATTTATATTGACATCTATAGCAAATAGAATTATTTAGTGCTGGTCTATATCTGGCCGCTGGCCCAACATTTGAGTATTGCCAGTAGTGGTGGGTCGTTAATGATTTTTGGGTTAACGCAACAAAGCCGTTAAATTCATCATGTTAACCTGTTAAAAAAGCCGTTAACATTATTAACAGGTTTTCATTAATGTAACAGATTTGTACCAACGGCAACGAAGTAGTTAATAGATGAAACTTTGTTCAAATTGAAAAAAGAGCTGACGTTTCTATTCGTTTTTTCAACGCAGAAGAAATAGATAATTTTAGCTGGTTTTGCGTTAGCAGCTTCAGATTACATTAGCGACTTTTGAATACCTTTTCGTTGAGATAATAAAAAAAGCGCATTGCCAAAATCGTTGAATGACACAGTTGATAGATTTAGCGGGTTTTGCAGTAAACAAAAAGCTGTTAATTCGTTAACATTAGATTAACAGTTAAAAAAAGCCATTCGTTGAATTAACGCCCACTCCTAATTGCCATATAATAAGGCAGTACTACCAGCATTCTGGGCATGCTACCATCTGACAGTGGTTTGGAGCACTTTGATTGTATCTAGAATCTAGATTGACGTGTAGCTGATCTGTGGTTAAAACAAGTGTTCTTAAAGGCATATGCCTTGAAAAAACTGGAAAATAAGGTCACTCACATTTCCAATAGCTAATAATCCTTTATCAAAGAACATAAGAACTCCCAGAAATAGGAAGGATATTCCAAACCCCGCCAGACCTACACCGATCTCTGCAAAAATAATTAAATAAATATTATACGAAAAAACATGATTTTAATTGCAATTTAATGTGTTTCACATGCAGATAATGAAATGTAACATTATTAGATAATGTAATTACGATAATTTCATTGATAAACTGAGTAATTCATTATGAAATATGTACAATAAAAAGTAAAAATAGTAATTTAAGTATCGAGTCTATATACTCACTCTGGGTGTCCGATATTTGAATCATTTTGTAGCATACACTATTAACTCGAATTTAAACTAATTTAAGCTATTTTATTGAACCAATTGTTATTAAATTGATCAATAAAACCAAAAACAAATTCATAACCTACTTCTCCACGTCATTTTTGGATGATTTTTGAATTGCTGTCACTGTCATCATGAAATTACTGTCAGTTGTCAATTTTTTTTTTTTTGCTTTTTTTTAATGAAGGATTCTCACCGAACAAATGAATCTAACAACTATAGTCGGGCCGGCCTAAAAGGCCACATTTGACACATCATCAAAATTCCCTTACAGGTGATCTAAAAATTTTACTTATTTTTTCTGTAAATAATATATGTCAACACTTAGCTGAATAATAAATAATATGACAACACTTAGCTGAACACTGAACACTATACTCGAATTTACAATTAACAATTTACGCATTACCATTAAAATTTCTACCATTTGGTAGATTTTTTGCCTACCATTTAACTTATTACCAAATTCTTATATCATAATTTCTGCCAAAACTACCATTAAATTTTTCTACCAAAAACTACCATTGAAATTTCTAGCAAAATCTACCATTCTTTATTCATTTAGTTGATTTTTTACCATTAAAAATTCTACCAAAAACTACTAAGTAGATTTTTCTACTGTGCATTTTTGAAAACTAACGTGAGAGTTATCCATATTACTATGTAAATAAAACGACTAAAAACTCACGGAAATAATGGTCGGAGCTAGGCTCGATCCTGAGTTTCGGACAATTACGATGTCCTTCATCAGAAGCTCACGCATTTTTCTACCATAAAAAAGTCTACCAAAAACTACAATTGAAATTTCTACCAGAAGAAACGTAAAGAAGGAACAAACATACTCACACACACACACACACACACACACACACACACACACACACACACACACACACACATTATTACATTATTAAAAAAATTTAAAGTCCTCAACGGTGTCAATTTCGGATAAGCCGATGGTATAGATTTTATTTCTAATATAAAACAACGGTTTTTGTGGCATTATGTTTAACCAAAAAAAACTAAAAATAAAAAATACTCAATTTTTGTTTCAAGTCATTGTTGTGTTTATTTTTAAACTATAAAGAATATGTTATACACATAGCTAAGAACATTGCCGAGTAATATTATTAATCTTATAAACGAAAAAATAAACAAACTTCATTAATCCGTTCGGCTACGATGGCACAGACAGATACACAAACAGACAGACAAACAAACACGTCAAACTTATAATACCCCACCTTTCTTGCGTTGGGGGTTAAAAACATTAGATGAATAAATAGGACATCCTATACAAGGTCACGTCAATCAGTTTTTGTTTTTAAAACAATAAGGATGCTACCCAATAAAATCGCGAAATCGAAATTTGAAATGTAGAATCGAATGCAATTATAACTTGGATTGAATATTTGATCATAAATAAATAACTATATTGCGATTAAAATAAAATATGTTGTTAATATTGTGATTATATTATAGTAAAATATAATGTAATTAAAATAAAATTGTGTAATGTATAGAGAATAAACATATTTTTTTATTACAGGTTTTTTTATAACTCGTGAGATGTTTCTGGCAAAACTAGCCCATGACGCCATTACATGTTTACAAAAAAAAAAAAGGTAGCACTCCGGGAGTGCCGGCAGAAGTGAAAACTTCAATATTAACGTTGTGTTTAATTATAAGTATAAAAATACTATCATTTATGAGGTAGAATACAATGTTTATTTATTGCGCTATCGTACACAAATATGACAATTTATATGTTGTTATTTATAATATTATATCGTTATTTATATATAACATTAAATTTTATCTCTCAGAAAAATCAACTTCCATCCATAATTTCGACGACTTTTACACCATCGTTATTATCAGAATCATCATCGCAAATTTTTACAACTGATACAATTGGTTTATGATAACTGAAGTAAGAAACAAACAGTTTTGATTCGAACCTATTTAAGTGTCTAATAAAAAAAATATAAAAATATAAAATATTAAAAAAATATATCGGGCGCGCGCTTGTCTAAGCCCCCTGTGCCGCCTAAACAGAGCAGCACACTCAGGCACGGTAGAAAGAGTGGGAGATACTAGTTCCTCTCCCTTCCCCTCGATCTTACGCTTTTTCGATCAGCATCACGTGACCCTGACGCGAGTTTGAAAGTTTTTACCCATACAAAAAAAAGTGCTCAGCGCCGCTAAAGAAGTTTTCACTTCAAAAACCTATTAGAATTAAAATTAATTAGACTTTATGAATGTTTTCATAAACTGTATTCGATTCCAACGTGTTTGAAGATCGTATCGATTCATATCCTGTAATCGAAATAAACAAACAATGTCCCAACACTTGTTTGCTATGACTGTCATCTGTCAAATGTGGCCTTTTAGGCCGGCCCGACTATAAATGATAATATTATAGCGTTGGCGCCGCACGTTCGTTGGTCTTGTTAGCCTACTTAAAGCTGAGTACACACTTATGTGGGACTTCGCTAAATCGTCCACTGAGTGCCAATGATAGCTAACGAGCCCCTTCGTTTGTTTGATGGTTACTTTCCAGTTTTTTTACAAGCATATATTTACTTTCACCTGTCCATTGTCTGTCTACAGACAGCATCTAATCTTGCAAGTTATATTTGACCCACTTCCTGGTTTCTGATTGAGCTGAAATTTTGCATGGATGTATAAATCGGATTACAATGCAATATTATTATGACATCGAGCTGATGTGATGATGGAGCTGAAAAGTGGACATAGGAACTCTGTAATTAAACGATGCAACCTCATAACCCCATCGAGTTTGAGCTCATTTGATTTGTCTTGACGAGTACTTTGGTGGGCTAGATGGTTATATTAATATCTTTTTTTTAATTTCACTTGTTTCACATATGGAATTGACGCTTGGCAGTTTATGTGCTAAGTGATGGATAGGACAGAGTTAAATAATTTTTACACCTGTATAACATGACTTTTATTAGGTACTTAATTTTAAGTTAATATTAATTATTTAAAATTTTGGCAACATGACTGTAACATATGGATTGGCCGCAACCTTTGGCGATTTTACTCTCATGTAAGCATGGTAACCTGTTCTGTTGGATTGGAGTATATAAACCCCTATTATAGTTCTGTTTTTAATGTCTCAACATAAGATGGTGACAGCGGTGACAGAGTCTCAACAGCTTCAAACGCAGGTGGCGAAGATACAATATAAGTTGACTCGTTCGTATCTGAACTATCACAGCTAGTTGGCGACTTTACTATCATCACATCAAGAAACTGTCCACTTTCCATCCTAGACTGCATTTCACACTCTTCAATTTCAGCTTTCATCATTATCTTGGCAATTTTGAACTTCACTACAGCTTGACGACGCTTATTCATCTGTTTTAATTTCTTCGAGTAAGATTGGAAAAGTAAATCTGTATCATCTAAGGCATTCTGTCTGAGATATTTTCTAGGTTTAAATTGTGATTGATTTTGTTTAGATGCACGTTTGCGTGGAGGTATTTCTGGTGTGACGTGCTGAGATCTTTCCAGTTGAGATTGAACTTTGTTACTCGGTGTTGGCGTCTCAGGCGCTTGTGAATTGCTGGCGTCATCGGAATTCATATACGGACGTAAGAAAGACATTGCGTCTGCCCATGGCCACGATTTGTATCTATCGATAAATCTTGGACCTTGCCCTGGGATTATTTTCCATGATCTGAGATACTTGCTGTAAGAATCTCTTAAATTTTTCCATTGTTTTTTTAAAACGTCTCCTGTAAAATAAATAAACATGTTGTAACATTATTTTAAGCCTTAATAATAATTATAAGCATAATCATTATTTAAAGCCAATGTTAGGCAGAAGTTTCAAGTTCTCATTAAAAAAAGTACTATTGATATTTTCTTTGAGACATTAATATTTCGCACGAACATTCGCGCAAAGTGGAGTTTCACCATTATTCCATCATGATTACACACTTACGCTAAATAATATTATAGCACGATTAGAAGACACGGAGATGCCCTAATCAAGAGCCATTTGCTTGTAACGAAAAATGCTTTTACATACAAAAAAAATAAAAACGAAAATATTTATTGACTATCGTTGGCGCTGTGTGGACGAACGTGGCCAACGTAACCAACGAGAGTGAGGAACGACATAGTACTACGTTTCTTTGGTGTGTACCCAGCTTTACACCATATTATTTATTTTTATTTATTATAGCCATAACCGATATTTTCGCTTGTGTAAGTAAAAATATTAATGTTGCACTCGAAAGAAAGTTTTGTTTTTATGTTTATTCCTATCGCTCACTTGTTGAACATACTACATGTTCTGTATTTCATAATTAAATAATTTATACACATTTTTTGCGATAGGTACCTACTGTACGGGTGTGTGAGGCGGGATCGGCGCAAATATAAATAATAACACTGTCTGCGATTCGATCTTTATAATTCACTATAAAGTACAACGAATTACATTCTTTAAATAAGATAAATTAATAATCTCGTAATTAATTATTATGGCACATACTGTTGAGGTTGACGACCTGATAAGGGGAAGAGAAAGGGTAAGAAGCCACAGATAAGGTTAAAAGTATAGACAATGAGGCAGATTATAAAATGAGCTACAGATCTCTAACACCTACTCACCATCCTTTTCTCCATATTTCTCAGCCATACTATCCCAAATTCTATCTTTCATTCTTTTGTTTTTGTATTCGAGATGTGACGTTTCGTATAGAATAGGATGTTGATGCACTAATTCTATTAAAAATTCACTGCTCAACATTTTATGACGCGGTACGGGCGGTCAGCGGTCAGTTGTTAAAATTTAGTTAATGACCGCGCGGTGTCCGCTTCGTGACTGTCTGGTGACTGTTTACTCATATAATATGCGCGGTAGCGGTGGCGTGCGGCGTGAGGGGCGGAGCTTTGCGGTCGGGAATCTGGATTCGGGATGTATGTCACGTCAATACATAATACAATAGGTACTTGTAATATAAATCTTTACCGCACTCTGACCGCGTCAAATCCTCATCTACGGATCTGCCACAAATTCCGAGGACTCGAGTACAAAAGTATACTGTATTATTATTCCCTCTTACTATAATATACAGAAATTATACAAAAGACCGTGGAGGTAAGTGACCGCCACCGTGACCGCCACTGAATAGTAATATACGCCGACCGCGCCTTGTGCAGCATCCGCGCATTGTGGATTCTGTACAAGTACCAAAACAGTGTGAGAAGTGAGAGCGTAACAAGATAGCGGCTGGCTGGTTGGTTGGATCAACATTTTAATGTGAAAAACCTTGGGAGAAAAACTAGCAAAAGATAAGAAATATCATAAAATTTTGTTTTATTTTATCCAGAAGGTGGCGTTATCAAGGGTTCATTCAGTTGGAATATGTTTGCTAGCCTCTCGTGTGTGAACCGTCCCATTACAGGACTTCGTAACTTGTTCGCTTCTGTGAAACGTCCTGTCACAGGCCCCGTCACAGCTGCGATCACTTAGAGATCATTCACAGTTATTTTACCTCTGACAGATGTCAAAATTATTTTCTTTATGTTGAATTATTGTCAAAATGTTGCCAGATCGTTACTTTTGTTACGTTTTACGTAACTTTTTCACCCTTTGAGTTACTTTTGCATTCGTGTCTAGATGACTTTTACGATACTTATCAAGGTATTTATTTTAAATTGAACCTTATAATTAATGAATCTTTTTCCTTGTAATGGTATAGAAAATAATAGTTAATTTATTGATTTAGCAGAGACAAAAAAATAAGGCAATTTTGTATAACTTTATGTGGTTTAGAAAAGGATTTTTTTGTTGATTAGCAATTTCTTATTTAAATAAACTGAAAAATTAGTAATTATCACCGAAATGTTAGAATATGTAAGCGTATTTCTATTCAACTGTGTATATTGTGCAAAATTTTCAAAAATGCGTTACTTTTCTTGTTCAAACGTTACTTTTTGTACTAGATAAGGTTCCTTGTACTCGTTGTTTTAATAATTATTATTATAATCCCAAGCTTTACCAATGCCCATAAACTCAATTTCCTTTGAAGAAAAAGAATTTATCTATAACAATATCGGATGGTTAACATAATATGAACAAGTGGTTACTGCGAACTATCAATATGATATAAAATATTAGGTAGGTTCGAAACAGGAAATTCATGTAAGTACACACATCACTGTAAAATAATACTTACAAGTGAATTAAATAAAAAAATTAAAAAACCCCCGCCCCCAACGCAAAACGTAATTCACCATTTTGAATGGCGGCCATCTTGGATTTAAAATTTTATACAGTGCCCTTTCATTTGATTTCCATAGTGAGGTGGTTGTGGAAGAAAAAAGTAATTCGCCATTTTGTAGTTGGTTAAAAATGGGGAAGTCAATACTCACCTGACATGGCAACATTATTTTCAGGCTAGCCAATGTAAGGGCTAGAGGTAAAATAACTGTGAATGATCTATAGTTTAGTTCCGAGCCTATTTTGGTGTTTTATATAGTTCTTACTCTTTCGAACACATGAAAAGTCGCATTAGAATGAACTGACACTCGTTCAGGCGCGGATCCAGACCATGATTTTGGGGGGGGTCATCGGCTTGAATTATTTTCAAACTAAGATTTTTTTTAGGGACACGTTTAAGCGTAGTCTTACAATTTTAGTATACCTACTTTACACCTTTTTTACACTAAACGATTCGTGAGTATTTGTGAGCAGCTAGCTGCGAGCGGCGAGAAAATCTTACATTTTTCAGCAGGTACGATGATGAGCGTTTAGCTTGCTCCGAGTGGCAAGGAAACTAAATATTCTTATTTATAAAAGCAGTTTGCTGCGAGCGCCGAGAAAATTTTAATTATTAAGCTCGAATGATGTGCTTTTAGCTTGCTCCGAGTGGCAAGAAAACTTAATATTCTTATTTAGAGGTATAAAAGCGCCAGCAGCTCATTGTGAGCGCCGAGAAAATTTTGAATTTTTCATTACGAATAATGTGTGTTTAGCCTGCTCAGAGTGGCAAGGAAACTAAATAATCTTACTTATAAAAGCTCGAGCAGCTCGCTGCGTGCGCCGAGAAAATTTTGAATTTTTCAGCAGGAATGATGTGCGTTTAGCTTGCTCCGAGTGGCAAGGAAACTAAATATTCTAATTTATAAAAGCGCGAGCAGCTCGCTGCGAGCGCCGAAAAAATTTAGAATTTTCGGCACGAATGATGTGCGTTTAGTTTGCTCCGAGTGGCAAGGAAACTACATATTCTAATTTATAAAAGCGCGAGCAGCTCGCTGCGAGCGCTGAGAAAATTTTGAATTTTTCTGCACGAATGATGTGCGTTTAGCTTGCTCCGAGTGGCAAGGAAACTAAATATTCTAATTTATAAAAGCGCAAGCAGCTCGCTGCGAGCGCCGAGAAAATTAAGAATTTTTCAGCACGAATGATGTGCGTTTAGCTTGCTCCGAGTGGCAAGGAAACTAAATATTCTAATTTATAAAAGCGCGAGCAGCTCGCTGCGAGCGCTGAGAAAATTTAGAATTTTTCAGCACGAATGATATGCGTTTAGCTTGCACCAAGTGACAAGGAAACTAAATATTCTTATTTATAAAAGCGCGAGCAGCTTGCTGCGAGCGCTGAGAAAATTTTATATTTTGAATTTTTCAATATGAATAATGTGAGTTTCGCTCGCTTTGAGCAGTATGATAATTAAATATTCCTATCTAGTAAGAGCGAACTAGAAAAAAAATGTATTTTTGAAGAAAATAAAATATTTTCACCAATAAAGCCAGATTTTTTTATAACTCAGAAAGAAACTGATTAGTCGCCGACTACAATCCTAGAAGTTTTGTAAACGCTCATAAATTGTACCTGTAAGTAATTCAGACTAAATGCAAGGTGACTTAATTGATCCAAGAGCCAAAAAAAAATGTTATATTATACATTCACGAGCACCTCGCTGCAAGCGCAAAGACTCAGCTGAAAAACAACATAAAGCGCAAACAGCTTGCAGCAGTTAATTTAATCCAATTAATCCTAACTATTAAAGATGCTGTGCAGCTTGCTGCAAGAACCTACGGATAATTCGTAGGCGAGGACATAAAACAAAATTAAGTACATATTTACCCAAATTACTCATTGCGCTATCAACAGCGAAACAAATTTATGAACTTGTAAGTAAAGCTTGCTGCTAAGAGAAAATTTTCTAATTTTAAATATGAAAGAAGCGTAAAACCAGTCGAAATTCGTCGTCGGATTTTTTTTGCCGACTAGGATTTTGGGGGGGTCATGACCCCCTTGACCCCCCCCCCTGGATCCGCGCCTGCACTCGTTCTCACATAAAAATATGCATGTCTATGGTACGAAAAAAAATTAAAATTGTTGTTTTAATCTGTGACTGTTTTGTTAGCAATTGTCGCGATTTAACGATTATTTACGTTTAAAATTGTGGAAGATTTTGTGATTTCAACTGAAATAATCATGGAAAAATAAGTATTATTTCATTTTATTTACTATTATTCATATATTCTTTACTTTTTAAGTCAAAAACAGCCTTAGACCCAAAGTAACTTGTTACATTACAAATTTGTACGTGGATTTCGTTTTGTCATATTTGATCGAAAAATGATTTAAATCTTAACGAATCTGTATAATTAGGTCACAATTATATTGAACTTTAATCTAGTAATTACAAAATATGTACACTCTAATCGAAAATGTGTAAATTTCGAACTCAAAGACATGAAGACACTCAAAAGCCTGTTCTGGGACTTGCCACAGTTAGGAATTTTGAATCACAATATGGCCACCGGTTGGACTAATATGGACAAGGCTATAGAAATTAGTATGCTATTTTTTCTACTGAATTCCTTTCTTAATTTGTTTATTGAGTAAATGATGATTAAACTTTGTATTGTACTATAAATCACACTAATATTCATTAACAATTCAAAAACTAAAATAATGTAGAAACTTATTCCTTTCTTACATTATATTATACCTATATTTGAAACAGTGATTGGATTATGTGTGTAAGGCAGTTTCTATGACGAATTAATTTTATTTAAAAAACCATTTTGATAGATTTTTTAAAATGTTTATTTTAATGACTTGTTTGTTGCATTTTTATTGACTTGATTGCTTTTAGCACTTTTAATATTGGTAATAGTTATTTGTTATACAAGAGTGCAAAGTTGCTTTTTTACCGCGTGCTCAGTTTGTATGACCGAGCAAGCGAAGGATTCTAAAATTAAATCACGAGCGTAGCGAGTGATTTAATAATTAGAATCCTGAGCGTTAGCGAGGGAATCAAAAGAGCACAAGGTCAAAAATCTTTGCACTCGAGTGTGACACATAATTTTTCATCCCCCCTCAGCGAGGAAATAACTCAATGCTAAAAGTTTTTGAAGTGAAAACTTCTTTAGCGGCGCTGAGCACTTTTTTGTATGGGTAAAAACTTTCAAACTCGCGTCAGGGTCACGTGATGCTGATCGAAAAAGCGTAAGATCGAGGGGAAGGGAGAGGAACTAGTATCTCTCACTCTTTCTACCGTGCTTGAGTGTGCTGCTCTGTGAATTTGGTTTAACTATGTCAAATGATCGCAATTTTAGCACAACGAAATACAAAACTACTATTGATGCGGTCTTTATTAGACACTTAAATAGGTTCGAATCAAAACTGTTTGTTTCTTACTTCAGTTATCATAAACCAATTGTATCAGTTGTAAAAATTTGGGATGATGATTCTGATAATAACGATGGTGTAAAAGTCGTCGAAATTATGGATGGAAGTTGATTTTTCTGAGAGATAAAATTTAATGTAATATATAAATAACGATATAATATTATAAATAACAACATATAAATTGTCATATTTGTGTACGATAGCGCAATAAATAAACATTGTATTCTACCTCATAAATGATAGTATTTTTATACTTATAATTAAACACAACGTTAATATTGAAGTTTTCACTTCTGCCGGCACTCCCGGAGTGCTACCTTTTTAAAATTCACTTGTTATAAGTTAAAACTAGGTTTTACCGGTAGGAGACTTCCTATGAATATATCGCTAGCGGACTCTTAACACATTTATTTTTTAATTATTCTCACCATGGATGCGCACAGTGTTGCCAGTGCACTATCTTCAAAAATAACCAGTATTCAATTTTAATTTACGTAGGTACGCTTACTTAGAGTCCTTTTCACGAAAGAGGTCCCACGGAATATAGCGGAACTAATTTTTTATTCCATTATTATTGGACTTCATATTTTAAATCATTTTTATTTGTTACATAAAATAAATACCTTTTTGATTTAGAAATTAAATATGAGAAATTATGAGGCGTTAAAAAGTTAAAGGTATTTAAACTTTTAAAATGTGCGATAGTGGCGTCCCGCAAAAAGGTCTCCTTTCGTGAAAAGCACTCTACCTATTCGTTTTAGTGATTATTTCCTCATTTTCAGTTTATTACAGTGAGAAATCGTTAATAAAAAAGTTACCAAAAAGTAATACTTAGAAAAAATCTTGCTACTAACTAAATAAAGTTATAAGAAATTGGCTTATTCTATTAACTCTGCTAAATTAACTCAACTATTATTTACTATTAAAAACATTATTGCCTCGAAATGTAACTTATATCTAAACAACTAACGTAAATATAGTTCAAAAGAAACGTAATATGTTACAAAAGTAACTTACTGGTAAGGCTAATGGTGCGCCCAAAGCAAATTAAAAACAAAAGTTTACTAAAGAGGTTCTTACTCCGAGTTTTTAACAAATTTAAAAAAATTGTACGCTTATTTCGGTACCATAGAGGTGGAAGTAAATAGGTTTAATTATGTTTTTGTCTCTAGAGGGTAAAGTAAATTTGAATTTCTCTAGAGGATAAAATGGACTTTTCCAGTCAGATATCTATGAGTAAAAATACACTTTCCGAGATAGTGGGATGAAAAAATATTTTTAACCCTGGAAATGTTAATTTTGCACTCACGGTTGCTTTTGTTGGCTTTTTTGCATGAAATAGTAATGACGAAACCCAAAGGCGCCGTAATGGTGGTCGTGCAAGAGGTGGTCGTACAAGAGGTGGTCGGGGAGTACGTGATATGCCTTTACGTGGTAGCATGGCAGTCCGTAGCGGCCTTTTTTTCCCATACAAATGTTACGGATCAGCTGATCACTTTGTATGGAGAAGTCGAAATTAATTGCAGTGTCCTGTAATGGGACGCGTTAACATACAAGTATCAATCGTATTCATACTAATTAGTCTTCATCGATCAGATATGTTAATTTTTCACTATGTTTAAGAACAAGATTTTTGATATTTCTCTTTAGAACATGTTCTTTTTTTCCTTGTATTTAATGCCTAGTTCTATATAAATCTTGAATAATTACTACTGATAGCTCTTGCATGAATATAACTCTGCATAATCTTAGTCTTTGTGAGACAATGTTTTTTATACCAATTTTAAGTCATTTTTTTGAGACATTCTTCCTCAAGAAATGTTGAATATTACAACATGGTGTTGTTTAAATTAGCTTAACAATAAGTTATTAGGTGTACAAATAAGTTTCCGCCGTTTTATTGTAGATGGCACGGCACTGAGTTTCGGTTAGCTTTCGCAGATAATAACCGGCTTTATAATAGTTTGGACATTCAAGAACAACATAACCTATTAATATTATTGATTTTATATTGGTAAAATATAATTTTTATAAGTTGAAAATGTCAAAATTTGAGCCATGTAAGCGTCATTTGCGGGAAATCTTTAATTTAAAAACATCTGCTGCTGAGGCGCATCAATTACTCGTAGAAGCATGTGGTGAGGGTGCTTTGAGTGAGAGAACGTGTCGAGAGTGGTTTCAAAAGTTTAAAAACGGTGATTTCGATGTAGAAGACAAAGATCGCAGTGGAAGGCCAAAAATTTAGGAGGATGCAGAATTGGAGGAATTATTGAAGGAAGATTCATCACAAACACAAAAAGAACTTGTTAATAATTGAAATAAATTTATATTACCGTTCTTCTATAATAAATATTTAATTTGTGTTAAAAAACGGCGGAAACTTATTTGTACTCCTAATAAAATTATTGTAAACAAAAATTCATTTGTATCTGACGCCAGGAACGTATTAATAATTAAGTAAATATGAGACCCACTGAAGTAACTTTTTAAGAGGTGCTTTTTTAGTCCAAAGTTTAAAAATAAGTGCACTGAAAAAAAAATTGTATGGAACACATGCAATTTATTTTTTAATTTTATCTAATATATAAAATTCTCGTGTCACAGTTTTCGTTGCCATACTCCTCCGAAACGGCTTGACCGATTTTGATGAAATTTTTTGTGCTTATCCGGTATCTATGAGAATCGACCAACATCTATTTTTCATCCCCCTAAATGTTAGGGGTAGTCCACCCCTAAATTTTTTTATTTATTTTTTAGACAAAATTTTTAATTTCTATTTTTTTATGATACAACATACAAAAATACATACAATCCTCAATTTTCACCCTTAAACGATCAACCCTTATTTTTTAATAGCCATTTTAGTAATTTAATCATTTTTCCTCTCTGGTCGAAAACTGATCAATCGTCATTTAATTAGTTATTTATTATGAAATCTATGAGAATCGGCCAACATCTATTTTTCATCAACTTAAATGTTAGGGGTAGTCCACCCCTAAATTTTTTTTTTTTTAACAAAATTTTTAATTTCTATTTTTTTTTATACAACATACAAAAATACATACAATCCTCAATTTTCACCGTTATACGATCAACCCTTATTTTTTAATAGCCATTTTAGTAATTGAATCATTTTTCCTCTCCGGTCGAAAACTGATCAATCGTCATTTAATTAGTTTTTTATTATTAAAATCTATGAGAATCGGCCAACATCTATTTTTCATCACCTTAAATGTTAGGGGTAGTCCAGTCCACCCCTAAATTTTTTTTTTTAGACAAAATTTTTAATTTCTATTTTTTTTTATGATACAACATACAAAAATACATACAATCCTCAATTTTCACCCTTCTACGATCAACCCTTATTTTTTAATAGCCATTTTAGTAATTTAATTATTTTTCCTCTCCGGTCGAAAACTGATCAATCGTCATTTAATTACTTATTTATTATTAAATTATTATTTATTTATGTTTTTTATTTATTATTATTTATTTATAATTTATTTATTTATTATTTATTTATATGGCAAAACAACGTTTGCCGGGTCAGCTAGTAATATATATAAGATTGTATGAAAATAATACAATATTACACCCAACAATCGTTTTATTTTTTAAATATGAGAAAATTAAAGTTATGTTTTTGAAGGTTCTTATTATTTCACCTCTAATAGTTGCTATGTCAATCAAACTTAAGTGTAAGTGGTATAAAAAATTGCAAAATTTCAACTCAATTTAAATTAACTGTAGTTTTACAAGATTCCAACTAAATATAGAGAAAATCAAGTTTTTCCAAATCTAGGTCTCAAACATCAGTGCTCAAATCCATATCTGTGGAAAGTCCTGTAATGGGATCCACAGATGCGCCTAAATTGTCATTTAACAGCTAACACACGAGAGGCTAGCGATTCGAAAGCGGCAGTAGCTTTGACATTAATAATTCTTTCATAAATCACCCCCCCGGTGTACTTTTTTATCTGTGTGTTTTAGGTTTTTTAGTCTATGGACCGCGTCCCTGCCATTTTGTTTCCGATCTGCCGAATTCGTGTTTTATAATATTTTGCGAATAATAACCACGAAAATAAGTAATATAACAAGTTAAATCTATTCTAATTTAAATAAAATTCTAAACTGAAACAGTGAATCGGCGACTGCATTGACAATTTTCTCAGTGGAGGAACTATAACCTATAGCGTACAAAAGTAAAAACTGAATAATAAAATGGTGCGCGGTGTTGGTAGAGGCCGTGGGATGCCTGGGCGTGGTATGGGACGTCCACCCTTCAATAGGCCGAGGGTGCTGATGCTACGGCCTCCTTTTGACTTGATTTTGGCGGAACCAGCTTTTCCCCGGTGCAAAACCGCGCCGGATGATTCTGCCCTTACTCAGGTAAGCGAAGAATATTATTATTGTACTTATTTCTATTCATTATTTTCTCTTTTCTTTATTACATGTATTTGTGTATATTTGTTTTAGAATGAGTCTTTGTACCTGAAGGACCTTGTCATGTACCTTCCAGTAGCTTAGACACTAGACCTCTATCTTGAATAACACATTACAGCTCGCTCATATTTATATTTTAACTGATCAAACTCCTTCATTTATTTTTCTGGCAAATTGTGGCAATGCTACATCAATGGGCCATTAAATAAGAAGTTAATCATAGCTCGCTCACTCGCTTGCTAGTAGGAAAACCACCGGATTTAGCCACTTATTAATAAATAGATGTGTATACGGCCCCATTAACACAGCTTTTGTGTTTCAGCAGGTAGCCTGTGTTTTTTCAGAGTCAGCGCTATCTTTATACCAAATTTCAGCTCAATTGGTACACACGTTTAAGTGTGAAAGATAACAAACATACGTCCAGATATCTATACATTCTTACAAACTTTCACCATTATAATATTAAGTAGGAAATAATAAAAAAAGCCTTTGTTTCATAACATTTTAATAAAATTGAATTGATTTAGGGCACCCAAACTCGGGCATAGGCCTCCATACTTTGCTATGTAGCGGTGTTGTGCCAAGCGGGTACATGTTGCACCAGCAGTATCCACCACTTCATCGCAAGTAGGATATAGACAGCCACAAAAGATCGGCAATGTGAACAGAGGCTGAAAGTCTTTATTGAGATTCTAATAATAATCTCATATTTATTCATCTAAAGAGACGTTGAATCCCTGACTTCACAAGTGATTAAAAAACGTGAGTTTGTTCAAATCGAGAGTGAATAGGTTCTTACTGAACAAGCGTGTTAAAACTTCGAGTGCATTGTCACTTACCAACAGGTGAGATTGCGGTCAAACGCATGTGTGCAAAATGTTTAGACTGCTATAAAAAATAAGATTAAAATAGTGAAAGAAGGGGCTACTCCTGATGTGGAGATGACTTCTATAAATGACTGAGCATACAACCCATCTACTCATCGTCAACAGACTGATTGCACAATAAAAATTAAATAAAAACAATAAACCGTGTCCGCCAAGCGGTCATTGTCACCATGTTCTGGCATGATGTTCAGTGAAGCCAGGGAGGGATTTATCCCGCCTTCTAGGTATAGTCTGCTGCCATCTACGGCCGCATCATCGCTTAACATCAAAGACTTACCTAATAATGAATAAAAAACAATATTTATTCATCAGGCTCTCCTCAAAAGACACACAGAGCTGTGCCCGACCCCTGCGGAGCAAGCGGCCGTACTGAGCCTCGTCACGAAGCTGCAGACTGTGTTGGATAACCTGGTGGTTGCTCCCGGAGATTTTGCTGCTTGTGTGAGTATATCATTCTATCCTATTTATTCATTTTATTGGGGTTTATACTCCAACAGAACAGGTTACCCTATTTACACTGTCAGAGTTATTACAAGAAAATTTTTAAAAAAATTGATAAGATGTAATTGGACCTATACAATTCGAATATGAAATAAAAGCAAAAACAAGACAATAGTGATTATTCATTTATTCGCCAGGGACAGCAGTATGCAGGGTTTTTTGTTTATTTTTTTGTCAGCAGAGCTTGCCAGACATCTTGGCCCTACTTGTGACTCTACTATACCTTTTTCACCATGTTTGACATGAATAAATCATTTCATATAAGAAATGAGAAATGAGTATATAAGAATTATTTCCATTAATCTTTTGTATACTTCAAAATCACCACCTACCCATGTAAGTATCATTATTTCTCTCCCTGTAAGGTTGTCTGCAAGAGATCGCTTTTAGCGATAAGACCGCCAATTGTTACAGTTATGTTGTGATTTTGTGTTATAGTTTTAAGTTTTCTGTATGTTTGTAGTGTTTCAATAAAGAGTTTTCTATTCTATTCTATTTGTATATTTTCCAGCAATTAGAAGAAGTACGTCAAGTGGGCTCGTACAAGAAAGGTACAATGATGACGGGCAAGAATGTTGCTGATATTGTGGTGATTATGAAGACTCTGCCTACTAAGGAGGCTGTTGAGGGTTTGTCTAATAAGGTAAGACAGCTTTGAATAGTGTGATCACGGTAAAGAGATACAGTAGTTTGACTCCCTAGAAGCGGTTGAGCTCAAGGTCGCGCTGGTTTGCAACGATTTGGGTAGGGTTCGGTAGGCAGCGAGGTGCCGAATAGACGTTTTTATGCAGTAAGCTTCCGAATAATGGTTGTGAATTAGTAAAAATATCACAAAGTATTTAATTATTTTTGATATTTTCAGTAATTCATAATAATTACGCCTATTCGGCACCTCGCTGCCAACCGAACCCTACCCAAATTAGTGCAAACTCGCGCGGCCTTGAGCGGCCGCGGCCTTTTAGGGAGTCAAACTACTGTATATCCCTTTACCGTGGTATGATGGAGCACTCAAAATTGGCAGAGAACCAATGTTACGTACAGAGCTGAAACAATTAGCAGGCTGAAGTGACAATGGGCTCGTCACATTCGCGGCAGAAACAATATTCACTGCAACCATACTTATCAGATACAAATCACAATTATAGATTGTGTGGCCAATCTATGTGTTGCAGTTTCAAGTCGCTAAGATTACTTCGTGGCCTGCAACGTGACTTTTTTATACAAAAAATTAACATAATGAGCAACACAATCTACTGATGGTAAGAAGTAACACTGTCCATAAGTGTTACCATGAAAGAGGTCATAAGATCAGTCATATTCTGCTTCTTGGCAATCTATGTCATACCCACATGACAATAGTTCAATAAGATGACTGATTTTTCTTCCGAGGTACGTTGTTTGAGGGACATGTCCAGTGAGTAGTAGTCCTTGAATGCTGTGGCCTTTCAGCCGGGAGAATATCAGGCTCCCTGGACCTTGTAGTTGAGCAGCAAGTTCGTTTTTGTGTCTTGTGTAGTCTACTCTGGTAGCTTCTACATACTGTATGGTTCTATTTTTTGTCGAGGTATATTAAGCATGTTTCTACAGTTCTACAGTTCCTACTAGCTATAGTAGCACTAGACCAGTAATAACTGCCTCCTCCATAATCCCAATGTCTTAAGGTAACCGGAAACAGTCGACCCACAGTTTTACGTCTGAATCTTACTAATATTATAACAGTGAAAGTTTGTATGGATGTTTGTTACTCTTTCACGCCTAAACAGGTGGACCGATTGATCTGAAATTTTGTGTAGAGATAGCTTAGACTCTGGAATAGCACATAGGCTACAATACAGCGGGTAAAACCGCTGAGCGCAGCTAGTTTACTATATGTTTACGATTTTTAAAACTATCGCGAGTGTTCTCCATAACTAAAAACAAAAACGGCACAACTCACGTCTAATATTGTCGAGAATAATATTGTGAGTCAGGCGACCCCCCGCCCGCACCGACGCGTCGCGACGCAGCGCTCGGTTCGTGCAGCGGCGCGGGCGCTCGCCAGTGAGCGTCGTGTTTTGCAGGCGTGAACTGATGAAGGACATCGTAATTGTCCGAAACCGTGGTCGAGATATTCTCGACAATATTACACGTGAGTTGTGCCGTTTTTGTTTTTAGTTACTATATGTTTTTCTCCAGGTGAACGAAGAGCTGAACAAGTTGATGCTAGCGGAAGGATCGGGCGCGGTGGTGACAGCGTGCCACAACCGCGGGTTCACCGTCACTGGCGCGACCGCGGCCGCCAGGCTGCTCGTCACCACTTTACATCAGAACTTGAGGAAATTGGAGCCCGAGGTAGGTTTTTTTTAATACAACGAAGTAAGAATACGAGCAAGACGCGCTCCTGATGGTAAGAGATAACGCTGCCCATTGTTAGTACAGTGCTACCCAGTGCACTGCGCCAACGCTTCTTACTTGAGAGTCAAAAGATGTTAAGACTCTTCAGCCCAGTAATTTCACTAGCTACGCTAGATCGGACGCGGTGGAGACGCGAGCCACAACCGCGGTTTCACCGTCACCACTTTACATCAGAACTTGAGGAAATTGGAGCCAGAGGTACACTTTTAACTCGAACTTTTCCACTTGCTATATTGCTAGCCTTTAGCCGTGGGTACATAATCATATTTATGTGATTTGATCGCCTCGAGTAGGCTATTCATCATCAATTCTATCTCATCCAGTGTTAAGAAATACAAATTGTGTGTGTGTGCTGGCACTGCACTGCGTAATAAGTGCGGATAATTTATACAAAAATGTAAACAAATATCCCTAACAAATACCAATAATACAGTGGGGATTTTTGGTGAGGAAATAAGGACTAAGCCTACTCGTGGTAGTTTAAAAATCATATATGTTACTCATAGATTTCGTGTCTTCTACTTTAAAGGCAGTTTTATAAACCAAAAATAATTGCAATTATTTGTTGTCAGGTACATTTGGAGTACAAAGTGATCACGAGCCATCTGGCAGCCATCCGTCACAGCCGGTGGTTCGAAGAAAACGCACACCATTCTTCTATCAAGGTAATAATTATATTTAGATTTGAAGGTATTTATATACATACATATGTGATATCTTTGAAATATATAATAATCAGACTAAATCTATCTCAGAATGGCAAAGATTTTCGCCTGGACGCTACCGTGTTTCGGAAGGCACGTAAAACTGTGGTTCCCGGCTGTTTCCTATATGTAGGACGTAGGAGGCAGTCGTTAGGTCATGTTGCAGGTGTAGTAATCTCGGCGACCTGAAACTGCAACATATAGGTTCGCCACACAACATTTAAATAGTGATTTGACTCTGACAGTGTAAGTAGGGTAACAAGGTCTAAAGTCAAAAATGGACGCTAGTTAGAACTCTTAGAACCTGTGCCGACAATAATTCATACAAAGCTGTCAACCATGAGCAGTCACTGTATCAATAGATTCGCCTTCATTTTATATCTTGTTTATATCCATAACCCCTCTTATGTGGCGGCCATTTTGCGCAAATTGGCGCATATGTGGCCATACATCGCGCAAATTGTCGGCGCGTGTCATTAAAATTAAGATTTCTTGTAATTTTAGTATGGAAAGTGTATTTAAAACTTATGTCGTTGGAATCCTTATGAAACTAGCTTTCATAAAAATAATAATTATATGCACATTTCACTTGAAATGTCTTGTTAATTCTGCTTTGAAATCAGGTTGAGTGATTTTTTTCCAGTTATCTGAACAAAAGGCGTAATAAAAAATAAAATAATTCATTGTTTTAAAAGATTTTTATTTCATTACAATACTTATTCAATAGAGAACCATAATCAATAAAAAAAACAACATCCCCAAACCTTTTTTTTTCACTTACCTGGCTTTAAAAAAATGCGCCCCAATACGGCGACCCAAGCGCACGGGCAAAAAATGCGTGCGTTCATACCTCGATTTCGAGGTCACGGTACGTCAAGTGGCTTATGTTATCAGCTCATTTATTAGTTTAGTCTGTATACTTCACATACACAGAGCTTCAACTGTTACAACTGTTTAGTTTAATAGAAATAGAACAAAGCACAAAGCACTTAAAAATAAGAGCAAAATCCTTCTCTTTAAACTTAGGGTCACAGTGTACGTTCTAATGCATGAATTTGAAATAAAAATTAACATTCAACAACAAGATGAATTGAACAAATGATTAAACACAACAAAAATGGTTGTTTTCTAACAAATACATTTAAAAAAATAATATTTAAAGTCGACAATCTACCGATCTCCTAAAGATCGATCCACAGACAGGGAAATAAATATGCGTATTCCATAGTATGGATACGACCAATTAATCTTGTTACACCTGAATTTGAAATCAAAGTTAAAGTCATTTATTAAACGTAGATCATTACAGGGTATATACTTTTGATGAAATAAAAAAAAAAATAAAAAAAAAAATAAAAAAAAAAATTAAAAAAAAAATAATAAAAAAAAAATTAAAAAATATATATATATATGAATCTACCCCATTTCCCTTATTATGTTATTCCAAGGCTATCTATATACCAAATTACACTTCAATCGGTCTACCCGTTAACAAACATACATTATACACCAAACCTAAACAAAGAAAGAGTAACAAACATACAGCCATACCAAGCGGGCATTACGACTTTATACAGTGAGGAATTTATCCCGCCTTCTATGTTCAGTCTGCTATTATCTTCAGCCGCATCGTTGCTTAAGATCAGGCGAGATTGTGGTCAAAAGCTAACAAACAAAACAAAAAGTAACATACACACATGCATACATTGGACACCAAACCAAGAGGTCACGATATTCCTCTGAAGCCCGGGAGTGATTTATCCCTCCTTCTAGGTTGAGTCTTCTACTATGTTTGGCTTTATCATCGCTTAAGATCAGGCGAGATAGTGGTCAAGTGCTAACAGACCAAACAAGAAGTAACAAACATACATCCATACATTGGACATCAAGCCAAGCGGCCAGTATTACTATGTTCCAGTTGGATATTCCTCTGAACCCCAAGAGGATTTATTCCGCCTTCCAGGTTGGGTCTTCTACTACGGTCAGCTTCATCATCGCTTAAGATCAGGCGAGATTGTGGTCAAATGCTAAGATATATACAAGGATATATACGAGGATATATACAAATAGTTAATATATAAATAATAGAATAAATAAAATTCAATGAAGAGAGAGGAAACAGGGGTCCATACATACAGTTTTGTTGCAACCAACACAGAACGTACGCACTTGTTTTTTGCAAACTGCACACGCCCGCCGCATACGTTGGTGTGTTTTCATCGGAAACTCAGCCAAACGATGCGTGACGTCTGGTCTGGTCTGTGTGGTTGCAGAAGAATGATGGGAAAAAAGTGATTTTACTAGATTGATTCTAAAATTTCTATGGGACAACGAAGAAGTGTGATGATGTATTATATATGCGTTGAGAACGGATACATTGAGAAGTCTTTTAAATAGCTTTTTGTACCACACCTTTGTTCTTTTACGTTCTACTGGATACATAGCTAGTAGCTGATCTTTTTTGTCCACTCCACCCATCATGATATTGTAATCCAATATCAAGATGGGTTTGATGGTCTCTTGGTTCAGACGTTGTTGAGCATTGCCATGGTATGTAGAGATCATAGCAACCCTATTTTTATCTCTCCATACCATGACATCAACGTCCCCTGATGTCAGGCCAGTGATCTGCCCCTGGCGCATATTCCGCTTGGTGAGGTCGTTAAGTGCCTGCGGCACAAATTTGCGATCGGTTCTTAAGGTTCCGACACAATCAAATCCTAAAGATTTTAATCGGCGGGCTAGACAAGGGGACTGATAAAAATTGTCCATCCAGAGGGTATACCCCTTGTGTTCTAACCCTTGGATCAGCCGCAACACAATTGCCGGGGTAGGTGCCTCTAGAGGATCATCGCTATGCCTCAAAGTTGGTGTTTTTTTATGAGCGTGTATCTCGAATCGCCATAGGTAACCGGTTCGAGATTCACATATCTCATATGTTTTTATGCCCCTATTTGCAGCTTTGTTTGGAATAAGCTGGCAAAACTCCAGCCAGCCCTTCCACATTAATAGACTTTCATCCAATGCTATGTTTTGATCTGGTGTATACATGCTTTGAAATTTGGAATTTAGGTGTAACAAGATTGGCTTAACTTTAAAAAGCCTGGCCTCCGTATACTCCAAATTTGGCGTACACATGTCATTGTCGTTAAAGTGCAAACACCTGCTCAGCAACAAAAAGCGATCAATGGACATGTGTACGCCAAATCCTGGCGTTTGGAATACGTCAGCAGTGGCACTCCAGTACTCGTCAATCCTCGACTTCACAACAATCCCCATCGCCAAAACCAAGCCAAAATACACATAAAGTTCATCTACAGTGGTATCAACCCATCGGCTGATGCGGCTTTGGGGATGGAGATTGTTGCTTTCGAGCATCTGGAATGCCACTTGCTGTGCATATTTATTTGTCTCCAATGCAATGTGCTCCATGATTTGCCGATCCCATATCTCAATGAAAATGCTATATGGGTCGGTAACTGGAGTTGTCGGACCGACATTAATTTCGGAGAATATTTCCCGCCTCGATTCAGGTGGAATCGGAGGATCTGGAAACGCTCTCCACTCAAAGTCCAGGCTGCTGCGTGGTAGAGCCGTTGCCGTCAGAGGGACGTCAGCCGCTGACGGTTCAGCAGGATCTTCAGCAGCATGTTCATCACTATCCAAGGGCGTTTCCATCATGCTCCGAAACGCCCTCGGTACAGTTGGTGGAATATTGTCCTCGTCCTCACCATCGTTATCGTCAGAGTCATCGTCGCTTCCTATAACAAAATAATTGGTTTTAAATTTGGCACGAATCAGAAAGTTGACAATGGCTTAAGGTTTCAAACAAAAACCAGGCACTTACCATAATTAATAAGATATGATATGTTATCGTCCCCTAGTGGCTGTGGACGACGACGTGATGTAAGTTGCACCTGAGATGTAGATGGAGAGGTCGGAGTAGATTCTGCAAAGTCACATTCCACAAACCTGAAACAAAAAGAGAGTTGTAATAGGTACGTACTCATTTCTTTACAAATAAATAAAACAAAGTCCATAAGTGACTTACATAGCTGGTGAAGGCACCATACTGGAGGACGGTGATGCTACCGATGATGGCCGTGATGGTGGTTCCATAGTAAAAGGCGAAAATGACGTGCTTGGCAAAAACCTGAAACAAAAAGAGAGTTGTAGAACCTTCTCATATCTTTACAGATAAATAAAACAAAGTCCGTAAGTGACTTACAAAGCAGGTGAAGGCACCATACTGGAGGACGGTGATGCTACCGTTGATGGCTGTGATGGTGGCTGCATAGTAAAAGGCGAAAATGACGTGCTTGGCAAAAACCTGAAACAAAAAGAGAGTTATAGAACCTTCTCAAATCTTTACAGATAAATATAACAAAGTCCGTAAGTGACTTACATAGCTGGCGAAGGCACCATAGACGATGTCGAAGGTAATGGTGCTGGTGGTCGTGCGGAATCTGATCTAGATGGACATTTCAAAATAATTTAATTTTAATTGTATAATATAGAAGACTCTTAAAATAATAGAAAACTCTTTATTGAAACACTACAAACATACAGAAAACTTAAAACTATAACACAAAATCACGACATAAGTGTAAAAATTGGCGGTCTTATCGCTAAAAGCGATAATCTCTCCCAGACAACCTTGCAGGGAGCGAAATAATTATATTTACATGGGTAGGTGGTGAGTTTGTAGTAAACAAAAGATTAATGGAAATAATTCTTATATACTATTAATATATAGTAATATTATATAACATAAATATATATAAATTATAATATAATATATTATACTTACGGTTGCCACAAGCG
This sequence comes from Hemithea aestivaria, assembly GCA_947507615.1. NCBI lineage: Eukaryota > Metazoa > Arthropoda > Insecta > Lepidoptera > Geometridae > Hemithea > Hemithea aestivaria. The sequence continues at coordinate 2,766,114 of OX382350.1, read as the reverse complement.
CTGCCTTTTTTGGTGCATGGCGTGCTCGAGACCATGGCCCGCCGGCAGTTCCGCAATATCACGGATTACAAGTCTAAAAATGTAAAGTGATTAAATTATCCAAAACAAAATCGGATTAGTTAAAAATAAAAATTGAAATAAATAAAAAAAGCAAAAGCGCTAACTCGTCAATTGATTGCGGTCCTGGTCTGGCATTGGCGCGAATTCCACGCCCTCTGCTGCGCCCGATCGGAGCCTCAACCACATCCACCACCGGAGACGGTCTACCATCACCACTGCCACGTCCACCTCGCACACGCACACCCCTGCCTCGTCGTAACCCACGCATGCGAGGACGTCTTATGTCACTTAAAAAACACATGCAATTTAAAAGTAGGATTACATCATAGCAAAAGGGTTTGCAAGCCTTTTGGGACAAAATTTAAATTTCCCTTTAAGTCCACGATGCCTTGCACACCCTTTTAATCTTAAACAGAAATAAATACATCCCTAGTTCAATAACAATTAAAAAAAAAAAAAAAAAAAAAACATAAATAAATAATTATAAATGCAAATAAAAAGTGCAAAATTAAAGGAAAAAAAAAACAGCAAGATAGTCGCATGACAAAAAAACCCTTTTGAAAGTCTTATCCATACTAATATTTCTTAGGAGCAAAATTCGACAAAATGGCGGCGTAGTGCAAATTTCTTTGTCTGTGGATCAAGCTCCTGGAGCCTGTTTGGAATCCGTATCTATTCTTTTGAATGATACGCAAAATGTTTGCATTATTTATAACATTGAATGTTTAATTGCAATATAATAATGAATAAAGATTAACATAATAACAACATTTGCTTGCCATTAGTATAATTATTATGTTTAACAAGTAAAAATCTACGGGCATGCCGCGCCATTTTGTACACAGTATTTGATGAAATAATTAATTTACGTACAAAATCTGTATCAAATACACAATGTATGCATAAAAAACTGTGTAAATATAACTTACCCACTCATATTTATAATTTTTTCTTGAAATAACTTTTAACACAATTTATATTTAACACTCGAAACTCTTACCGGCGCGCGAGCGAAAACACAATTGAAAGCCGTTTTTTGTCAACGTCAAATGACATCTGGAGGTGATTTTGAAACACGAAGTTCGTAACTATTGGCATCCTTGTTCTTTTTTCTGTACTTATACTAATTTAGAGCAGGATGCATATACGATTCGGTCATTACGCGGCTAAAATAAAAATCTGAAGTGGATCGAACTCCAGGAGCTTGGTCAACAGATGGCGGCTTTTTGACAGCAAGCTCCTGGAGCTTGATCAACAGATGAGGGGATAAGTGATTATTTTTGTTTTGCTCAGCTGTGATTCTCATGCATCTCATACTCATATAGGAATAGAGAAAGTTCAACAGGGCTATGATGCGCACGTCGACATAATGTCGCGTGAAATTTGATTTAATGTGAATAATACTCTATGTGGCTGTCATAAAGTCGAGATTTACGCACCAGTGAAATGATTTTGTCGTTAAAACTCCTATGTCAAAATGATCTCACTGGTGTGTAATTTTCGACTTTATGACAGCCACATAGAGTATTATTCACATTAAATCATATTTCACGCGACATTATGTCGACGTGCGCATTAGGGTGGAGCGCGGATGTATGGAAAAATTTTTTTTTTTAGATTCTGAGTTCTAATAGTGCGGGATTGGTGCCTTATATTATTGTCAAAATACATGTTAATTTTCATTTAATTTGAAGGACATCTTCTGCCTCCGCAGTGACATCAAAAATATAAAAAAATTGTAAAATAGTTAACGAGCTTTTGAGGTGAAAAATTATGCTTAACATAATGCTTAGTATGTATTAAATAATAAAAAACTAAAGTTTTGACATTTATTAAAGTACTACAATATAAAAACACGTGCAAATATTAATAATAAAAATAAAATATATATTATTAGTTAGCACTAAAATCTCTTTTAGTTTCAAATTTAGGCATTACATTGCGTGATTCCATCTTGGCTTTTATTGCACCCAATCTTGCTTTTTTGTGCACTGTGAAATGGAAGTTTTCTTTGTAATAGTCACAGCTCTTTCAAACCGCTTGAGTATGACAGGGAAGCCTTAAAAATATCAATTTCCTAATTTCCTATTACTAATTAAATCTTTAGCCATTTCTGGGAGCACTTGTCCTTTCATGGATGTAATTTTTTTAACAGGCAGCATTTCTCAGCTTTCTGTAGCTTTGCCTAATGCACCAGAATAAGATTTAGGTCCCGAAGTACATCTGTCGAGATTAAAAAACAGGTATCTCAAAGGAAATTAGTTCATGTGCAGTAAATAAATTATCCACTGAAGTGGTTTTTGTAATCTTTTCTCAATCAGCCTTATGATCCCACCATACTTTCCAGTATTTGACATTGGTACTATCACAATCCTTACCATCCATTTACCATCTTTTTTAACATTCTTCAAAGTAACATCTTTCCTGCCATCGAAGTATAAAGATAAAAGCTCTGTGACAGTTGCATTTTTCATTATTTTTTCTCTATTTTTGTTTTTCTTTCTACGTAGCTTATGTCTATCGATAACCTCCAAATCAGATCCAATGTCGAACAATACAGATGATGCTATTGCTGCTGCTGCTCTATATGATACCCCATACCTATCACAGGTCATCGATAACGTAAGGAAATCGACGGACATCATTTTCTTTCTTTTTTTTCAGGACCGCTTTCGATCGTAGTATTTTCTGGTTTTTCTGATGCTGATGATGTCGTTGAAGATGTACTAACATCTAATTCCTCTAACGTTGAAGTGCGTAAGGATGTGTTTGGGCAATTTTCTCGTTCATGCTTCGTTTTAAAAGTTTTTTGCAACTTCCTTATAGCAGTTACGTCAATGACGCTGATTACAAAAATGCGCATTTGCATGCTGAAATATCGAAAAGTATTTCACTGCTTTGTCGAAAAATTTGTAAATTTTCCGGGGAGAGCCTCTCAATAGATTTTTGTAGGTTTTATATTTTAAATGCTTTCAACATCTGTACCTATGATTCTTGTTCTAGTCACTATCGGAATAGATGCAGTTTGTCATATATTTTCAATCCGGGATATCACTGTATCTGCTATCTCTGCGAATGTTGGTTCATTTGCAGTTTCTAATTGTAATTTCAGTTGATGTCTCGTCCATTCATAGAACTTCATTACATCTTCGTAAGTAGGTAGAACATTTCCTTTTATCTCACAAATATCACCAAAAAGAGAACATTTAAATGCAATCCGAGTTCTTTGTATAATTGCAGCGATACGAAATCGAGGGTTTGACTTAATACGAGCTTAGAACATTAGAGCATTGAAGCAACGCGAGCAATGTGACCCTTTTGTTTGAGTGGTGATTTTCGCGACAAATGTATGTACTTAAATGTCCATTCACACCCTTTATTTGAATGTAAAAACAACGTCAAGTTTTTTTAATCGAAAACTAACAATATTAGTTATCGTTTCTACATTAAGCAATGGACCATTTATTAAAAAAGCTTACGTTAACATAGCGTCCTAATAGGATCTAAAATTAACTATTTTCATAATTTCAATGACGTTGCGGAGGCAGTTACTCTAAACCAAATTGAATCATATTTTGCATAACTTAATTTAAGCCTAAAATGCATCGAATTTTAACTATTACATTACCGTTTCATAAAAAATATTTTTTCGCTCCACCCTAGTGCGCATCTTAGCCCTGCAGGTCAGCAAAATCATTTTTGAAGTGAAAACTTCTTTAGCGGCGCTGAGCACTTTTTTGTATGGGTAAAAACTTTAAAACTCGCGTCAGGGTCACGTGATGCTGATCGAAAAAGCGTAAGATCGAGGGGAAGGGAGAGGAACTAGTATCTCCCACTCTTTCTACCGTGCCTGAGTGTGCTGCTCTGTTGATGGTGTAAAAGTCGTCGAAATTATGGATGGAAGTTGATTTTTCTGAGAGATAAAATTTAATGTAATATATAAATAACGATATAATATTATAAATAACAACATATAAATTGTCATATTTGTGTACGATTGCGCAATAAATAAACATTGTATTCTACCTCATAAATGATAGTACTTTTATACTTATAATTAAACACAACGTTAATATTGAAGTTTTCACTTCTGCCGGCACTCCCGGAGTGCTACCTTTTTTTTTATTCCACTAAACGATAAAAACTGTTTTATCGTAGGTTTTACGCGGGACATATTATCTAGTGTCTCTTCCATTTCAGGTCCTGATCCGCCTTCTCCGCGACATGTGCTCCCGTCACGCCGGCTTAGAACCGCTGACTCCCTGGATGATCGACCTACTGGCTCATCATTGCATCATGAACAACCCGCAGCGACAGGCTTTGCCTATCAACGTGGCCTTTAGGTGCGATACATACAAATATAGTCAGTTAATGTGTTGTCACAGGTTTCTTGGTAATTCTTCCCATGGACAGTGATTGCTAACTGACGGCAACGGCTGAAGATATACACCATACCACTAGTAAGTAACATATGTACATATAAATATTTCAGGACATTTCACACAGCGCCACCTAACCCCAAGCTTAGCAACTTGATGCTTGTGTTATGGTGGTTAGGATAACGGATACAATACTTATATACTTTTCTTTTGTAAATACATACTTATAATAGATATTGAAAACCACCCAGACCAGAAACAAATACCCGTGGATCATTTTTACACCAAACGATCCGTGAGTTGGCTTAAACTCAGTGTGGATCACACGAACATTCGTTCGACGCGGAAATCGAACCCGTACCTTCTGCGTTGCAAGCGGGTATTAGCCCACCGCGCCACAGAGGTCGTAAAAAAAGAGTTTTGTATCTTTATTTGTGTTTATATAAAGTTGTTTAACAAGTGCAATATAAAGTCCGTCCGTCCGTCTGTTAAAGTATGTTTTGTCCTTTTCCATTACCAGCTTGTCTGTAAGAAATTGCCTAGTGCGTTAAGACCGCCCATTGTTAACCTACTTATAACATATTATACTTATAACATATTATATTACCTGAACGAGAACAAAAAATGACGAGGGTTAGCACTGCAAGTCTTGTAATGTACACTTAAACTGACTTTAATTATTTTATTCTATTGTGTTTTTATTGTTTGTACTTTTACATTTATTTAATTTTGCCTGCAATAAATCATTTTTATTTATTACTAGCTGCGCTCAGCGGTTTTACCCGCTGTACTGTGGATTTGTCTTAGCTATCTCCATACCAAATTTCAGCTCCATCGGTCCACCGGTTTAGGCGTGAAAAAGTAACAAACATACATCATACAACATTCTTATAAAGTTTCACGTTTATAATATTAGCACAGATAAAAGAATATATTAGTAAGATTGCGAATTGAATAATAGGTAGGTATACCTTTTCTTAAAGGTGGTTTATTTGGTACGAAATTATTGTACGATGCGAATGTCATACGCCTGAGGATAAATCTCCCTATTTAATTTTAACAATAAACCAGAATTCTGTAATTATTTCCATTATGTTTTAATCTATATTATCTAAATGTATAATAACTTCTAGGTCACACAGGTGAGGTACCTAGTACCTACCCAGTTAACACCCGTTGAAAAGTATAGGAAAGTAACCTTATTTAAGTTATAGTTAATTTTAACCAAAACTTTCATCCTATAGGCGGATCTAAAATTTTCGTTTAAAATGTTTATTCATTTATTTATTCAAAATTTCCTTGTTATTTTCCATTAAGTGAATCCGATTGGGCTAAATAGTAGCATTTACCTATAGCGGTTGAAACAGCGGGGCTCCTTTAGTCCTACCATAATATTGGTTACCAGATCGACTAAGATTACGAGAAAGGCTTATTTCTGTCGCTAATAGCCTTTTATATTCAGTCCCATGAATTCTCATTATGGTTCCATTATAATAATCGTCTATATTATTATTTATTGTAAGCAAGTTTTTTTCAGAAGAATAAATTATGTGTATCTATTAAAAAATCAAGTAGTTAATTAACTACTTGTTACACAATTGTGTACTGTGTACTTAATAAAAAGTACGAAATACCTAATTATATAATTATCCTCTAGTTGTGAGCTGTGATATAATATTTCAAAACCCCTACCTATAACTCTATCATTTACAAAATTTCATCGAGATTGGTTTAGAAGTTTTTAAAGCAATATATGAGACACTTATTCACACAAAGTTCCATTAAACTATTATTTATAATTATATCGCAACAGAGTAATATCAATTCGTCTATTTAAAAATACTTAAGAGGATTTATAGTGAGGGAAGCCCGGTCAAGTTTAGGTATATTAGCTGAGCGCGACGCACACCAATGCATCACTTACGCGGCCGAGTAATACAACATGTAGTCGCTTGGAATAAAATGTCTTGATCCTATGCAATGCAAGTTATTTGTTGAAATCATTAAGTCAATATGTAGGTATTAAAGTTTTAACCCCCGACGCAAAAACGACGGGGTGTTATAAGTGTTTAACCCCCGAAGCAAAAACGACGGGGTGTTATAAGTTTTTAACCCCCGACGCAAAAACGACGGATCATTCCCTTTTAGTTCCCTAGTGGATCTAGTGGGAACTTCTTTTCTCAGTAGTTCCCCTTTTTTTGAAAAGGGGGGAGGGGGAGGGGAGGGGGCAGGGGGAAGAGAGGCGGAGGGGTGAAGGGGTAGGGGGAGGGAGGGAGGTGAGGGGGAAGGGGGGAGTGAGGGGGGCAGGGGGAAGGGTGGGGAGGGGTAAAGTGGGAGGGGGAAGGGGAAAGGGAGAGGGGAGGAGGGATGGTGAGGGGGAAGGGAGAGGGGGAATTGGAGGGTGAAGAGGAGGGAATGGGAGGGGAGGGGAGAAGGGGGAGGGGAGGGGAGGGAAAGGGGAGGGGTGAGGGAAATGGGGAGGGGTGAGGGAAGGGGATGGGGATGAAGGGGGGAATAGGAGGGATGAGGGCGGATGGGGGATGATGGGGGGATGTGAGGGGGAGGGGAATGAGGGATGGGGAGGGGGATGGGGGGCTTAACTAGTAGAATACAACGCAATATGATAAATTTAAAATTTAAGATGGCCGCCACCAAAAAACCGCTAATTACATATTTTGAAAGCGCTGCGTTGGGGGTTGTTTTTAAATTTTTAATTTAATTCACTTGTTGCTATAGTAAGCCAGCTGTGCGGCGTGCGCATGTTTCTCTGTCTCTCTCTCTCTCTCTCTCTATCTCTTATAGAAAGCAAGCCAGATATTTTCATTTCTATTTCGCATTGAACAGTGTGGTGTCGCGACGATTATTTTGAGTGTATACAGGTTTTTTGTAAATAATAAATCATGTAAATCGTGGGAACTTCGTTCCATCTGGGTGTCTCTTGACACCTCTCAAGTTTTTTATTATTATACTAGCTGCGACCCGCGCTGTTACCCGCGGCACAGTTATTGCCGATAAAACTTGATTATAATAATTTTGGCCAAGTGGGGTTACGGCGTAGATTTTGGCCAAGTGTGATAACGGCGAAGATTTTTGCCAAGTGGGGTCGATGGCGAAGATAAGTACATGATAAGTACGCTGTCATGGAAGAAATGAAAGATCTTGAGGAAATCTACATTTCAGATGACAGCTGTCAAACTTGATATGTCAATATCTCAGAAAGACTCTTCCATGACAGCGTACTTATCATGTACTTATCTTCGCCATCGATCCCACTTGGCAAAAATCTTCGCCGTTACCCCACTTGGCCAAAATTATTATAATCAAGTTTTATCGGCAATAACTGTGCCGCGGGTAACAGTGCGTCTGATACATATTGTAGTAGATAGGAGAACACATACATTTTTAAAAAACTTGAGAGGTGTCAAGGGACACCCGGATGGAACGAGGTTCCCACGATTTACACGATTTATTATTTACAAAAAACCTGTATACACTCAACAAAAATAATCGTCGCGACACCACACTGTTCAATGCGAAATAGAAATGAAAATATCTGGCTTGCTTTCTATAAGAGAGAGAGAGAGAGACAAACAGAAACATGCGCACGCCGCACAGCTAGCTTACTATAGCAACAAGTGTATTAAATTAAAAATTAAAAAAAAAACCTCAACGCAGCGCTTTCAAAATATGTAACCCCCTCCCTTCTCCTCCCCCCTCATCCCTCCCCCTCTCTTCTACCCCTTCCCCCTCCCTTCTCCCCCACCCCTCCCTTCTCCCCCTTCCCCCTCCCCTTCCCTCCTTCCCTTCCCCCTCACTTCTCCCTTCCTCCACCCACCGTCCCTTCTCCCCCTAACCCTTCTCCTCCCCTTCACCCCTCCCCTTCCCCCTCCCACCTTCCCCCTTCCCCTTCCCACTCTCCCCGCCCCTCCCCTCCCCCCCCTTCCCCCTTCTCCCCCCACCCCTCCCTTCTCCCTCCCACCCCTCCCTTCTCCCTCCCACCCCTCCCTTCTCCCTCCCACCCCTCCCTTCTTCCCCTACCCCCTCCCCTTCCCTTCCCCCTCCCTTCTCCCCCACCCCTCCCTTCTCCCTCCCACCCCTCCCTTCTTCCCCTACCCTCCCTCTCCATTCCTCCCTTCCCCCTTCACCCCTCCCCTTCCCCCTCCACTTCCCCCTTCGCCCCCCCCTCCCTTTCCCCATTCCCCCTCCCCTTCCCTTACCCCTTCCCCCTCCACTTTCCCCCACCCCCTCCCTTCTCCCTCCCACCCCTCCCTTCTCCCCCTCCCCCCTCCCCCCCTTCTCCACCTATACCCACCCCTCCCTCTCCCTTCCCCCTCCACTTCCCCCTTCGCCCCTACCCTTCCCCCTCCACTTCCCCCTTCGCCCCTCCCCCTCCCTTTCCCCCTCCCCTTCCCCCCTTCCCTTCCCTTACCCCTTCCCCCTCCACTTTCCCCCTCCCCCTCCCTTCTCCCCCTAACCTCCTTTCTCCCCCTTCCCCTCCCCTTCACCCTTCCTCTCCCCTTCACCCTTCCCCTCCCCCTCCCTTCTCCCCCTCATAACGCGCGATAAGGAACTTCGTTCCAAAAAGGGGGAACTACTGAGAAGTGATCATTCCCACTAGATCCCCTTTTCAAAAAAGGGGAACTACTGAGAAAAAAGTTCCTACTAGATCCACTAGGGAACTAAAAGGGGAACTAGTGGGAATGATCCAAACGACGGGGTGTTATAAGTGTTTAACCCCCGACGCAAAAACGACGGGGTGTTATAAGTGTTTAACCCCCGACGCAAAAATGACGGGGGGTTAACACTTGTTTAACCCCCGACGCAAAAACGACAAGGTGTTATAAGTTTGACGTGTCTGTTTGTCTGTCTCTGTGTCTAGGTTATTATATAGTATCAAAGTACTCGTCAATACGAATCAAATGAGCCCAAACTCGATGTAATTGCGTCGTTTAATTACGGAATTCCTATGTCCACCTTTCAGCTCCATCATCAGATCAGCTCCATATCATAATAATATTGCATTGTCATCCGATTCAAATATGCATGCAAAATTTCAGCTCAATCAGAATCCGGGAAGTGGATCAAATTGAACTTGCAAGATTTGATTATAGACAGACAGACAACAGACAGATGTAAGTAAAACAAGTGAAATTTTAAATAAAACTTTTTAAAAACAAGCTTTTATTATTATTACTACCCAGCATCATAAAGTACTTGTCAAGGCGAATCGTTTGAGCCCAAACTCGATGGGGTTGCGTCATTAATTACGGAGATCCTATGGCCATCTTCCAGTTCAATCATCAGATCAGCTCCATGTCAAAATATTGCATTGTCATTTGATTTATACATGCATACAAAATTTCAGCTTAATCGGACACCGGGAACCGGGTCAAATTAAAGTTGCAAAATTTGATTACAGACAGACAGACGGACAGACAGACAACAGACAGGTGAAAGTAAATAAAAGCTTGTAATAAAACGGACTTTAATATCAGCAAAATAGTACTATAACATTATGTGACCAAAAAAAAAAATTCCGTTATTATTATATAGAGTATCAATTTTTGCGGTCCAACTATAATCGCACTATATGTGTGGGTTAGCGACGAGAATAATTTGGAGCGCGGAGCGATACGTCCACTCTCTGAGAGGGCTCAGGCCCAAGTGAAGCGAGAACCGACGCGGGCCTCGTTTTATAGTGATTTTGAAAAATTCGGCAAAAATATAAATATTACATTTTAAGTAAATTTAAAAATACGATTGGATCAAAAAAATGCTATTATTTAATGGTAAGTAATTATTTTGAGTAAATATAAAAGAGTCATGTATAAAAAAAATGTTTTGTAAACAGTAATTTCGTGATAATTTCACATCTTTATGATTTTATTTTAATAAGAAATACCTATAATTCAAACTTTTCCTTAACAAATATACTAGTTTAGGATCTTTTCAGTAATAGTAATTTTTTAGATTCTAATAAAGACATGTATATTTGGATATACCCATGTCCAAACATTGCTTCAGAAGTAAATCTATAAAACCTTTATCCATTTACCTTGACGTAATTTAAAAACGGTCAAAACTAAAAAGGTTTTTCTGAATAAATTGATTAGATTACAAGTTCTTTTAAAAGTTGTGAGTAAAAGTACCGTTCTTAAATAAGTATTTTCAAAATAATCCATGTTTGAAAATCACATATTTGCTCTTGGGTCCGTTACAGGCTCTTAACCTATTGTTAGAGCTACTAAAACTTCATAAAAATTATTAGAAATACTTTAAAAAGTACCTAGAGCTTTTCCGAGAAATATTTTCAAAAAGATAATTCTACTGTAATTTTTATTTTAGAATTTCGTTATTTATTATTGTAAGAATGAGAGTTGCACGCATGGAAGTAGCTCCTTAACTTATAAAGTTGAGTTAAACTTTTAATTCTCAAAGTTCATTTGGCGTAAACAATTAAATTGACAACTGAGTTCAGTTGGCACGTCGTATATTATTAAACTAATTCACCGTTCGAGAAGCATTAATTATGCGAAGCAATCAGTAAGCTTCCGAGGGACCTCAACCCTCCTTAGACGATCTATTTAATATAATGACCGGCCAATTAAAATAATTCATGCTAAGCGTTCACCCATACATAAAAATACGTCAAAAGCTTATAACTTTATTAATTTAATTAAATCTCCGATAGGCAAGCGCGCAAACAGTTTGAAAAGAAGAGGTTTACATAGACATCGTTTCACAGCAGGTCCACGAACCAATTAAAGTTAATAATCCTCTAGAATAGGGCGGTCGCTTTTAAATTAAGCTTTTAGATTTCGCCGTTTGGTTCTTATCTTCTTTGGACTTCATGCGGTTTTTAAGATTGGATGGTTTTTTTTAATTGATTGAGGTATGTATTTACGTATTGGCCCATTGGATAAGTTAATTTATGAGCTAGAGATTTGGGGTACAATTTATCCAGGGCAAAAATTACGTCGTACGGTCACTTTAACCTGAACTTTAAATATAGATGAAATGCTAATAGGCAAATCCACTTGACGCAAATGTTAGCTATGAAAATTTTTCAAACAAAAATAGATCACTTTCTGTTTGAGAATTAAATACGTCGAAAACCGCTCTGCTCAACAAGTGAATTAAATTAAAAATTTAAAAAACCCCCAACGCAATACGTATTTCACCATTTTTTGTATGGCGGCCATCTTGGATTTTAAATTTTATATAGGGGACTGTAATCTACTCGTTAAGCCCTTTCATTTGATACCCATATTGAGGGGGTCGTGGAAGAAAAAAGTAATCCGCCATTTTGTAGCGGCGGCCATCTTGGACCGATTTCCACCAAACATGGCTAAGAACACTCTCGACTAACTCTACTTTCAAACAAAAAAAACAAAATCAAAATCCGTTCATCCGTTTGGGAGCTACGATGCCACAGACAGACACATACACACACACACAGACAGACAGACAGACAGACAGACAGACAGACAGACAGACACGTCAAACTTATAACACCCCGTCGTTTTTGCGTCGGGGGTTAAAAAGAAGACCGCCTACGACAGTTTCGGCGAAATCTACTAAGACTTCCAAACCTACTTTATACGTTCATACGGGGCAACGTAATTTCACTAACTATAAAAAATTGTCGCCTTATGGTTTTTGTAATGTACTTATTTAAATACAACTCGTTTTATTGAGAGGGATTACCTGTACTTTACTAAATAGTGACAAAATAAGTAGTAGCCGACTAAAAAAAATTTTTGGCCAAAAATATTGGACACGTTTTTTTATTTGTGAATCTGATAAAAACGTGAGAGATACAAAGCTCTTTAGTCGCGTGGTGGGGGTAATGACGTCAAGGTCTGGTACTCGAGCCAGTACAAAGCGTAACAAACAATCTGTGACGTAGCGAGTAGGTACTCGCCCAAAAACTTATAAAAGCATTATATCTCAGCCATTATTCATTTTATTCACAAACAAAAGATACGTGTCGAATATTTTTTAATATTTAAATTACGGACTTATCCACTCACACGTCCGCGCTTGAATCGCTTCGCGCGCTCACTACTGATACCTACTAAACGTCTATTTTCTAGCAAACTTTTAAACCATTTTCAATGAAAAAAAAAACATTATATAGTTAAAACTATAAAGAAATAAAATATCGAAAAATTTTTACTCAAATATTAACACAGAGCATATAAAAAAATGCGAACTTGGCAATATGTGTTAATATTCGGTATTTTTTTGGTTTAAACACTTTTTAAAAAATACCTCTCAATATTTCTTATTTTTACCATGCATATTATTAAACTAGAATATATAAGCTTTGATTTGATACTAAAATATAATGACTTGAAAAGTAAAATTTAGCACAATAAATCAAAACAAACCACCCATTATTGTATAAATCTTCAGCGCCTAGAACAAAATACTGAGAATGGAAATATTAAATCAATAAATTAAAACTATTTTAGTTTATATTTTTTAATTTTAGATATACGTAACTATTCATGTTGAACTGTTTTTCTAAATTTACGTTGTTTTTTAATAAAATAATAGCGGATTGAAATTAATCATGGAAAAATATTACGAAACGCGGAAAACGAGACAAAGATCTTACATGTCGACTTTAAGACATGTAAAATTGTTCTAATTTTATTTTTTTACTTACAAAATGTACTAATTTCGAAAGATAGTATCATGAGGATCATAACAATAAATAATTTAAAAAAAATAAATTGATTTATAAACATTTTAAAAGCAGATTTCACTGGCACACATGAAAACTTCGAAACCTTAATTTAAAAAAATATTTTTTTTAATTTTACCAAGAACTTGACTTCAGATTTAATGATCACAGATTAAAAATATTTATTACGAAGCCATTTACAATCAAATTTACGCATATTTTTAGCATTTTCATAGATAAAAACATGTTTTAAAGAAGCAAGTCCTTAGGACCGCTATAGCGGTCGGGACGTTTGAGTGGTTATTATATTTTAATAACTTTGACTTTGTCAACTACCCTATTAGTCAATCAATAATTATGCTTTCCTTTTCGATAATTATATTATATTAAAATATTATAAAGATTTTCAAGAATATTCTCAAATAATTAGTCCGTAATTTTAATAATATTGATTGATAAATTTTTTCTATTATTCATGTTTTTATTTACACAATTATACATTAAACTTTACAGACAATAAATAAAAAACATTATAAACTAAACCTACAATCTAAAACTTATAAATACTTAATCTAAATTTAAATCTAATAATCCTATGGTGGAGGGATAGGTAGCTAGAATGCTGGCGGCATTGCCCCGCTGAATACATATACTTATTTTTTGTGCAAAATACACGCCAGCATGAAATAAAAAATACTTGAGATATATCGTTTATAAGATTCGCTTGTCAATTACCTCATGTATACGAAATGCGTGCGGTTAATTTTTTACTGAGCGTATAGTTGATAACTTGGTACCGGGGGAATTTTCACCCCGTTCATAATGTGTAACTGGAGACGCGGTCTTTGACAAGTTTTCTCGAGAGCGACTCACAGCCACTCTCGTAACTTTGCGAATCCAACCCATACAGTTTCAAGACGTTTGCCAAAGTATTCCTATACTCGTAAAATTGAGGAATTTAATTTTAGTTGACGATCAAGCTAATATTAATAACGTGCTGTTGAAATATAGCTCGCGATAAAAGATACAACGATTTATGATAAAGCGTGCGTTATTAGATTTTTGAGCTCGCAGTTTACGAGATTGCATATTTGTGAATTCGCAAAACGTTGAAGGTAAAAAGGGGTCGAGCCCATGACTAATCGGTTGCCTCGTCAAGCTCATTTCGTTTACACATGATTAAGATGTTTCGGCGTCGGGTGTACCTATATAATTTTCGGAGCTCACCTGTCTCTATTAAGAATAAAACGCGGGATTTAACATTTTGCTTGAATCTTGGAGCGTTCCGTAAAAAAGACTTGAATATTATGAATATCAAGTAAGATAAACTGGGAGTATGAGATTAAGAGGTGACAAATTATGAAGCGAAACAAAATGACACGGGATGAAGTTTTATTTTATTTTCTAACATTCAGTTCTATTGGTATGACGTGACTTATACTAATGCTTACACGGTTGAAAGTCTATGGATTTTCTTGGAAAGTTAAAGCCCTGGGGAGCCGATAAACGATTGCCACTATAAAATTGAATTGTGACCTCGAGTTAGGCGAAGGTAAGATGGAGGTGCAGTTGAATTTGGGACGACGGACGCTAGATATAATTCATTGTGGGACAGCGTGAAATTTTAGAGATGTTACTTTAATATAGTCATATCAGTACTATATTTCATGCATATTAGATAGGTGTGGGTACGTCTATCTTTTAAATGTACTAAATTAATATAAAACACTAGTCTTTCTTGTATTTTATTTACATTTTATTTTATTTTATTATATTTTATTTTTTTTTACACGCCTTATTTTGTGAAATTCTGTTTCTTATTCGGTTCGGTTTTCGGTGAAGTTAGGATTTGAAAAAATTATTTCGATTTTAAATTTTTTTTAGTAAATAATTTGGTTGATATTTTTTAACATGCATATAGTCGAGAAGAAGCCTAATCGAAAAAACCATAGATCATCAAAATCGGTCCAGGCGTTCTTGAGTTATGAGTATTGAAACTTTTACGAAGTACCAGGACACCAGAAATGTTGGAGATGTTCGGCTCGTGAAATTCGGATACGGTTAGATTCGGTTTTCGGTGAAGTTCAGATTTGACAAATGTCTTTCGATTTTAAAAAAAAATTTCGTACAATTGGTTGATATTTTTTAACATGCATATTAGTCGAGATGGCGACCAATCGAAGAAATCATAGATTATTAAAATCGGTACAGCAGTTCTTGAGTTATGAGTATTGAAACTTTTACGAAGTACTAGGAGACCAGAAACATGTAGGAGATGTTCGGCTCATTTCGTGAGATTCCGGTTAGGTTCTGATTATTTGACAATTGCGTCATTAGACGTATTCTATTTTAAAAAAAAATTAAAAATCGAACGCGTCAAATTTGTCATTTGTCAAATCTGAACTTCGCCGGAATTTCACGAAATGAGCCGAACATCTCCTACATGTTTCTGGTCTCCTGGTACTTCAAAATTTTCAAAATTTCTACCATTTTTTATATTTTTCAAATTTTCTACCATTTGGTAGCTTTTTTAAAATTTCTACCATTTGGTAGCTTTTTCTACCATGAAAATATTTTACCAAAAACTACTATTAAATTATCTACCATTTGGTAGATTTTTCAAAATTTCTACCATTTGGTAGATTTTTCATAATTTCTACCATTTGGTAGATTTTTCAAAATTTCTACCATTTGGTAGATTTTTCGAAATTTCTACCATTTTGTAGATTTTTCAAAATTTCTACCATTTGGTAGCTTTTTCTACCATATAAATATTCTAACAAAAACAACCATTTAATTTTCTACCATTTGGTAGATTTTTCAAAATTTCTACCATTTGGTAGATTTATTAAAATTTCTACCATTTGTTAGGTTTTTCAAACATTCTACCAATTGTTAGCTTTTCAAAATTTCTACTATTTGTTAGGTTTTTCAAACATTCTACCATTTGTTAGCTTTTTTAAAATTTCTACCATTTGGTAGCT
Organism: Hemithea aestivaria; assembly: GCA_947507615.1. Lineage (NCBI taxonomy): Eukaryota > Metazoa > Arthropoda > Insecta > Lepidoptera > Geometridae > Hemithea > Hemithea aestivaria. The sequence goes on along the minus strand of OX382350.1, from coordinate 2,749,999 downwards.
TTTTCTACCATGAAAATATTTTACTAAAAACTACCATTAAATTATCTACCATTTGGTAGATTTTTCAAAATTTCTACCATTTGGTAGCTTTTTCTACCATATAAATATTCTAGCAAAAACAACCATTTTATTTTCTACCATTTGGTAGATTTTTCAAAATTTCTACCATTTGGTAGATTTATTAAAATTTCTACCATTTGGTAGATTTTTCTAAATTTCTACCATTTGGTAGATTTTCAAAATTTCTACCATTTGGTAGCTTTTTCTACCATATAAATATTCTACCAAAAACTACCATTCAATTTTCTACCATTTGGTAGATTTATTAAAATTTCTACCATTTGTAAGCTTTTTCTACCATAAAAATATTTTACCAAAAACTACCAAATAATTTTCTACCATTTGGAAGATTTTTCAAAAATTCTACCATTTGGTAGATTTTTCAAAATTTCTACCATATTGAAGATTTTTAAAATTTCTACCATTTGGTAGCTTTTTCTACCATATAAATATTCTACCAAAAACTACCATTTAATTTTCTACCATTTGGAACATTTTCCAAAAATTCTACCATTTGGTAGATTTTTTAAATAATTTTTTTTCCTACTTAATTTGTTTGTTATTTTTTAACATGCATATAATCGAGAAGAAGACGAATCTAAGAAATCATAGATCATCAAAATCGGCCCAGGCGTTCTTGAGTTATGAGTATTGAAACTTTTACGAAGTACCAGGAGACCAGAAACATGTAGGAGATGTTCGGCTCATTTCGTGAGATTCCGGTTAAGTTCGTATTTGACAATTACGTCATTAGACCTATTCGAATTTAAAAAAAAATTGAAAATCGAACGCGTCAAGTTTGTCATTTGTCAAATCCGAACTTAACCGGAATCTCACGAAATGAGCCGAACATCTCCTACATGTTTCTGGTCTCCTGGTACTTCGTAAAAGTTTCAATACTCATAACTCAAGAACGCCTGGGCCGATTTTGATGATCTATGGTTTCTTAGATTCGTCTTCTTCTCGACTATATATGCATGTTAAAAAATATCAAACAAAATAAGTAAAAAAAAAAATTGAAAATCGAAATAAATTTGTCAAATGCTAACTTCACCTAAATGCGAACCGAACCGAATCCGCATTCGAATTCAAAAATATCAACTAAATTAACTACGAAAAAAAATTGGATATCGAAATAAATTCGTCAAATCCTAACTTCATCGAAAACCGAACCGAATAAGAAACCGAATTTCACATAATGAGCCGAACATCTCCTACATGTTCCTGGTGTCCTGGTACTTCGTAAAAGTTTCTATACTCATAACTCAAGAACGCCTGGACCGATTTTGATGATCTATGGTTTCTTAGATTTGTCTTCTTCTCGACTATATACCTTCTTAAAGTTTCTGGTATCCTGGTACCTGGAGATAATAGGAGCCACCATTGAGACGCCAAAAATAAAGTTGTTTTTTTCATTTGACATCAATTCTCTCAGATACTGTTTTATTTATCAGGATAAAAAGTAGCCTATGTGTTATTCCAGAGTCCAAGCTACCTTCATACCAAATTTCAAGTCAATAGGTGCATCCGTTTAAGCGTGAAGAAGTAACAAACATACACACACTCACACACATACACACAAACTTTCGCTTTTATAATATTAGTAAGATAGTAATTAATTCTTTTGTATATTTTTTTTAGTTTGCAATAAAGCATTATTATATTCCAGACGTGCTCTATCCCTGATGGCGGGCGGTCTCTTCCTGCCGGGTTGTGCGGGTCTGGCGGACCCGTGTGAGGCCTCACACGCTCGCGCGCACACAGCCATCGACCTCGCCGCTCAAGACGCACACGCCGCTACTGCGCAAACGTATGTATTTATATCTGTTACATTGTACAAATGTGTCTGGTGATATATGATAGCTGCACCCACTATACTATTATAGTCTATGTGTTATTCCAGGGTCTAAGCTATCTCTATACCAGATCAATCAGTCCACCGGTTTTACGTGAAAGAGTAACTAACATACATCCAGACATCCATTCTTACAAACTTTCACGTTTATAATATTCGTAAGATACATAACGCTCTATTGTACACAAAAGTTACAGAACAAACAATATCTAACATTAAATTTTAAAAAGGTTACAATTGGCGGTCTTGTCGCTAATATTGATCTCTGCCAGACAACCAAGCAGAAAAGGAAAACATATTTATGACTGGAGGAGATCGCTCTAAGCAATAAGGCTGCCCATTGTAGACCTTAACCTTTTGAACGCCACGGCACAAACGCATTTTCGTGCCCTGTGCGCCAAGGCACAATTAAAAAAAAAAATACCTACGAAAGAACTAGTGTTGCCAAGAGTCGATAAATATTTTTATTTCATTTTATTAAGACTGGGTTTTTTGTCGTCTATAGACGTCGTTGGCGTACAGGACCCGCAAGTACTTGTCAAGTATAGGTGACTTTGGCGGTCAAAAGGTTAATAAAGTTTAATTTTGTCTTTTTTTGTTAACGTTTTGTCTCAATAAAGAGTATTGTATTGTTATAAATCATTACCATAGCTATAGGACGTGCACTGCTAAACATAGGCCTCCCCTTGGGACTTCCATATATACCGGTTGGAAGCGACCTGCATCCAGCGTCCCCAAGCGACCTATATAAGGTCGTCTGACCACCTTGTGGGTGGACAAATATTTGTGTTAATGCCAAACATACATTATCAACATCTAACACAACAATAAATATTTCAATTTTCTCTCTACTCTCTAGTTAAAAGGTTTCAATTTATAAACGTGTGTACAATGGAATATTATCTTTCCAGTCTCCTCCGAGTGGTAGCCCGCGGCGGTCACCGCTACGTCCTCGGTCTCCAACCGTTCGAAGGCGGCAAGGACATATCCACTGAAATAACCGTCTGGGACGGCGTCGTCGTCTCCCCACTAGCGCCCGCCTACCACGAGACCGAGCCGATGGACACAGACGATAAAGGTATTTAGGTTGAGTAAGTGTTCGCTTGCTTGTCTTATTGCTGTTGGACTAGCATTGGTTCGGTACGACGGTCGTAAGAAGACGGCTGATTTTCACACATCCACATATATAATATATGATTCACAGCCTCTAAATTGTGATTTTTGAGTGTAAGTATAGGGTAACCTGTTCTGTTGGAGTCTGGAGTATAAACCCCAATTGTTATAATTATATCTACTGAAATAACCGTCTGGGACGGCGTGGTCGTCTCCCCACTAGCCCGCTTACCACGAGACCGAGCCTATGGACACAGACAATAAAGGTTAAGTGTACCCTTGCTCAGTTGCTGATCGCTTGGTCTTATCGCCCATGGGTGATTTGTTACAGAGACATAATCATCATCAAAGGACCTCCTGGCTATCACGCACTGGTAACTATCACTATGAACCTACAAAAATATATATTTGTATTTTATTCATTATAGATTAATAACCCTTTTACCACGATCTCGCGTGATGTTAAAGCGACGGCGGTGCTATCGTTGCCATAGCCAAACTTGGGCCTGTAGGGTTGAAAAGTGTCGGTTGCTGGGCCGATTGTGACTGAAGTAACATTGTGTGCATAAACTGTGCATTGGAGCGCGCGCATTTTCGTGACGCCTGTACCATATTTACTCTTTTAATTTTAACCTAAGGATATGGACAATCATGATGCTTACCATTTGAGGCACCTGATTTTCTCCTTGTTAACATTTTATTTTTGTTTCAGAAGAAGAGGGAGGTCAAGACGGCGTCGCGGCTTAGAAGATAATTCATGTCCTAAGATCTTTTTATTTAAATAAATTCCTTTATATCTCCATTACTGTATTTTTACTTTAGAGATATCCCACTTGAGTTTTAAGCCTGAATCACACTGGAAGTAAAGTGAAATGAATGTTTACTTTAACTATGATCTCGCGGGGGTAGACTTCTTTTGCATGAAAATTTAAAAAAAACTGGCACTGTTGGGGTACCCACCTAGTCGGATCTCCTGACTCTCTACCGCCTGAGCAGTGATGTGCAAACATTACTGTGCACAGGTAGGAGGGCCCTGTAGCTAGTGAAATACTGGGCTGAAGAGTGTTAACATCTTATGATTCTCAAGTAAGGAGCGTTGGCGCAGTGCAACAAAAAAAAAATCCTTTGTAAAATCCTGGATACACTATACTACTTATGGGCGTTATCTCTTACCATCAGAGAGAGAGCGTTTTGCAAGTCTTCTTACTTCGTTGTATAAAAAAATGATAACCTAAACGGGATAATAGATGGAAGCAGACTAAACCTAGAAGGCGGGATTAATCCCTCCCTGATTATGTTTATTAGCTAAATAACTAAAAATTAAACACAAACATTACTTGGGATCACAATTACTGTATTTTTTGGACAGCAGGGCATCGACAAGCGACACAATTATTCACAATAAATCTAAAACTTAACTTATTTACAGAGAACATCATATTTTCATCAATAAAAATCTTTTAAAATTTTCATGAACATTACATTTTTAATAACGACAAAATTACTGAGACGTTCTTGCTGGAAAAAAATGAGGTACCCATAGTAAGCCCACTGTTGAATCCGGATAGTAGTGCACTTCCTGTAAGCGAGCGAAAATTTTTGAATTTTCTGTCGCATAACTTTTTCTTTGTTGCATTCTTAGATATTTTATGCTGTGTTTGATAAATTTTATCAAGTGCGTGTGTACGCACGTAAACGTAATTTCACTAGTGTGTTATTATATCACATTTAATATATGTTTGTTTTTTCACCTCTCGCGTAAACTTAGACTTTTTCGCATTGAACGAAAAGTAGTAGTAAGTTTTTCAAAAAATCTTTTCATGCCATTTTTAAGATTATCAAACTGGAAACACTTAAAATGTGTGCAATAATATTATGGAGGGCTGGTCTTGAGGAGGAATTTTCAATAAATTAATTCTATGAATTTATATTTCGAAATTTGTCAAATAGTGCGAGCGACAGAGCGTCACTCGATATATACGCTCTTAATAATACTCAAAGGTTGCACTTTTTCACTGCAGATGGCGTAGCCTATACAAGAGCGCTTACTATGAGTGCCTCTTTACTCTCAACAAACACAACAGTTTCCTTAGTCTATGTTTTATAATAACATTTTGGCACTTGTTTAAAAGTACATATTATCTTAAATCAGTGACGGATCTAGAATAGGAGTTAAGGATTAAATACGCCCCAAAATTAATACAATAATACTTTTTACCAAAAATTATTAACAAACTTACTGAGCTATATAACTTAAATGTTAAAACAATGGTGGTCTTATATACTAAGCATTTTTTTACAAACAACCTGAGAATAGATCAAGGGATATAAAACAATAATATAGACAGTAATGTATTGTTGTTAAGAATAAAGTGTTTCTAAGTATTTTCAAAATCAAATTTGAACATTGTTTCTAGTTTTTTTTTAAATGTTTGTTTAGAAACGTGTCTGTCTAGGATATTAAAATCCATTCCCCAAACTAAGTTCTTGGATCCGCCACTGTAAATTATTAAACAACCCTTTGGGGGTGGTCTAAAATCGTAAGCAATGAGGGTTTTCATGAAAATTTAATCCGCCAGTTGGCGCCACTGTGACAGGAAGTCCATCCTAATCTATAATCTATGATACAGATAATTTTCGGTGTTTATCTATGAATGTTAACAATCTTACTAATATTATAAACGTGAAAGTTTGTAAGAATGGATGTCTGGATGTATGTTTGTTACTCTTTCACGCCTAAACGGGTGGACCGATTGAGCTGAAATTTGGTATAGAGATAGCTTAGACCCTGGAATAATACATAGGCTACATAAGTACTGCGGGTAAAATCGCTGGGCGCAGCTAGTTAAATTTAAATCTTGAATCAAACCTTCTTGTTCACGTGCATATGGACGAAAAAAGGTTGTACTCAGACATTTTTCACAGGTCCGGACCTGATGTCTCAGTGCTGCCCCCTGGTGGATGTTTTCTCAGAAAACCCTCATTAATCCAAGAATTAATTTCATAAATTCATTTATTTTAAAGATATTTTACAAAATAGATCAAAGAATACACATCATACGAATTTGGAAACTACAGTCATCCATTACAAATACGCAAAGGACGTACGTCACACTAAAATTATAAATGCGAAAATTTGTGAGTGTGAATGTTTGTTACGTCTTCACGGCTAAACGGGTGGACCGATTGAGCTGAAATTTGGTATAGAGATAGCTTAGACCCTGGAATAACACATAGGCTACAGTACAGAGGGTACAAGTGAATTAAATTAAAAATTTAAAAAACCCCCCAACGCAATACGTAATTCACCATTTTTTTGATGGCGGCCATCTTGGATTTTAAATTTTATATAGTGGGCTGTATTCTACTCGTTAAGCCCTTTCATTTGATACCCATATTGAGGGGGTCGTGGAAGAAAAAAGTAATCCGCCATTTTGTAGCGGCAGCCATCTTGGACCGATTTCAACCAAACATGGCTAAGAACACTCTCGACTAACTCTACTTTCAAACAAAAAAAAATCAAAATCCGTTCATCCGTTTGGGAGCTACGATGCCACAGACAGACAGACACATACACACACACACACGTTAAACTTATAACACCCCGTCGTTTTTGCGTCGGGGGTTAAAAATTTAAAACTCTCAACAAAATCATTACGTGAAAGGCTTGTCGTATTTATAATACCACAAGCTGCGACCAGCAGTTTTGCTGCTGTACTATAGCCCATGTGTTATTCCAGGGTCTAAGCTATATCTGTTTTGTAAAAACAATGTTATTGTCACTAGAGTTTAAGGTGTTTTTTTGTCGGCGGCCCTTAATTATCTAATATATAAAATTCTCGTGTCACAGTTTTTGTTGCCATACTCCTCCGAAACGGCTTGACCGATTTTGATGAAATTTTTTGTGCTTATCCGGTATCTATGAGAATCGGCCAACATCTATTTTTCATCCCCCTAAATGTTAGGGGTAGTCCACCCCTAAATTTATTTTTTTATTTTTTAGACTAAATTTTTAATTTCTATTTTTTTATGATACAACATACAAAAATACATACAATCCTCAATTTTCAACCTTCTACGATCAACCCTTATTTTTTAATAGCCATTTTAGTAATTTAATCATTTTTCCTCTCCGGTCGAAAACTGATCAATCGTCATTTAATTAGTTATCCCCGCCAGATGTCTACAGGTGTCACTTCTGACCCAGTAAACAGCAAGGAGTAGAGATGAGAACGATGCCGGTCTCCTTTCTTTCTCACTCCCTACACAGTTGTCGGCCATCATTATTGTTTATGCATCAAGTGTGTAGTAGTAACGTTGACAATTATTATTTTGCTGTCTCAGTGTAACTCTCATATTAACTTTTAATCAATCCTATTTTATCAATAATAATTAAATTATCAATTTTGAGTGTATTTTGCACGATTAGTTAATCAAGTGATTTTATAACCTCAAAAGTACTCAACACGTGACACGAGCTTTCAATAACAACGAATTTTGTGTTGTTAGTATACTTTTTTTTATTTATATCGAAAATGTTGCTGATCTTATAAAAATGTAATTTTAATTTAATTTAATTAAAAAATGTAATTGAACAATTAAGATTTTCATAGTTTCCAAAAAATCAATCATTATGAATCTTTATTTTGAAATGTCAATGGAAATATTGGTTGTATGAAAAAATTATAAGAGACAATGTTTTCATAAAATTTAATTTTTTACTTTTGTTTGAAAAATTTTTCCATAAAATAATGCTTATTTCACGCATATACCACATTCTTACATACATACAATATACACATTCTAAAATACATACATACTTCCAATAAGTAAGCTATTTTTTGTCTACACTAGAAATTACTAGGAAATTATTTATATGGCAAAACAACGTTTGCCGGGTAAGCTAGTAAATAAATAAATATCTATACCAAATTTCTGGTCAATCGGTCCACCCGTTTAGGCGTGAAGACGTAACAAACATATACACATTAACAAACTTTCGCCTTTATAATATTAATGTGGTTATGTATAAGAAATAAGTACAAACAACTTTTAATATACAGAATTCAGGACTAGCGGTCTACGCCATAAAACCTGTTCCAAATTTCAACATATCGTTCAACTGTGGGCTGTGCGTTGATACATCAGTCACTCGGTCACTTTTTAAGCTATTGCATAGCTTCTATCGCGGGCCTTGAGCGTGGGGACCGAATCCAGAAATTCCGCAACGAAAAAAACCTAACACCCCCCACTCCGACCGGCACAGCGGTGATACTATAATTACATAAGTTGATAAAAAATGCTATGCAATAGCTTTACCGCGGCAGTCTCCGAGTGCCACACGTTCTTTTTCTTTTATATATTTAGATTAAAATATTAAATTATAAACTAGAGATGCTATATAATAATTAACAACAATGTATTAGATACCTAAGTTCACAGAAAAATCATTTATTCATAATCAACCTATAAATTGTGTTTTACTCTGACAGTGTAAGTAGGGTAACCTGTTCTGTTGGAGTATAAAAACCCCAATTATTTATTATCATTTATTTATAATAATGCAAACGCAGCGTAGGACATCCACCCACAAGGTGGACAGAAGACCTTGTTAAGGTCGCCGGAAGACGCTGGATGCAGGTCGCTTCCAACGGCTTTATATGGAGGTCCAAAGGAGAGGCCTATGTTCAGCAGTGGACGTCCTACGGCTGAGATGATGATTTATAATAATTAAGAACCTCGCAATCCTTAATTAAATCAACAAAATTTTACAAAATTTTATATACATACAAAAACACATGAGTTTTTACAATTTTACATAAAAACTGAGGTAAAATATTTATCTTTATCTACCAATCCCAAGAGTGGGCTTTTATTATCTCATTAATAGGGATAACGAGGTCAAAACATTTAAAATCTAATTACTCCGTCATTTAAATAATTAAAAAATAATAGATACGTATTATTTGGTTTGTGAACCAAATAAAAAATTACTGAGATATAATAAATATTGTGACGTCATGACTGTGACCAAGTTATTTTTAGTGCGTTAATATCTCAGCTGTTTAAATTTCTTAGAGGATTCAACTATACAGTGCCATGAGCGTAGCCAGCCATGGGTTCAGTCTTAAATAATATGACGTAACTAAACAAACAATACAGCCACCTGCAAAATCATAGGACGCCGAGAAAACAAACTTAATCCTGAGTCCTGACTCATGAAGTATGTGCGATCAGCTAATTTCGAGCGTCAAAAAAAAAATCGAAGTACAGTCAACTACAAAGAGATGTGTGATGTGTATCCATGTTAGTCTTACAATATGAAGGAACTTTTAGTATGCAAAAATTATTTACCCTTCGTGACATTTTCAGTATCCACCAAATCTTATACTATATTCGATTCATTTTAAATGCTATTATTATGTATCACCTAAGGAAAAGTAGTGGGATACATCATTGTTGCATATTAAACGAGTCGATGATAATATAAAGTTTGATTGCTACTAGAAATGTCACGAACCAAGGGTAGTTCATTGTGGCAAATGAAAATTTACTTCATTTTGTAAGCCTAACATGGATACATCTGTTGACTGTACCTTACATGTCAGAGCCAGGGTGGGGCAAGTGCCCCACTCTGTCCCACGTGGCTACGCCCGTGTATGAGTAAGTGAGATGGCAAACAACAAAGACGTCGGTTTAACCGTAACCTTCTTGAGCCAACCGCATATGGAGGAATGCGATTTTGATTTTCAAACAGAAAGTCACGAAAGCGGGGTCTATTTTGGTTCTCTTTTTTCAATCTACAAATCAAAAAATACGTGTCCAATATTTTTTAATAATTACTTGATTGAACAACTTTTATTTTTAGACACATCTCTATTTTGGGTGCGTATTCGCACGCATAATTTTTTTTGGCCTAATTTTGTTTGACCGAAAATGTTCCGCATAACTTTTTTAGCCTAATCATAATTTCCCATAATTATATTGAGACATAATTATGTTTTGTCATAACTGTCAGTTGCTGTTTTTTAGCATATATTTGTAAAGCATAAATTTGTGTGTCATAATATAAGTACGCATAATTTTCTTAGTCCTAATTTATTTTGGCCGAAAATGTTTCGCAAAACTTTTTTTGGGCATAATCATAATTTTACATAAATATATTAAGGGATAAAACAAATTATTATGTATATTATAGAGATATTAAGGAATGCAATTTAAGCACCCAGAGAGATTGACTGTCACAAAGTCGACTCGGATAAGTTAGGTTAGGTTAGGTTTGAACAGTGTCCAGAATGCCACGGCAGCGGTCAGCAAAGTGCCAAAAATGAACCCACACCTTCTAATTTAGAGAGAGGATTATAGAGGAGAAAAAATCAATCAACCGCTAGAAGAATAGGTTAGATTTTAGGTTAGAACATTGAAATCAATATATAATTCGTTTCTTAATCGCATTAATAATATTTTGCCGATTTTGTTGGTAATATATTATTATTGTGGCAAGATATCACTTTGCTAAAAAAAGCCAGATATTAAAATCTTACTTTGCATGATTTTTGTTTTTTGTCCATAATATGTTTGTAATATTCTGTTGTGTCTATATGTGGAAACTTGCAAATATCCATTAATACTATGTAGGAGTACTCTAGTTATACATTAACAAGTAAATTTCCTAAAATTCTAAAATAAAATAATATATTATCATTATGCCAAAAATTATTAGGGCTAGATATTATTATGTCGAAAAATATTAGGGCTGAATATAATTATGCCGAAAAATATTATGCTAAGATATTTTATGCACTAAAACAATATGCGTAACAATTTTAGGCGTACATATTATTATGCTTAACAATATTATGGGTGAAAAATTTAGGCCAAAAAAATTATGCCTAAAAACGTTAGGCGTTTTGAGGTTTAGGCTGAAAAACGTTATGCCACATTAAATTAGGGCTCAAAATTTTATGCGAGCCAATATGGACCCCTCTATTTTACACAAAAACACATGAGTTAATTATTATTATCATATCTATGCCCAACTTTGGACTTGCTATCCCACAATATAGCTAAGAGCTAATTTTGACACATTTTCTTTAAAATATATACATTTAAGGCATTTTAATAAGAATAAATAGATTGAGAGTTTTTTAACCTTTTGACCGCCATAGTCACCTATACTTGACAAGTACTTGCGGGTCCTGTACGCCAACGACGTCTATAGACGACAAAAAACCCAGTCTTAATAAAGTGAAATAAAAACATTTATCGAGTCTAGGCAACACTAGTTCTTTCGTAGATATTTTTTTAAAAATTGTGCCTTGGCGCACAGGGCACGAAAATGCGTTTGTGCCGTGGCGTTCAAAAGGTTAATGACACGACCGATCAGAGGGCTGATTGGTTATCGCCAAACGACATGTAAAGCACTAGAATCCATAGAGAAAATTGCGTACATTACTTGCTTAAACCTCCTCATTTATATGAGTTAAATAACAAACGTAGCAATGTACATTGAAGTTGTCATCAATCGTAGTGGGTGAGAATTAGCCAATAGCACGGTAAAGAGATATACAGTAGTTTGACTCCCTAGAAGCGGTTGAACTCAAGGTCGCGCGAGTTTGCAACGATGTGGGTAGTGTTCGGTAGGCAGCGAGGTGCCGAATAGATGTTATTATTGTTAATTACTCAAAATATTTTACCGGGGGTAGACTTCCTTTGGAGGTCGTCTAGGTGGGTACCCCAACAGTGCCAGTTATTCTACCGCCTGAGCAGTGATGTGCAAACATTACTGTGCTCCGGCAGGAGGGCACTGTAGCTAGTGAAATTACTGGGCTAAAGAGTCTTAACACCTTATGACTTGAGTAAGAAGCGTTGGTGCAGTGCTCCTAGCATTTCACATAATTGTGAAATCCTAGGTAACACTGTACTGATTATGGGCAGCCGTTATCTTTTAACATCAGGAGAGCGTCTTGCTCGTGTTTCTACGTCATCACATAAGTATCAAAAAGAATTAAATTCTTTGTGATATTTTTACTAATTCACAACAATTACTAAACTCCGTGTTACTAGATGAGAATGTAAATTCTTATCGAGTCACACTGTTACAAAGGTGTGACTCGTTGCGATTTTTGAAGTGAAAACTTCTTTAGCGGCGCTGAGCACTTTTTTTGTATGGGTAAAAACTTTCAAACTCGCGTCAGGGTCACGTGATGCTGATCGAAAAAGCGTAAGATCGAGGGGAAGGGAGAGGAACTAGTATCTCCCACTCTTTCTACCGTGCCTGAGTGTGCTGCTCTGTTGATGGTGTAAAAGTCGTCGAAATTATGGATGGAAGTTGATTTTTCTGAGAGATAAAATTTAATGTAATATATAAATAACGATATAATATTATAAATAACAACATATAAATTGTCATATTTGTGTACGATAGCGCAATAAATAAACATTGTATTCTACCTCATAAATGATAGTATTTTTATACTTATAATTAAACACAACGTTAATATTGAAGTTTTCACTTCTGCCGGCACTCCCGGAGTGCTACCTTTTTTTTTTATCAACCAGTCACAGTGTTACAGGATTTGGTGTGACTCGATGAGAACATACCATTCGGAAGTTTACTGCATAACAAGTGAAATTTTAAAAAATACTTTTTAAAAACAACCTTTTATTATTATTACCATTAAGCATCATAAAGTACTCGTCAAGACGAATCAAATGAGCTCAAACTCGATGAGGTTGTCTTTTAATTACGGAGTTCCTATTGGCTTCCAGCTCCATCATCAGATCAGCTCGATGTCATAATAATATTGCATTGTCATCCGATTTATACATACATTCACGTAAAATTTCAGCACAATCGGAAACCGGGAAGAGGATCAAATTGAACTTGCAAGATTTTATTACAGACAGACAGACAACAGACAGTTGAAAGTAAATAAAAGCTTGTAAAAACGTCTATTCGGCACCTCGCTTCTTGCCGATCCCTGTCGACCTCGTTGCAAACTCGTGCGACCTTGAGTTCAACCGCTTCTAGGGAGTCATATTACTGTATATCTACACTGCCACCTAGGATTCCACATGTGTAATTCCAACATTACTTGTGTGTGGTGTGTGGGTGTGTGTGTGTGGTGTGTGTGTGTGTGTGTGTGGTGTGTGTGTGTGTGTGTGTGTGTGTGTGGTGTGTGTTCGGTAGGAGGGCACTGTAGCTAGTGAAATTACTGGGCTGAAGAGACTGACTCGTAATGCGTTTAGCAAGAGCGGTACTTTAATCTTCATCAGACTACTCTTGACCCAAGATAAGAGTTATCTTTGTAAACAAGTGAAATTTAAAAAATACTTTTTAAAAACAAGCTTTAATTATTGTTATCATCTTGCATCATAAAGTACTCGTCAAGACGAATCAAATGAGCCCAAACTCGATGGGGTTGCGTTGTTTTATGACAGAGTTCCTATGGCCACCTTCCAGCTCCATCATCAGATCAGCTCGATGTCATAATAATATTGCATTGTCATCCGATTTACACACGCATGCAAATTTTCAGCTCAATTGGAAACCGGGAAGTGGGTCAAATTAAACTTGCAAGATTTGATTACAGACAGACAGACAGACAACAGACAGGTGAAAGTAATATAAAGCTTGTAATAAACGGCATAAACTCACTTGTATTTCGATCCTGTACGAGGATCTTTTTCGGGGAGTTCGAAACGGTCGGCACGAAGCCGAAGTAAATACAAGTGAGTTTATGCTGTTTATTTACAAAGATGGAATCTAAATACTCACGAATCGTTTTGTGAAAAGATAATAGTTGATTAGTCTTGACAGGTTGCGTCATGTGTAGATAACTCTTGACGCAAGATAAGAGTTGATTATTCTTGAGAGGTTGCGTCTTCTAGAAGACTACTCTTGACGCAATATAAGAGTTGAATAGTCTTGACAGACGTCGCTACCTATGTTTAATAAACATATTTGTATGAACATTTAGACAAGTTCGAGTACTTTAATAGTGCCTTGACTGTTAGCAGCGAGTAGGACCTGTTGATCTTGAGACCTTCGCCAGCAGACAGCTGATACGAACTCCGACGGGTCCTCGTCCCTTCTTTCTCTTTCTAGGAAACCGCGGACTGCATCGAATCTGGAAATATAACAATGTTATTAAGACCAGTCAATTTAAGTTATTTATTTACTTCATAACAGCATATGCCGTCCAAGCACATTGCGTAGACTTGTCTTGCTGTCAAGTCAAACCGATGATGAAGGAATAGTATGGATGGCCCTTTTTTCGTTTTTAGTCTACGAATAACAATAAGTCGGGAAGAGTAACTGCGATCCATATAAGACATATAAGAAATGTTGCCGGTGAAGGTGGTAGCTTAAAATGTTATAATTTCGGGCTTCAGTCGGTTATCTAGACACGCGGCAGCGAGTCAAGCCAAGTTCAAGCAAAGGAACTGGCGACCGCGCCGTGTGTTATATTACACGAACCGTCCAAAGCGCGTTTTGACGACTTTTTACATCCTCGTTATACAAAAACTATTACACATAGACAAGTCAAATTTGGCACATATACTAACATATACGAACTATATCTCTGTTCCAAATTCCAATAACACAGCTCAAACGGTTATTTAGATATAAACATCCAGTAATCGGTGAAGTTAATACATACTGAGGGATAGATCAAAAGTAATATCCCAGTTCCAGATGACCTAGAAAGCTGAAATTTGGCATCCCGATAGGTAATGTCATAGTAACAAAGGGAAAAATCAGAAACTAGTATTTTTTTATCATTTTAAATTATTATTAATTTTTAAAAAATGTATTATATTATAGTTTGGGACGCCTAGGAACGCATAAAGCAATACATGTTGCATGTTGCTATAATTTTTGTGTAGGCGGCTATTTTCTGTTAGATACTACGAAGTGTGCGCGAGTCCACTATTCCTTCTAATATAATTATAAATATATAAATAAAAACTTTATACATACTGTACGTATGGAAATATGTTTTTTACTTTTTAACGCCTAAACGGGTGGGCCGATTGACTTTAAATTTGGTATAAAAAAATAGCTTAGACCCCTGGAATAACATAATATACACTACTGTACCAAACTGTATGCGGGTAAAACAGCTAGGCACAGCTAGTCACTAATAAAAATAGGTTCCTGGTACCTACGTAAAAATTGTATATCCTATATAAATACCTATCAATATATCGACTCCTACCAGCACAAGGCGGCTCAGTGACATAGAGGTAATAATATTAACATTGTTTACAATAAAAATAATGTATGTATATCGCCTTAGGTGCTAGTTGGTGTAAACATTTTAGATACCTACGTACCTGTAACGTATAGAGTCATAATATTATAGGTATGTGGCGGTATCTGGGGGCACAGCAGTGCCCCCGCCAAGTCGTCGTCATTACAAGTCTTGTCGGCTTAGGTTTTTTTTGATCGAAATTCTATTCCAGTTCCAGATGATCTAAAAAGTTAAATTTCCATCCAGGTAGGCGGTAGGTTTAAAATAGCTGGGTGAATATAGATAAATTTATCAGTAACTAGTATTGTTTAAAAATCAATTGATTAGGTACAATATTCAAATCAATAGTGCACATAAATGCTATATATAAATAAGTACTAAATTAATTATAGGTATAGGTATATCGAAGCACGGCGAGGCTCACGGGCCGCGGTGCGACGGCCGTGCCGTGGAGCAGTGGGGTGGGGGGAGGTGCAATAAAACAATCATTTGGTATTAATCTTATTATGACTGAGTGTCTTAAACCTATTACATACTAAAAAGTACTGTACAAAAAGCAATGATATCCCATCAAAAACATAAATGTGAAAAGAGAGCCAAGTTCAATATTACGATGTATGTACTCATAGTTACCTATGATTTGGTAGTTGACTTCGACGACCAAAGAAGTGAGATCTAAATGCGTGCCAAGTTCAATGGTCAGTCGTGAAAAATATTTACAACAACATAAAATATTTTATTACAACATAAAAGATTATTTCTTCTTATCACTTAGAATTAATATTATTTTGAAGCCCAAAGTTTGACTTGGCTAGTTCTCATGGGTACCATTAAGAAGAAGTATCATTAAGATAAGACAATAGATACTTTATTGTACACCACATAATGTTACAGAAAATACATAAGTACATAATTATAATTAAAAATTACAATGTACAAGTGGCGGTCTTATCGTTATAGAGCGATATCTTCCAGACAACCAATGGATGGAGGGGACTAATTTACACGATAAAAGACAGTGGCGCACTAATTAGCATTATGTGCGTTTAATAGTGATCAAGCTAAAGTTAAGAGAGTACCTACCTAGTATATTATGAGAACTGGCCAAGTCAGTCTTTAGGCTTCAAAATAATATTAATTCTAAGTGATAAGAAGAAATAATCTTTTAAGTTGTAATAAAATATTTTATGTTGTTGTAAATATTTTTCACGACTGACCATTGAACTTGGCACGCATTTAGATCTCACTTCTTTGGTCATCGAAGTCAACTACCAAATCATAGGTAACTATGAGTACATACATCGTAATATTGAACTTGGCTCTCTTTTCACATTTATGTTTTTGATGGGATTTACCTTTCAAATGAAAACGTCAAATCTGTATAAAAATATTTTCGTTTTATGTCTTATTGATCATACCAGGATGTGTTATGATATGGTGCAGGAGCCACACATTACTGAAGTGTGTTAAGGGATCACTTTTTGCTGTTAAATAAGCGCAAAAATATGAAAATATAATATTGTTACATAAATGTTCAAAAACGTCATTAACCCTTAAAACTTGTCAAAATGGATAATTATCAAAATCAAAATGGAGTGTTGACAAATTCAGAGCATGCGTACTACAGTTCCCAATGAAAATGCCGCACAATTTATTTTTTAACCAATCAAGACCATATTTTGATAAGATTCGTTTTTTAAAATTTAAGTCACGTGATTTCTCGATGAGCCACTTTTTCGGCGGAATTTGTTAGCAATTACGTACACCTGTTTTTAGTATATAAAATGATATCTCTCAAGCGTGGCAATTTTTCATTTGTTTTCTTGTTGTTCATTGGTGCATCGGCTGTCAATCTTGACTTTTTCATACATTTGACGGACCGCGTTGACCGGAAAACTTACCACGCAAAAGTAGCACTAAGGGCTGCACTGTGAGTCAAACTGTCCCATACATTGTACTTTTCTGAATGTGTCTGAAATGACAGCAAGACAAGTCTACGCAATGTCTGTGCTAGGCCGGCAGCAAGGCTATTCACTTATTTGTCAGGAAACCGAACCGAAGACATAATTGTCAAAAATGTATAAAATGACGTATTACGTCGTATCGATTTAATACGTAATTTCATAAAATTTTCACAATTAAATAAAATAAATAATAAAAGTATTCCCATTTTTACAAAGATTTAAGTAGGTACTTAAATATGTAATATGACTAAACCTTATACCAATACGGTCCAATTCGGTTACCAATTCGGTCTTCGATTCGGTTCCCTGACGGATAAATGAACAGCCCTGCTGTGCTAATTAAATTAATTAAAGAAAAGAATTATTTAAAACAAAAGGGTCTGGGAGGTCTTTGCCCAGCAGTGGGACAGCATAGACTAATATACTATCTAATTATATTTATTAGAAACTAGCTTATGCTCACGGCTTTGCCCGCAATGCGAAATCGTTTCTTAGCGGACGTCTACGTCATAAAACCTTTGTGTTCCAAATTTCAACCCAATCCGTCCAGCAGTTTAAGCCGTGCGTTGATAGATCAGGTTTAAAGCGGTGATGGCCAAGGGGTTATGTGGTGCTGATGCGGATGCAAATCTGGACCACCGAGTTCGAATCCCGGCCACGCACAAGTGACTTTAATTAGTTATTTGAGGTTTTTCCACTCGCTATTCTGGCAGGCTTCGGCCGTGGCTAGCTACCACCCACTGGACAAAGCCATGTCATTGTGACCGTGTTCCGGTATGATGTTCAGTGAAGCCAGGGGGGATTTATCCCGTCTTCTTGGTATAGTCTGCTACCATCTACGGGCGCATCGTCGCTTGAGATCAGGCGAGATCGTGGTTAAAGAATGAATTTAAAAAAAGTCAATCAGTCACTCTTTCCTTTTATATATTTAGAAATATACCTTACCTATAAGCCAACAGTGGCCTGGATAGTCCCGAGTAGTAGACGTACAAGGCGTTGTTTTCAGAGCCGCAAGCTATGTATTTTCCATCCGTAGCGAGTCCTACGAAATTCTTCTCGTTCGCGTGCCCTGTGAATGATCTGAAAACAAATGTTTACAATTTAATATTAAAATAATAAGAAAGAAATAAAGAAGAAAGAAAGAAACACGTTTATTCGACGGCCCATAAAATACATTTTAAAAGACAAACAAATTACAATAACGCACCTACATATGTGCATTATTGTAATTTGTGCGCTGGTATTCTGGCAGCCCCCATCGGTAAAGTCGGTGGTCTTTACGTAAGGAAAAAAAACTAAATAAAAATCAAAAGGTAAATATCCAATTGTAAACAAAGAAAATTTTACAGTTTGCAGAGACATGTGCGTCGTGCGTATCATACAAACACTAACATTACATTTTTACAAAATAGAGGCAATTACAATAATATGTCCAATAAATAAAACTCTTCAAGCTCGGTTTCAATAAGGGAATGTGGAATATTTAACATTGACTGCTGAAAACACAACAGCTGTGTTTTTGAGGTCGGAACGCGAGTGCTGAAAATTACAAACGTTTTGTTTTGTCAAAGGATTTTCCATTTTCAATAAAAAAATTAATTTCGGGCTGGGGTATTTCTACAAAACAGCGCCGCAGCCAATAAGTATTTTTACTTATATATATAACCATACTAGCTGCGCACAGCGGTTTTACCCGCTTTTCTGTAGCCTATATTCTATATGTTATTCCAGGATCTAATTATATCTATCCCAAATTTCAGTTCAATCGGTCCGTTTAGACGTGAAGAAGTAACAAACATTCACACTCACAAACTTTCGCCTTAATAATATTAGTGTCATTATAAATATCAAGCTAGGTAGGTATTTATCTCAGTACTAGGTTTTCGTGCCCCGGTTACGGTCAGTTCGCAATGACAGTGTCCACTGGAAGAGCTGCCAAGAAACCTGTGACGTCATATATTTGTCTGGAAGAAATAGCTCGTTATTACCTGACACATCTGGGTGACTCGACGTGCCACAGTTTGAGTTGTGAGTCAGTGGAAGCGGAAACTAGAGTCCTCGAGTCCAGGAACTTGACGTACGAGACAGCTTTGCGGTCACGTGTTCGTATGTGACGTCACAGGTTTCTTGGCAGCTCTTCCCGTGGTCATTGTGAACTGACATGACGGTAATAAGCGGGGCGCGGATACTTTGTGGTGGGATAAATACCTACCTAGCATATTTAGTGTTAATTCCACACTAATTGACTACAAATATTGCAAAGGATGTGCCACTAGATTGTAGCAAAATTAACCTAGAAGGCGGGATATATCTCTCTCTACCATCATATTTAGTGTTAATACCACGCTAATCAACCCAAAATATTGATAATTATCGTGTATTTCCTTAAAGTAATGCCTAATTTCATTAATTAACCCTATAAAGTACATTACCTGACACATCTGGGTGACTCGACGTGCCACAGTTTGAGTTGTGAGTCAGTGGAAGCGGACACTAGAGTTCTCGAGTCCAGGAACTTGACGTACGAGACAGCTTTGCGATGGTCCTTGAATACTGCCAGCGGGTGCCGGGGGGCGCGGAGATCGTAGTAGTGAACGCAGTGATCTGTGGGGTGAACAAACATTTCTTTATTGCAAGCTTTTATTATACTTAGATAAAGATAAATAACTCTTTGTTGGTACATTATAAAGTAAAATGAATGAGTGAATGAAATGATCCCAAACTCCCAAACAAACGCAGAAGGTTGCGGACTCGATTCCCGCATGGGACAAATGTTTGTGTGATCCACAGGTATTTGTTTCTGGTCTGGGTGGTTTTCAATATCTATTATAAGTATGTATTTACAAAAGAAAAGTATATAAGTATTATATCCGTTACCCTAACCACCATAATACAAGCATTAAGTTGCTTAGTATGGGGTTAGGTGGCGCTGTGTGAAATGTCCTGAATTTTTTTTTTATTTTTATTTATTAAACTCTCCAGTCGCCTTGATCCTCTTAGTCTCCGGAGAGACGTGTGGTTGTATATTTTATAGACTCTACAATGGGGAGTTTTCCAACGAGCTGTTAAATTTAATACTGGCGTCGCAATTTTATCACCGCACATCACGGATCCGCGCAACCCTGTCGAATTTGGGATCGTATGATTCGTCTAAACGAGTACTTTGGTGTAAGATGGTAATAATAATAGGTTGTTTTTTTTATTTATTTTACTTGTTTTTAATCTACTCTACACGGGCAGGAAGAAGCAGACTCATCATTATCACTTACCGGCAGATCCAAAAGCGAGGTGACACGAAGATCTCGGATTGAACCTCACACAGCAGACGTTAAACTTGGCTTCGAGCGTAGTGACGCTACGCTCAGCGTTCAGCGACCACAGTTTGACGCGAGCGTCGTCCGACCCTGACGCTAGCAAGCGTACGTCCGCACGGTTGAAATGTACCGACCAACAGCGTTTGTCGTGCTCCTAGAAAGGTATATACATATATTTTACTCGCTGCGTCCAACGATTTTACCCGCTGCGCTGTACTGTAGCCTATGTGATATTCCAGGGTCTAAGCTATCTCCATACCAAATCGGTCAGTACAATCAGTCCACCAGTGAAAGGCGTGAAAGAGTAACGAGCATACATTTATATTATACATTCTTAAATTCCCTTCGTAATGCCTAACAGAAAGTTATCAGTGTTTCTCTACTATATTATGCATATATTGTACATGCAACTATTGTTTTATACTCAATACTATGAATTGATGTCAGCAGACGAGCAAGACGTTCTCCTGATGGTAAGAGATAACGCTGTCCATAATCAGTACAGTGTCACCTAGGCCTAGTCCACAATGACGTAAAATTCTAGGTGCACTGCACCAACGCTACTTACTCATGAGTCATAATAACTATGTTAAGACTCTTCTAACCTCTACGCAAACGTGTTGCGGAAATAACGTCCGTGGCTAACCTATAATGTATAAAAAAAATTCCTTATGAGCGTATATATCGAGTGACGCTGTCTGGCTTGCACAATTTGACAAATTATGAAATATAAATTCATAGAATTAATTTATGAAAAAAAAAAAAGGTAGCACTCCGGGAGTGCCGGCAGAAGTGAAAACTTCAATATTAACGTTGTGTTTAATTATAAGTATAAAAGTACTATCATTTATGAGGTAGAATACAATGTTTATTTATTGCTGCTTCGTACACAAATATGACAATTTATATGTTGTTATTTATAATATTATATCGTTATTTATATATTACATTAAATTTTATCTCTCAGAAAAATCAACTTCCATCCATAATTTCGACGACTTTTACACCATCAACAGAGCAGCACACTCAGGCACGGTAGAAAGAGTGGGAGATACTAGTTCCTCTCCCTTCCCCTCGATCTTACGCTTTTTCGATCAGCATCACGTGACCCTGACGCGAGTTTGAAAGTTTTTACCCATACAAAAAAAAAGTGCTCAGCGCCGCTAAAGAAGTTTTCACTTCAAAAATAAAATTAGTAGGAAGTAAAATGAAAGTTGACTCACCATTAACGCTCTAGTCCTCTGCGCTGTACTGGCATCCCACACCGAAACGCATCCTTCGTAATCTGACGAAGCGAGCACGTGTTTGTGGTACGCATTCCAAGACACGCACGATATCTTGTGGCTGCATTGCATCTCAGCGCACGGATAATGCACGTCTACCGCGTCACGGACTACTGACTCGAATTCGAACACCTAAAGACGATATAATCATAACATACCTTAGAAATATTTCATTATGTCATTGTTATTTAGATATTTTATCATTGTTGTTATAATGACTTAAGAAAAAAACGCATAAAACGAGAAATTTACTTTATATGTGGATCAATAAAGAGTTTCTCATCTAATTTTAAGAATCACCTGGAAACAAAAAATATACATAATCCTACACGACTGCGCCATCATTGCTTGAAGCTAAAAATAGATTGTCATCTCAGTAGGTACATTTTAAACGCTAGCCACGAGGTATTGGCGCTTTTTTTAAAAGGAGGACGAGCAAGACGCTCTCGTGATGGTAAGTGATAACGCTGCCCATAATCAGTACAGTGCCACCCAAGATGTCACAATTCACAATGATGTAAAATTCTAGGTGCACCGCTCGAACACTTGTTACTTAAGAGTCTTTAGCCTAGTAATTTCATTAAATACAGTGCCCTCAGTGAAGCACAGTAATGTTTGCACATCACTGCTCAGGCGGTAGAATAACTGGCACTGTTGGGGTACCCACCTAGTCGACCTCCTGCAGAGGAAGTCTACTCCCGATTGGCATTTTTTCTCTAGGACCCAGTTCAGTAAAAAATATTCATTTTTTTTGAAGAAATTCACAGTTTTTACCTTAATTCTCTTAGTAACGCCGGCTATTGCGAATAATTCTTCATCCTTATCAAACTCTATGGTGGAAACAATGGTGGAATAGTTTATGGCGTCGCTGCAGTACGATAACGTTGCCAGGGGTCGTAATGCTCTGAAAAAGATGAATCTGATTAATCCGGTACATTTTAGGAGATAGACTTCTAGAACCGAATTCGAACATTCCAATAATGACGCCCTGGTTTTTAATAGTGCCCGATTAGTGAGATTATATTGAAAACTTTTTTGAAAACATAAATGTGTTAAGAGTCCGCTAGCGATATATTCATAGGAAGTCTCCTACCGGTAAAACCTAGTTTTAACTTATAACAATTGAAATTTAAAAAATCTTTTTAAAAACTAGCTTTTATTATTATTGCCATCTAGCATCAAATGACTTGTCAAGACGAATCAAATGAGCCCAAACTCGATGGGGTTGCGTCGTTTAATTACGGAGCTCCTATCACCTTCCAGCTCCATCATCAAATCAGCTCGATGTCATAATAATATTGCATTGTCATCCGATTTACACACGCATGCAAATTTTGAGCTCAATTGGAAACCGGGAAGTGGGTCAAATTAAACTTGCAAGATTTGATTACAGACAGACAGACAGACAACAGACAGGTGAAAGTAATATAAAGCTTGTAATAAAAGCATGTAATGCATGTATGTGCATGTATGTGTATGTGTGTGTGCAAAGGTATGTATTGATGGGTCTCTGGTACATTGCCATTGTTGCCAGTGTACTATTGCCTGAAATAAATGGATTTATTTATTATTTATTTATTTAAATAAATAAAAAATTGTTTTATTCACAAAAATACAATTTCAAATGACATTAAGCTAATACAAGAAAAGAAGGGCACGTAACAAAAGAAATGTGGCATTATTAAATTAGGCAAAAGACATATGCTCAGTTTTATACTGGCAACGATGCGCAGCGCTGATTTTTAACCCCCGACGCAAAAACGACGGGGTGTTATAAGTTTGACGTGTCTGTCTGTCTGTCTGTCTGTCTGTCTGTGTGTGTGTGTGTGTGGGTGTATGTGTCTGTCTGTGGCATCGTAGCTCCCAAACGGATGAACGGATTTTGATTTTGTTTTTTTTGTTTGAAAGTAGAGTTAGTCGAGAGTGTTCTTAGCCATGTTTGGTGGAAATCGGTCCAAGATGGCCGCCGCTACAAAATGGCGGATTACTTTTTTCTTCCACGACCTCCTCAATATGGGTATCAAATGAAAGGGCTTAACGAGTAGATTACAGTCCACTATATAAAATTTAAAATCCAAGATGGCCGCCATACAAAAAATGGTGAAATACGTATTACGTTGGGGGTTTTTTAAATTTTTAATTTAATTCACTTGTCAGCATATGCCATATGTATTTGCCATTTGATTTATGCATATGTATTTTTATGCATATTTAAAACCCTGTAGTTACCTGTATCGTGTGAAAGCAACGAGGTCCTCTCTGAATGCGTCGAGCCCTCTAGTTTGAGGCGCGGCGGGCCGAGTATTGGAATCTGCTAGCGAGATATCCGCTTGCATCTCATCTGGGGCTCTTTGGTCACCGCCTGTAAGGAAAAAAGTGAGATTATGCATACACATACATGCATACGCGTCATCACTCCACGCCGGGAGGCGCGATTTGTGGTACTCCCCCGCCTTCAATTTCAATTTCTTTATTTAAGTATCAAAGAAAGCTTACAGTATGCATACGCATTTTTCCTGATTCAAAAAAAAAGGTGTACTTTCCTTGACCAAATAAATGTCGTTCTAAGGAAATGTCAGGTCAAGAGTACCAAGAACCGGCGAGCGTGCATGAAGAATGTGATGAAAGCTGAGGAAGAGATCGTACCAAGTAGATGGGAGATAGTCTCTGCCTTTTTACAAGCTTTATATTACTTTCACCTGTCTGTTGTCTGTCTGTCTGTCTGTCTGTCTGTCTGTCTGTCTGTAATCAAATCTTGCAAGTTTAATTTGACCCACTTCCCGGTTTCCAATTGAGCTGAAAATTTGCATGCGTGTGTAAATCGGATGACAATGCAATATTTTTATGACATCGAGCTGATCTGATGATGGAGCTGGAAGGTGGCCATAGGAACTCCGTCATAAAACAACGCAACCCCATCGAGTTTGGGCTCAATTGATTCGTCTTGACGAGTACTTTATGATACATGACAATAATAATAATTAAAGCTTGTTTTTAAAAAGTATTTTTAAAATTTCACTTGTTTTTTACTTGATGATTATAATATGTATGTATAACGCGAGCATACATACATATTATAATCATGTCTGGTTTCCGTATGGGTAGGCAGAAACTATCTTATGGAGTACTTCAGCGTACCCGCATTATGTCGTCCCGCAGGAACACCCACAGGTTGTTTAGTGAGTACCCCCGCCGCGCCCATACAAGGCGGGGGAGTCACACATTTCGGGGTGATGACGCGATATACGAGGTGGGGGTCCCACATACATACCCACTTACCGGGGGTAGATTTCCTCTGCAGGAAGTTGAATAGGTGGGTACCCCAACAGTGCCAGTTATTCTACCGCATGAGCAGTGATGTGCAAACATTACTGTGCACAGGTAGAAGGGCACTGTAGCTAGTGAAATTACTGGGCTGAAGAGTCTTAACATCTTGTGACTCTCAAGTAGCGTTGGCGCAGTGCACTGGGTAGCTCTGTACTAATTATGGGCAGCGTTATCTCTTACCATCAGGAGAGCGTCTTGCTCGTCTTCTTACTTTGATCTTACATGTGTTTTGTCGAATAAATGCTTTTTCTTTCTTTCTATGTCCAGCAGTGGACGAACATAGGCTGATGATGGTGATGATGATAGTTAAAACTCACCCATAGCAGTATGCGGTCTAGAATCAGGAGCTTGAGGCACAGCGTCCGAGCTGTTGGTATACTCACCAAATATTGGTGACGCAGTGCCGTTTGCCTAGACGTTCGGTAGTAAAATGGTGATGGTGGAAACGTGGAGTGCTTTTTCTTTCTTTCTATGTCCAGCAGTGGACGAACATAGGCTGATGATGGTGATGATGATAGTTAAAACTCACCCATGGCAGTATGAGGTCTAGAATCAGGTGCTTGAGGCACAGCGTAAAAGGGTGATGGTGGAAACGTGGTGTGCTTTTTCTTTCTTTCTATGTCCAGCAGTGGACGAACATAGGCTGATGATGATGATAGTTAAAACTCACCCATAGCATTATGCGGTCTAGAATCAGGTGCTTGAGGCACAGCGTAATAGGGTGATGGTGGAAACGTGGAGTGCTTTTTCTGTCTTTCTATGTCCAGCAGTGGACGAACATAGGCTGATGATGATGATGATGACAGTTAAAACTCACCCATAGCAGTATGAGGTCTAGAATCAGGCGCTTGAGGCACAGCGTAAAAGGGTGATGGTGGAAACGTGGAGTGCTTTTTCTTTCTTTCTATGTCCAGCAGTGGACGAACATAGGCTGATGATGATGGTGATGATGATGATGATAGTTAAAACTCACCCATAGCAGTATGAGGTCTAGAATCAGGCGCTTGAGGCACAGCGTAAAAGGGTGATGGTGGAAACGGAGTGCTTTTTCTTTCTTTCTATGTCCAGCAGTGGACGAACATAGGCTGATGATGATGGTGATGATGATGATGATAGTTAAAACTCACCCATAGCAGTATGAGGTCTAGAATCAGGAGCTTGAGGCACAGCGTCCGCGTCAGAAGTGACCGTAGTGACCGAGGTGAGGGAGGGCGGAGGCGCCGGCGCGGGCGTGGGGGCGGGGGGCGAAGCACCCGGGAAGTAGAGCTCGTCTGACCGGTGGGATAGGTAACACTGGAACAATGATTAAACTATTTTGACGACCTCTGTGGCGCGGTAGGCTAATACCCGCTTGCAACGCAGAAGGTTGCGGATTCGATTACCGCATGAGGCAAATATTTGTGTTATCCACAGGTATTTGTTTCTGGTCTGGGTGGTTTTCAATATCTATTATAAGTATGTATTTCCTTCCCCCTCGGACTCGCATTCGAATAGACGTATATTTGGAATTACTGCAGCATTTAAAATCAAATATTAGTTTCTTGTAAATTAAATCGAGAAAGAAAAATAGGAGTGCATAAGTCTAAAGGAGGTCGCTTCTATCTGCTAACGAGTGACGACATTGCTACGTGTGGAAGTTATTCTCTCACACATCGTGCTTACACCAATCTGCGCTCGGGCCGTAAGTAAGAACGCACACACAAGACGCCAGCGCTACGAAGAAGCACACAAATAGCCTGTATCTTGCCAAAGCCTAATCTCATAAACGCACACTAACGCGGACGAGCAGCGCACACTAGCACGAACCTCACCACTACATTCATTCCGCAACTCCTACCTTGCCGTCCACTGGTATCTACTGGTTGCCTGGTACACAGTTCTATACTGCATTAACAGTACCTTGACTCAAGCTGTGGAATACATTGACCATATCATTTGGCTGTTATGTCCCTAAAACGCACGCCTCCGTCATCCCCAGCGCTTTCTGCTTTTTCTTCGCCAATACAATATTCACAATCAGACTCAAACGTTTCTGCCGTTGGTGACAAAGCTTGTGTAAATGCCACTACAAAATCTTCCCTAGCAAACCTTAGCCGAACAGCGAAACGCAAGCATGATGAAATCACTAAGGATGATTTGACGTACATGTTGTCTGTGCTACAGAAGCAGCAGGATGAAAAACTCAACCTTATTATTAACTCCATCAGTGATGTAAAGATCTCAGTGGATTCCATGAACGAAAAATATGATGCTGTAGTGCAGCGCCTTAACTTGGTTGAAGACGAAAACAAGCAGCTTTCAGCTAATATACAGCAGCTAGAAAATAAAATAGAACTTCTCGAACGCAATGCAAGGAGCACCAGCATTGAGATAAAAAATATTCCTATTTCTAATTCACCCAGAGAAACTAAAACAGACCTGATAAATCTTGTGAAGAAGACAGCTGAAGCTATAAACGTCACGGTAAGAAGTGAAGATCTAAAAAATGTGTACCGCGTTAACACCAAAGCGGATTTTAAACCAATAGTGGCTGATTTCACAACTGTCGCGCTCAGGGACAACTTCTTGACAGCATATAAGAAGTTCAATAAGGAGCAACCAAGCAAACTCAGTACAACTGCTATAAAAATCGATGGTCCTAGGAATGCAGTTTATGTCTCTGAAAATCTGACACCAAGGGAGCGCACACTTTTCTACCAAGCTCGGGAATGTGCGAAGAGAAATAAATATTCATTCTGTTGGACAAGCGCTGGAAAAATTCTTATGCGTAAAGCAGAAGGACAGCCCCAAATACGTATAACTAAGGAGGAGGACCTAAATAAGCTCGAAGAGAATACTAACAATTAATATTAAGGCTGTCGATCTTTGTCATTCCTATACTAGCGTAATTAATTTTGAACACCATCCAGCTTATTATTGGTATACACATTACCCTTACGAAATATTATACTCGACTGTCGACTGAAGACTTATAGTTTTATTTATCTAGACCTTATAATAATACTTACAGTCGTTAATTATATTCTTGTGTAAATTCAATTAACTAAGCTAAAAATGGGAGACTGCTGTGACATCATAAATGAACTGGATGAGACTAATATAATTCCAAGTTGTCATGTATTTGATCCTGAAATATGTTTAAGACAGATTGGTGATCCATCCAAACAAATCACAATTCTCACACAAAACATACGAAGTATACGGAAAAATATCGACAAACTAACACTGTTTCTTGCGTCACTGAATTTCCTACCTGACCTTATAATACTAACCGAGTGCTGGCTCGATGAACACTCTCCTGATATCTTTCTGAACCATTATGCATACCATAAATCACTCAATTACTTGAATAAATGTGACGGCATTGTTATCTATGCTAAAATAGGTATACAAATAGAAGTTACCGAGCCTACATTCAAAGACTCTAATTGTCTCCTGGCTACCGTGAATAAATCCTACACAGTCATTTGTCTATACCGGTCTCCTTCTAAAGCCGATATAACAGATTTCCTTAATTCCTTAGAACTAACTTTGGAAAACATCAAAACGGAAAATATCATCATCACAGGGGACATTAATATAGACATAGGTTACAACACAACTGATAATAGATCTGAAACTTATCTTGATCTAGCAGCTCACTATGGTCTGATACCAGGTCACTTAATTCCCACGCACAGCCAAACTTGCTTAGACCATGCTCTAATTAAAAGCAGCCATTCCTCACGAGTCGTAGTGTGCGCAGCATCCATCTCAGACCATGATGCAGTCATATTTGGGGTAGACAAGGAAATCAATAACCAACAACCAGCCACACATAAAACCATTACGAAACTGAACTACGAGGGAATAATCAACGATTTATCATGTTATAATTGGGAAAATTTGTACGAAACTGTTGAAATAGATGATGCTTTCGAGACCTTTTCTAAAAACATTTCAACGGTTGTAGAAGAAAATAGATCAGTTATTTCTGTCCCAAACTCTAAATTGATAAGGAAAGCATGGATTACAAAAGGGCTTCTTAGATGCGCTGCAAAAAGAGACCAATTGCACATTCTTGCCAGAAAGCAACCTAATAATGCAAAACTACAGACTGAATACAAAACTTACAGAAATGTATGTAATAATACTCTACAGAACCTAAAATCAGAGCACGACAGATCCTTAATAATAAATGGCAAAGGAGATAGTAAAGCTACATGGACAGCAGTCAAAGAAATTTGCCATATTAATGGCAATAAAACATCAAATGTAGACATACTCAATTATTCGTCAACGCCACCTGAGTCATTAAATAATCTAAACAACTTCTTCACTTCAGTCGGATGTAACCTAGCAAACCCAATTTTACAAAATTTAGAAGCAACAGAAGAAGATCTAGCACAAAACTTCACTCCGTCTAGTATACCACCTGTTAAGTCACTATTCCTAACCCCTACGGATCCCTCTGAAATCGCCAACATAATTGACTCTCTAAAACTCAAATCTGCTCCGGGATACGACGGTATCAGTAACCGTATACTGAAGGACTGCAAAGAATTTATCTCGACTCCTCTTGCTCATTTGTGTAATTTAAGCCTGTCGTCTGGAATTGTTCCTACATGTCTGAAAATCGCAAATGTTGTGCCGATTCATAAAGCCGGAGACCCACGATCGTTTAACAATTACCGTCCCATATCGTTATTAACTGCCATATCTAAAATTGTTGAAAAAATTGTTAATAAGAGATTGTTTTCTTTTCTTGAATCCAACAAGCTATTGGCCAACAACCAGTTTGGCTTTCGCTGTGGCAGGTCGACGGAGGACGCCGTTTCACATATGATCGATCACATTTCAGAAAAACTTGACTCTGGACATAGGTGCATTGGTGTTTTCCTCGACCTTGCCAAAGCTTTTGATACAGTTTCCAGACCCCTACTGTTTAAAAAGATGGAAGCTCTGGGCATTCGTGGTGTAGCATTAAAGTGGTTCACATCTTATTTTGAGAATCGTAAACAAAGAGTGATTGTGGGTGACTACTCCAGTGATCTTGCTGAAATCAGATTTGGTGTGCCTCAAGGTAGTGTCCTTGGACCCACCTTATTTTTGATCTACATCAACGACTTATGCGAGCTGAACCTGACTAATACCGAAACCATTGCTTTCGCTGATGACACTGCACTTATCTTCCATGGTAAATCCTGGGAAACCGTTGGTAATATTGCGCAAACATCGATGTCACAAATATCAGAATGGTTACAAAAAAATCTACTTACCCTTAATATATCGAAGACGAAATTCCTGACATTCAGCATTTCCAACCGCACTGCACCCAAAGAACCGATTGATATAAGGATACATAAATGCAGAAGCGCAGACATCTGTGACTGCAATCCGCTTGAACGTGTAACTACAGTAAAATACTTGGGTGTATTAGTTGATGACAATCTAACATGGAAAAACCAAATTGAAATGCTCAATGGAAGGATTCGGAAACTTAAATACATTTTTAAAAAACTTGGATCGGTCGGTGATGTGTCTACAACTCGACTTGTCTATGCAGCTTTATGCTTATCAGTTCTCTCGTATTGCATTGTAGTTTGGGGTGCTGCCGATGGAACTTACTTGATAAAGTTGGAGAGGGCGCAGCGCTCGATCCTAAAAATCGCATACAAAAAACCATGGCGATATAGCACGGACTCCCTATACGCTGATTGCAAAGTCCTTCGTGTGCGACAGATTTTCATCAAGACCATATTGCTGCGTTTTCACAAAACATCACTATCGGCACATAAAACATCAACGAGACCCCAACGTTCAATAACATGGATAGCGCCCCGAAAGAAAACCAAATTCGCGCAGAGAGCCCCTGCCTTTTTACAACCTTATATATATAATATAGCAAACAAAAAACTTAACATCATGAACTGCCTCAAACGTCAGTGCAAAACAAAAATCACAAACTGGCTCCTGACTCTGGACTATAAGACTACGGAAGATATACTCAAAATTATAAATTAATATAAAAAAAAAAAAAAAAAAAAAAAACTAATTCTCAATATAAAACTTAAAATAAAAACCTAACACTAAAACTAATTATTTAAAATTGAATTAATCAAAATAAAAATTTACAAAAATAACAAGTGAACATAAGTCACTGTTCACGGACCAGTATACTGTTTGTTGTGTCAAATAACGCACACATGTTAGTGTAGTGATAATACAATGCAGACAAATGCAGTGCGCGTGCGGCTGACGATCGGCTTTGACCGGTTTCTGGTTGTGTGCGCACTTCGGTGAAGTATAACCTGTTGCGTGGCTCATGTGAGTGTGAGTGTTGCATTGTCACGTGATAGAACACGAACACACTACTTAACTCGATGTATCTTAATAAAATAATTTTATCGTTGTACGAATGCAGCTATTTTTGTTGTTCGCAGCAATGTTTCGAAGTTGAGCTTCAACACATACAAATTGATATTTGATTGATTTGATAATATTAGTATGTCGTGTGAAGTATACCTTTACACACGTAAATGTTACTGTTTTTTATATTATTATTAGTATTTTAGAAAAAAAAAAAAAAAAAAAACCATTACTAAATAAGCTAGGTATTTAAAAAAAAAAAAAACATTATACCTACTTAGATAAATAAATAAGCTAATTTAAAATAAAGATAACGAAAAAACAAAATAAAAAAACTATACCTAACTGTAAAAGAAAATAACTACACTATAAATACACTAAACCTAAATGGTAAATCAATAAAAATAACAAAAATCAAGCGAAATTTATTGTCCCTCGGTACAGTAAACTGTTTGTCGTCTAATTATTAACGCACACATGTAATAAGTTAAAACTAGGCAGTGAGCGTGCAGCCGGGCGGCACTCGGCTGACCGGTTTCTTGGATGTGTGCTTGTGTGCTCATTTCGCACTTCGGTAAAATGCATCTAACCTACTACGCGTTATTTGTTCTATGATGGATCACACAACCATAACTTGACGTAGCATAATATTATCTTTGTTCGCATACAGCTATAAATATTGTTGTATGCAATAACTACCAATATTTTGAATTTGAGATTCAAACATATTATAATAAATTTCAACAGATAATAATATTGTTATAATCCCGTATTAATCAAGTATGATACCATAACTCACGTATCTAAACCTAGCAGGAGTATACCTATTAATGTAATTGACTATCTTATGTTTATTATTAAGTAGGTTACCTGCGTTTTATGTTAATTTCTACCAGATTTCTTGCATAGTGTTGTCATTCTCTGTTCAAAATACAATGTTAAACATTATTTTATTTTGTGCATACTACCTACTTATAAGAAATAAGTTATATTGTACGAGATTAATATATATAGATATTATTGATCTGTTAGTAACTACGTAAATTCCATAAGTTAGCTTTTTCTATTCTTAATTATTTACTTACCTACAGCATAACTGAATAATTAATATTTTGCCTACATCTACCATTATCTAGTATTATATTACTTTATAAACTACCCTCATAATATTATAAATCGCAAATATTGGATATTCATGTAGTGTTAATTATTATTGTAAGAATAATGTTAAGAAACTTCATTTTCATGAATGAATGTACCTACCTATCTAATATATAAAATTCTCGTGTCACAGTTTTCGTTGCCATACTCCTCCGAAACGGCTTGACCGATTTTGATGAAATTTTTTGTGCTTATCCGGTATCTATGAGAATCGACCAACATCTATTTTTCATCCCCCTAAATGTTAGGGGTAGTCCACCCCTAATTTTTATTTTTTTATTTTTTAGCCAAATTTTTTAATTTCTATTTTTTTATGATACAACATACAAAAATACATACAATCATCAATTTTCACCCTTCTACGATCAACCCTTATTTTTTAATAGCCATTTTAGTAATTTAATCATTTTTCCTCTCCGGTCGAAAACTGATCAATCGTCATTTAATTAGTTATTTATTATTAAAATCTATGAGAATCGGCCAACATCTATTTTTCATCCCCTTAAATGTTAGGGGTAGTCCACCCCTAAATTTTTTTTTAATTTTTTAAACAAAATTTTTATTTTCTATTTTTTTTTTGATACAACATACAAAAATACATACAATCCTCAATTTTCACCCTTATACGATCAACCCTTATTTTTTAATAGCCATTTTAGTAATTTAATCATTTTTCCTCTCCGGTCGAAAACTGATCAATCGTCATTTAATTAGTTATTTA
This sequence comes from Hemithea aestivaria, assembly GCA_947507615.1. NCBI lineage: Eukaryota > Metazoa > Arthropoda > Insecta > Lepidoptera > Geometridae > Hemithea > Hemithea aestivaria. Next base: position 2,716,593 of record OX382350.1, on the reverse strand, counting down.
TTATTAAAATCTATGAGAATCGGCCAAAATCTATTTTTCATCCCCTTAAATGTTAGGGGTAGTCCACCCCTAAATTTTTTTTTTTTGACAAAATTTTCAATTTCTATTTATTTTTGATACAACATACAAAAATACATACAATCGTCAATTTTCACCCTTCTACGATCAACCCTTATTTTTTAATAGCCATTTTAGTAATTTAATCATTTTTCCTCTCCGGTCGAAAACTGATCAATCGTCATTTAATTAGTTATTTATTATTAAAATCTATGAGAATCGGCCAACATCTATTTTTCATCAACTTAAATGTTAGGGGTAGTCCACCCCTAAATTTTTTTTTTAAAATTTTTTAAACAAAATTTTTAATTTCTATTTTTTTTTGATACAACATACAAAAATACATACCAATCCTCAATTTTCACCCTTCTACGATCAACACTTATTTTTTAATAGCCATTTTAGTAATTTAATTATTTTTCCTTTCCGGTCGAAAACTGATCAATCGTCATTTAATTAGTTATTTATTATTAAATTATTATTTATTTATATTTTTTATTTATTATTATTTATTTATTTATAATTTATTTATATGGCAAAACAACGTTTGCCGGGTAAGCTAGTAAGTATATATATTAAGGGGAAGAGACTAGCCCTCACAACACAGGGGATCCTAGTGTGGGGACTAGTGGACTCCAATCATGTACTGGATTTTATGAAATAAATAAAGATTTATTTATTTATTTATTTATTTACAAAAGAAAAGTACATAAGTATTATATTCTTTATCCTAACCACCATAACACAAGCATTAAGGTGCTTAGCTTAGGGTTAGGTGGCGCTGTGTGAAATGTTTATTATACCTGTACAAAATCATCGAAATGTGCCGTTAACCGTCTCCATCTAGCCGCTAGGGCGTCGCCCCCGCCCCCGCCTGCGAAACTCTCCTCTTCTGACGGCCCTGGACTACCTGAAAAAAATAATAATATTGTAGTACATAAGATATATAAATGTACTAGCTGCGCCCAGCGATTTTACCCGCTTTTCTATAGCCTATGTGTTATTCTAGGGTTTAAGCTATCTGCCGTCGGGGCCGCGGATGAGTGCTTCGGCGTACCCGTTGCCCCGGCATTATGACGTCCCGCAGGAACACCCCCAGGTTTTTAGTGGGTATCCCCGCCGCTCCCATCTTTGGCGGGGGAGTCCCACATACCGCCCCGCGCCCCCCGGCGTGGGGTGATGATGCGTAACACACTTTTCCTGGGATAAAAAAAGGGTCTAAGCTATCTCTATACTAAATTTCAGCTCAATCGGTCCAACCGTTTAGGCGTGAAAGAGTAACAAACACACATCCAGACATCCATTCTTACAAACTTTCACGTTTATAATATTAAGATGTATTTCCTTTCCCTGATTGATTGTCTGGAAAAGATCGCCATTAGCGATAAGACCGCCAATTTTACACTGTTTATAACTGTTTTTAACACTTATTTCTCTTATGTGTATTTTTTACACTTTTTAAGCTTATTATTTTTTTTTATGTGATAATATAAATATATAAATAGCCCGTAATTTAACTAATACAAAAATATTCGAAATGAATTGTAGTTGTTGTATGTATTATTTGTTATTGTAATGGTTAATATTTTTGGCAAATGTAAAATTATGTAAAATAGTTAAGTATTTTTTGACCACATCCCACCTGATGGAAAGTGAAAATGCGGTCGACGATGGATCACGTAAGATGCCTAGAAAGGTACCTATTCACTCGTGCCTTGAAGATACCCAAGTTGTACTGCTCGGGAAACACGGATGACGGCAAAGTGTTCCAAACGCGACCAGTTCTCATTAAGAACGAAGAAGCAAAACGCTTGGTGCGGGCAGTAGGTAATGCCACTAAGTAAGGATGCCGCTTTGCCGTCTGCCGCGACGTCCGTCGGTAGAATGGGCTTGGAGGAATTAGTTCGTGTAATTCCTGCGCACACTCTCCAAAATGAATCCTATAGAAGACCGATAACGAGGCGACCATTCTACGGTGTTCAAGGCTCTGCAGCCGAGATTCTGTGAGCTAATCCGTTTCCCTGAATATAATCTGTATACCGTTAAGGTGGAAAGAGAGGAACTTGTAAAACATTTTTTTAACACCTTTTATAAGTACCTTTTTCACAGATCAATGAATCATTGTATCATTGTATTCTAGGTGAATAAAATAAAAAAATGGCTGATACATAAGTTTTTAGTTCACTACTTCTCTATCCCGTATACTCGTAAAATCCAAACAATTTGAATGCCCTCTTCCGAGGTATTTCCGAACTGAGCCAGACCAGCGGGGCTATGATGCGCACGTCGACATAATGTCGCGTGAAATTTGATTTAATGTGAATTACTCTATGTGGCTGTCATAAAGTCGAAAATTACACACCAGTGAGATCAGAAAGAAAAAATGTATATTATATGTATATCTAAAGAAAATGGGAAGAAAAAAATTAAAACATTATAAGGGAAAAAAAAAGAGAAAAAAAAGGAAAAAAAAAATATAAAAAAATGAACAATTAAAAGATAGAAGTCGGAAAAAAAAATCTTACGTTACAATATAATAGATATCAGGTACATTAGTAATAATTAATTTAAGCATGTACATAGTTAAGTTTAAAACTGTAAGTAATATTTTAATGTGGGGATATAATGGTGCCGCATAAGCCAGAGCGGCAGTATGCTATAGTTTATTTATAAAAAAAAAAAAAAAACCAGTGAGATCATTTTGACATAGGAGTTTTAACGACAAAATCATTTCACTGGTGCGTAAATCTCGACTTTATGACAACCACATAGAGTATTATTCACATTAAATCAAATTTCACGCGACATTATGTCGACGTGCGCATCATAGCCCCGCTGGTAATTTATTCGATGAATGGAATTATGGAACTTCTATCCTATAGGAGAAAACAAGTTTTTTTTTTTTTTTAAACAAGCTTTTATTATTACTACCATCTAGCACCATAGTACTCGTCAAGACGAATCAAATGACCCCAAACTCGATGGGGTTGCGTCGTTTAATTACGGAGTTCCTATCACCTTCCAGCTCCATCATCAGATCAGCTCGATGTCATAAAAATATTGCATTGTCATCCGATTTATACATACATGCAAAATTTCAGCTCAATCGGATTTTGGGAAGTGGGTCAAATTAAACTCGCAAGATTTGATTACAGACAGACAGACAACAGACAGGTGAAAGTAAATAAAAGCTTGTAAAAATGGGAGAAGTTTTAAAAAAAAGTCTTACCGTCAACATGTGTGGCGGTATCACCGACGCTTCCCGCCAAGTCTTCCAGTTCCCGTTTCAGCGCTAAGACCGCATCGCCGTCGCCCCCCTCTTTCTCCCCCACTTTTGCAAGACCTGCCGCCCCTGTGCGGAGCTCTTTTAGTACTGAGGTTACGTGGTCCATATCCTGTTAACAATATTATAAAATTGTATGTTATTTCATTGGGAAATTGAAATTATTCACGTTAACAAGTGAAATTTTAAAAATACTTTTTAAAAACAAGCTTTAATTATTATTATCGTCTTGTATCATAAAGTACTCGTCAAGACGAATCAAATGAGCCCAAACTCGATGGGGTTGCGTTGTTTTATGACAGAGTTCCTTTGGCCACCTTCTAGCTCCATCATCAGATCAGCTTGATGTCATAAAAATATTGCATTGTCATCCGATTTACACACGCATGCAAATTTTCAGCTCAATTGGAAACCGGGAAGTGGGTCAAATTAAACTCGCAAGATTTGATTACAGACAGACAGACAGACAGACAGACAGACAGACAACAGACAGGTAAAAGTAATATAAAGCTTGTAAAAAGGATAAAGCTAAAAGAAATATCTTTTAAACGGAACACTTAAATCATTCCTCTTTTCACAAGCTTTATATTACTTTTACCTGTCTGTTGTCTGTCTGTCTGTCTGTAATCAAATCTTGCAAGTTTAATTTGACCCACTTCCCGGTTTCCAATTATTTTTTTTTTAATCTTTATTTAAATAGGGCTTTTTCGCCACAGCGAATATGTCACCCTGTACTTAATCTAATAAACAATATTTTATAATCATTAATCAACCAACAAATTTGAATTATAACTAAACAATAAAAGTTATGAGATTTCTCCCCTTTTTTTAAGGCCAAATTGTACAAATTCTAATAATAATAACGAGTGTGTAGTAAATGGCAAAGAAAATTTGCATTCGTGTGTAAATCGGATGACAATGCAATATTTTTATGACATCGAGCTGATCTGATGATGGAGCTGGAAGGTGGCCATAGGAACTCTGTCATAAAACAACGCAACCCCATCGAGTTTGGGCTCATTTGATTCGTCTTGACGAGTACTTTATGATGCAAGATGATAACAATAATTAAAGCTTGTTTTTAAAAAGTATTTTTTAAATTTCACTTGTTAAAATACCTATTCAAAGAACGCCACATGGTGGAATTAAATAGAAAAAATATCATCCACAACATACAATATGCGCACGGGAGGTTACGTAAATTAATAATTTTGAATAATTCTTTTTCACCATTCTCTTGCCCAATAGTTTCCCTTGTCTGTGCAAAATTACAGCTTTCTAGGACTTACAGTTTCTCGGTAAAACCGCGGACGGACGGACAAAGCTATAAGGCTTCCTTGTGGACTTAGACCAGGGTCGATAATTTTTAAAACAAAAAAAAATAATAGTAGGATGAAATCCATTAGAAAAGGAGGGGAATATTATAAAAATAAAAGGAAAAATAATTTACGGGCGATTTGAGGTCGGGAAGGGGATGGGGGTGAGTTTTTAAGGGTAAAAAACGGTTTTTCTCGATTTCCGGCAAAACTAAAAATCCTATCGAAAAAAGTCAAATGGCAAAGTTGTAGGTAATAAAAAGATCTAAAACTTTTGTATATACACTTTTTTCACATAACCTCAAAATTTATGTGAAAATTTCAAAAAACCAAGTTTTTGGTTTTTTATTTTTATCTTTTACAAAAATTATTTTTTTTTAACGAAATTTGGTGAAAACTTGCCTTTTTATGTCCCAAATACGCTGTAATTTATTTGATTAATAATATTTATTTTTTCACCTTATTTTGAATTAATATCGAAAAAACAACCTAATTTTCAATCGAAAATTCACCCGTCAAAATATCAGCATTTTTCAAAAAGTTGGTATGGTTTCTGTTCGTTGAAATCTCTACTTTCCGATGGTGAAAAAAAAAAATATGTTACTACAGTAAATCTTCTCAGAAAATGCAAAAAAAAAACTTGAATTCGATTTTTTTTTAAATAATTATAAATAATTTAGAGCTATTTATTAAAATTTACACTTTGATTACTCGAAAAACGTTAGATTACATGTGACATTGATAACAAAAAAATTGCAAATAAGTAATCTAACGTTTTTCGAGTAATTAAAGTGTAAATTTTAATAAATAGCTCAAAAAAATTTCGAATTCAATTTTTTTTTTTGCATTTTCTGAGAAGATTTACTGTAGTAACATATTTTTTTTTCACCATCGGAAAGTAGAGATTTCAACGAACAGAAACCATACCAACTTTTTGAAAAAAGCTGATATTTTGACGGGTGAATTTTCGATTGAAAATTAGGGTGTTTTTTCGATAATAATTCAAAATAAGGTGAAATAAATATTTTTAATAAAATAAATTACAGCGTATTTGGGACATAAAAAGGTAAGTTTTCACCAAATTTCGTTAAAAAAAAATAATTTTTGTAAAAGATCAAAATAAAAAACCAAAAACTTGGTTTTTTGAATTTTTCACATCAATTTTGAGGTTATGTGAAAAAAGGTATATACAAAAGTTTTAAATCTTTTTATTACCTACAACTTTGCCATTTGACTTTTTTCGATAGGATTTTTAGTTTTGCCGGAAATCGAGAAAAACCGTTTTTTACCCTTAAAAACTCACCCCCATCCCCTTCCCGACCTCAGATCGCCCGTAAATTATTTTTATAATATTCCCCTCCTTTTCTAATGGGTTTCATCCTACTATTATTTTTTTTTACTTTTTATTATTTTTAAAGGGATCTACCCTGGTCTAACTATGGAAGCCTAAAAACAAGTTTATAATATGTCAACCCTGTGCCCCAAGCAAAAAAATCCAACCCTAAGGACAGAAAAACAGGGGATGATTTTTGTATTAGGCGCTGACTGCAAGAATATACGCACTAAAAATTGTAAAATAAAGCTTTATAGCAAAAAAATAAACCGACGAAAACATTGATAAACAAAAATAATTATAAATAAATAAATAAATATTTCAGGACAATACACACAGCGCCACCTAACCCCATACTAAGCAACTTAATGCTTGTGTTATGGTGGTTAGGATAACGGATATAATACTTATATACTTAGTATAATGTTAGTATACCTAAGTCATTTTGAGTCGGCGTCAAACCAAACAGGCATGTTACCAAATAGCAGTCACGAAGCGCCGACTCAAAATGACTAATTATATATTAATTGCTTCAATTATTAGTTATTATTTAATATTTAGTGTTAATTCCGCTCTAACACTAAATATTAAATAATAACTAATATAATTGTTGTGATGGATTTCCGCAAAGTAACGCCTATTTCCATTAATCATATTAATTGCTTTTCAGTGTTTTCGTCGGTTTAATTTTTTGCTAAAAAGCTTTATCCTGAATATAGTTTTTGCTATAATTTTAGAATTATAACATAGTAGAAAATTGTATTACCTTCCTAACCAGTGCTGTCTCTCTAGACAGATGCTCTAGTTGTTGAGTTCTGTGCCGGTGTAGGTGCGCCAGGAATTCCATACTAATGTCTCTCTGTCAGGAATTCCATACTAATGTCTCTCTGTCAGGAATTCCATACTAATGTCTTTCTGTCAGGAATTCCATACTAATGTCTCTCTGTCAGGAATTCCATACTAATGTCTCTCTGTCAGGAATTCCATACTAATGTCTCTCTGTCAGGAATTCCATACTAATGTCTCTCTGTCAGGAATTCCATACTAATGTCTCTCTGTCAGGAATTCTATACTAATGTCTCTTACCTTCCTAACCAGTGCAGTCTCTCTAGACAGATGCTCTAGTTGTTGAGTTCTGTGCCGGTGTAGGTGCGCCAGGAATTCATACAGCAATCTGTGGTGGGCGGCCGCGCATTCCGCTTCTAACAACCTGCAATATAAACTCAAACATTAACATCATTTATTCAAATAGGCTACAATGGAGCACTTTTCCAATCAATTTTACATTTTATTTTAATACTCTACCGCTATGCTCGGCGTCTCTCTAAAGGATCGCATCAGAAATGAGGTGATTCGGCAGAGAACCAGAGTTACCGACATAGCCGAAAGGATTAGCAAGTTGAAGTGGCAATGGGCTGGTCACATTTGCCGCAGAACTGATAACCGATGGGGTACACGGGTTCTAGACTGGAGACCGTGTCTCGGCAAACGTAGTGTAGGGCGTCCTTGGGCGAGATGGGGTGACGATATCCGGAAGGTCGCGGGGAGTGGGTGGAGGAGGAAGACGGGGGAACGAGTTGAGTGGCGTGCCATGGGGGAGGCCTATGTCCAGCAGTGGACGAACACAGGCTGATGATGACTCTACCGCTAATTCGCAAGACATTGAGAAGAACGAGCAATAAACTTATCAAGGAACACATCTTGGTAACATAATTCATTGTTCGTTTAGACGGCACCAGCTTGTTTATAATCATACAGAAGTTTCCATTATATGTAGTTCGGGTTAGACTAATAGTGTCTGGACTCCATAGCAAGTAAAGAACGGAGGGTGGTGCTTTCTCCAGCGCTTCTTAATAAAGAGTCAAAACGTTACGCATCGCCACCCTGCAACGGAGCATGACGGTATTTGGGTCTCCCTTATCTTTTTACCTTTGTATATCATCAGCTATATATGGCGTAAAATAGTACCTTTTCCGTTTCGTGAGCAGCTCTAACATGGACTCAACTTCAGGTAAAGCTAAGTGTTTCGACTCTGTAGCGAGTAGGGATCTAAGAGTGGTGCTTACATCCTTATTGGCAGTCTTATCGCTAATTATATCACCCAGATCTCAATGATGTAAGATTCTAGAAGATCCGGCGCTTCTTATTCAAGATTCATAAGATGTTAAGACTCATCCTCAGCTCAGTAATTTCACCATCTGGATAAATGTGTTACGCATCGTCACCCTGCAACGAGGGGGTATGTAGCGGTCTTATCGCTATATATTACCTTTTCCGTCTAGTGAGCAGCTCCAACATGGACTCAACTTCAGGTAACGCTAAGTGCCTAGACTCCGTAGCGAGTAGAGATCGGAGAGCGGTAGAGTCGGCCGGCGCAGACGGGGCTGATGGACGACCGGTGCGTAGACGACGTTTTGCTACCTGAGGAGACCGATATCAATTAGTAAAATACTATTTTTGTATCATACTAATATTATAAACGTGAAAGCTTGTACGAATGGATGTTTGTCACACCTAAACGGGTGGACTGATTGAGTTCAAATTTTGTATAGCTTATACCCTTGAATAACACATAGGCTACATAAATGCTGCGGGTAAAATCACTGGAAGCAACTAGTCTATTATAAGTATGTATTTACAAAAGAAAAGTTTATATAGGTTTTATTATATCCATTGTCCTAACCACCATAACACGAGCATTAAGTTTCTTAGCTTGGGGTTAGGTGGCGTCATAGGCGGATCCAGGATTTGGTTTTGGGGGGGCCAAGGTGCAAAAAGGCAAGAATATATTCATTTTTACTAAGAAAAAAGTGTGTTTAGGTCGCTCTGAACAGTTATAAAGTTCAAATATCCTTAATAATAAGTGTGCGAGCAGCTTGCTGCGAGCGCCGAGAAAAAAATTATAGTCTTGACTATGAAATAAGTGCAAAATTCGTAACTCTACAATACTTCTGGGGGGCTTTAATCTGGGGCCTTGGCCCCCTGGCCCCCCCCCCCCCCCCTAAATCCGCCTATGGGTGGCGTTGTAATATTTATTTAGTAATGTCCTGCAATATTTATTTATTTAGACTTACCAATTCATTTAACAAGAAATTAGGGAATATATGTTCTCTCGATGCGAGTGCGGCGCCGCATTTTGGGCATCTTCTGTGGAGCTCCACCGCTTTAGCTATACACGCGTAACAAAATGAGTGTCCGCACCGAGTCACGTACGCTTCGTCTATCAGCTCGAAACATACTGGACAGAGGAGATCACAGTCCTGCGGGAGAAATTTTTTATTAGACTAGTGGTACGTATGTCATAGCGTCTAACAGAAAATAATAAGAGTTTATCTACTATATTATGCATGTATTATACATATAAACCTTCCTTTTGAATCACTCTATCTATCAATAATTAGACCTTATTAAAATATGTATTATAATATATTAATATATATTTTGTGTTGTACAAAGTTTATTTTTATTTCATCTAAATATCGTAATTTCAAAACTTTGTTGAAATATGTACTATTCTATGCTTAAAATTCCTACGTTGCGTTTTTTTTTTTCTGTAATATGTAGTTTGAATATTATTTTTTATTGTAATTCAGAAATTGTATAGCCAACCAAGCACTAAACTATAATTAAAATGTAAACCTCTTGTTTTGGTCCTCACGACACAGACTCACGTCTAGTGTGAGAACCACAGTAAATACAATGTTGTATGTGCAAAATTATGTTAATTAAACATTTTCATTTTCATTCATTTTCATAATGAAAACTGCATCAAAATCCGTTGCGTAATTTTAAAGATATAAGCATAGGGACATAGGGACTCAGGAAGCAACTTTAATTTATACTATGTAGTGATATAGTAGAGAAACCCTGATAATAATTTTCTATTCATCATCATCATCATCATCCACTGCCACAGCCTTCCACATTCCTGCTGTAGCATGCCACATGGGATCCCGACAAAACTTCAAGAGTAGAACTGTCATCCCATACATTATATATACATCCCATATATTATTGACGACCTCTGTGGCGCGGTGGGCTAATACCCGCCTGCAACGCAGAAGGTTGCGGGTTCGATTCCCGCATGGGACAAATGTTTGTGTGATCCACAGATATTTGTTTCTGGTCTGGGTGGATTCAATATCTATTATAAGTATGTATTTACAAAAAAAAAAAAGTATATAAGTATTATATCCGTTACCCTAACCACCATAATACAAGCATTAAGTTGCTTAGTATGGGGTTAGGTGGCGCTGTGTGAAATGTCCTGAAATATTTGTTTATTATTTATTATTATTATTATTTATACATTGTGCTTTTGTGAATGTATGGGATGGCAGTTGACTAGACAGCAAGAGGTGTGACTGACGTGCCAAAAACTCCGTTTTGTCAAGTGTTTGTTCCATCTGGACCAGTGACGTGTTACACCGGCTCCACCCATTAACATATCTATGGTATTCTTCTGATCTGTGGTTGCAACAGTGGCTTCTTTATTCATTCAATCTATCTCTCTAATACATTATTACTAGGTTATTAAATGGAATGGTTATGGTTATTAATAGGATGTTAAATTAAGCACATGAAATAGTATAACTTAGGTATATTATATTTTTATTTTATTAGGCATATAATGTATATTTGTATTATATTATTATATAATATCTATGTATGTTTATTTTATTGAATATAATATAGATAAAAATATTTATATAATAACTTTGTTCTCTGTTAATTTGCATCACACCATCAACCCATGTGAATTTATTTTCTCCTCTCCCTGCATGGTTGTCTGGAAGAGATCGCTATTAGCGATAAGACCGCCAATTGTAACACTTAGTTTTTATATTGTTTTAGTTCTTAAGTTCTTTTTTAGGGTTCCGTACCTCAAAAGGAAAAAACGGAACCCTTATAGGATCACTTTGTTGTCCGTCCGTCCGTCCGTCCGTCCGTCCGTCCGTCCGTCCGTCTGTCTGTCAAGACCCTTTTTCTCAGGAACGGGTGGAGGTAACAAGCTGAAATTTATAGGAAATACTAAGGTTCATTGCCTCTTAGAGCTGTGAAAAATTCAAACTTCTAGGCCAACGCAATCAAAAGATATAGTCGAATATGTCGCAAATTTCAGCAAATTTTCGACATTACCAAATAAATCAAAACCTACGGGTCACTTCCCGTGAACTCAGAATCTTAAAATTTGGCACAAAGCAACTCCTTAGAGCACAGATAAAGGAAAAATTACGAAAACCATAAATTTTTATTTTCATCATATGAAAAAAATATTTTGAATAATTTTATACCTACTACCCCTTTTCTCATGAACGCGTAAACGTATTAAATTGAAATTCATATCAAATACTAAGGTCTACAATACCTTTAAACTGTAATAAAATCAAACCTCCATGTTAACGCATTCAAAAGAAACGGCAATTTTAGCCAAAATTTTAAACACACAACTACTCTCAAAAAACCAAAACCTACAGGGTACTTGCCGTGAACGTAGAATCTTGAAATTTGGTAAAAAGCAATTCCTTAGAGTAAAGATAAAGGAAAAATTGCGAAAATTCTACATTTTTAGTTACATCATATAAAAAATATTTTTAATAATTTCATACTTACTACCTTATTTCTCATGAACGCGTGCAGGTATTAAACTGAAATTCATATCAAACACTAAGGTCTATAACACCTTTAAGCTTTAATAAAATCAAACCTCTATCTCAACGCATTCAAAAGAAACAGCAATTTTAGCCGCATATTTTCAAACTCGCAAATACTCGCAAGGGAATCAAAACCTACAGTATATAATATTATACCCACTTTTCCTTAGGGTTCCGTAGAAAACCGTAGGTTTGTACGGAACCCTCGGTGCTCGAGTCCTACTCGTACTTGACCGGTTTTTGTATATTTTTGTGTTCCAATAAAGTAGTAGTTATATCTATCTATCAAGATTAGTATATGCAGCGTCTGTGCTTGAGGAGATGGGAGGCATCCTTCATGTTATGCAAGTGAACCCTGTCTTGTGCCTGCCCTGTTAACTTTTCTATTAGGCGCCACAAATAGGGATGTTGACTAATTTTTGGAATTGCTTTTATATGGTAGATAGACCCATTTCATACATGAATATTATATTTTTATGCAAAAATATGTGAAATTTCAATATAAAAATAAAAATATTTTATTAAATTCTTGTTAAAATGATTTAGCTCCGATCGAGCCACTTTTTTTTATGTGATGAAGTAGAAGACGAGCAAGACACTCTCCTGATGTTAAGAGATAACGCTGCCCAAAATCAGTACAGTGCTACTTAGGATTTCACAGTGATGTGAAATTCTAGGAGCACTGCACCAACGCTTCTCACTCAAGAGTCATAAGATGTTAAGACTCTTTAGCCCAGTAATTTCACTTGCTACAGTGCCCTCCTACCTGTGCACAGTAATGTTTGCACATCACTGCTCAGGCGGTAGAATAACTGGCACTGTTGGGGTACCCACCTAGACGACCTCCTGCAAAGGAAGTCTACCCCCGGTTCACTTGGGAATTTAACGGTTAATTACCTTGTCTTCCAGAGATCCACCCAAGCCACCAAGAGTAGTGGCCCCACTGCCTGATGCTGTAGAACTGGCCGCAGCTCCACTGGCTGCCGACCCCGACATGGCCTGATAAAAGATGGAGATAAAAGAATTCATTGTCATGTTATTTTTATAAGTCAGGACTTTTCACATTGGTATATTTAGTGTTAGTTTTACTAAAACAAGTATTGTTCACTTTTTTTTCAATAAAAGTATTTTACACAAACATAGAATATTAATTTTAATGATTTAAAAAGTTCCAAATGTGGCATAAAAAAGTTACAATGTTTGTTAAAGTTACATATAATTACGAATACTCATTAGAGAGATGGCAGTAAAAGTATTATTATGTGCCCTTAATTTGTTTAATTGCCGGTTCGAATGACATAAGGGTTAGAATGTTTATATTTAGCTTCAAATCAATACAACTAAAACAAGTGACCCTAAAGTGTTTTGATGCAGAAAAACTGATATTAAACATAAACTTACGTATTATTTCAGTGTCTCGACGAGTGTATTATCGGAGAAGCATGTTATTATTCGTAAATTTCTCGAATTAGCCCTTGTTTATCCAAATTCTTGGCTCTAAACATCCAGGCTATTACACCGATTAAGTTTATCACAAATCACAAGATTTTTGACACGTATTGAGTTTCCCCAAGCGATGTTCTGGACTATTCACTTTTGTACACTTCTGTCTGTGTAAATTCACACCAAAACTCATTCTTTACGAAAAGAAAAACACATTTTTTAGGTTTTCTTGATAATTTCGCCGTACGCCCGCACATCAGCTCGATTTGACATTGGTGGATTTATGTTGCCATTTTGCCATCATTAAAATTTTAATTAGGTCAATCGAGGGTCAAGGACTAGTGACGAAAATATTTTGCGCAAAATATTTGCGCAAAACCGGTTTTAGCTCGGGCACAGGTGTTTTTCTGGATATTATCACCGATAAAATTTTTCAATAATATACACACAATATAACTATTACCACAAAATATGTTTTCATTTTGAAAATAAATTATAAAAATAACAAAAAAATAACAAAAAAAACAAAGAAATTAAATATTCTCAGTGCGACATCTAGCGACAGATGCGCGAACCACGTGATATCAATTTGACAACTTTACCGACACTGTTTTTGAGTGATCTACTTTACCTTGATAGCAGACGCCATTTTGCTATTATTGCAAGAGGTTGCATTGCACTATCTGTTCGTCAACAATGTAAAGTGAAATGTTTCTTGGATTTTTGCTGTGATTGTGATGTGAAAGTGTAGTGTTCACCCCAAAAATATAAACTAGAACAATGGAGGAGTCCACAGAGGACGTAAATGTCCTTCCCGGTAAGCTTCAGACTTAGAAATTACATCTCGAAATAACATGTCCTATGTACGAGGTCGTGTAACGATGTTGCTTTCCCGATTTCAGAACTCTACTTTCTGATAGCGAAATTTCTTTCTGGAGGACCCCTGAAGGAAACTGCAAAGGTAAATTGGCTCGGGATATGTCTGGATGTGTTTTCTGTTACCGATTTGGTGGTAATTGAGATAATTTCTGTTGCAGACTTTGCTAAAGGAGCTCGAAACTGTAGAGGTAAGTTAGAGCTTTTCCTAGCCGGGCTCGAAGCTTATTGTTGTTTTGGTATCAAGCGCACGTGGATGCGGCTGTCAAACTTGCTGAAACTTCCTGAAAAAGTTTTTCTAAACTTTGTTTTTGTGGCAGGTGTTACCCCGACGCCTTGACTGGGAGGGCGACGAGCACTCACAAACTTACGATGAATTGGTGAGTTTCAAACATTATTTCTCGCTGAAAACTGTTTTTATTTACTTTCTGAAGCAAGAAATGCGATCTGAAATGAATATTTTACGGGAAAACGCCAAAATATCTTAAAATGTGTTTTACATAGAAATGATCGTAAAAATACGGTGGAAAGTCGAGAAAAAATATTTGGCTGGGTTTCAGTTAGAATTTTCATGTTTTCCTGAAAATCCTGAAATTATTGTTATATCATTCAATGGAGTAGACGGGTAACGACGTAATTAGATATATCGCTGTTTCTTTCTTTCTCGTAGATTTGTCATTGAATAGGAACTTCCGTCTCTTTCTAATGTACGATCCGTCTAGTAGTAGCAGGCGATTGGTTCGTTTTCGCCGAAACTGTACGAACGTTTCCGAAGTCGAGGCGTGGCGCCAAAAAACGAAAATAATTTAGTTTAATATCGTCTTAGTTTACGAGAAAAATAACTCATACCGAATTACTAATTATATAGTTGTATATATAAATGTAATTTACACTCGAGCGATGCGATGTTATTAAAGTTATAGCCAAAAAAGCTCGTGTTATGAATCTTACGACATAATATTATGAGGATGTAAATATTGTAAAATAATGAAACAATATGTGAAATTAGTGGATTTTAAGCTGTTAATGTGTACTAAAGTGAATAAACATGCCTCCAGGCGGCGCAATATTCGGAAATGTCGCATCTGCGGCTTGCGTCAGTTTGCGAGCGCGCTCTCAAACTGGCCCGGGCGGCGCCCTCGGCCTCCGCCCCGGGACAAGGGGTGGCCGCCCGCTTGTCCCTGCTGAGTGAGACGCTAGTCAGGTCTCCGCCGAAGTACCCGCTGTTTAAACAAGGACATTCTATTGGTGAGTAGGTTTTTAACTAAGTTTTTCAATTTCAATCAATTTATTTCGGAAATCTTTCTTCTTTTTTTTCATTTTTATTGCAACGGAAAATAAAAACTTCGATAAAAAACATAAATAAATGTACCTATATGTAATTTTGGTTATATTATTAATAACTAGATCCGCCCAGCGATTTTACTCGCAATGCAGTAGCCTGTGTTTCCAGGGTCTAAGCTATCTCTAACCAAATTTCAGCTCAATTGGTCCATTCGTTTAGGGGTAACAAACATGTATTCTTACAAACTATTGCGTTTATTATATTAGTAGGATAGGTAAGCCTTTGACCACGATCTTGGGTAATGTTAAGTGACGATGTGGCCGTAGATGGTTGCAGACTAAACCTAGAAGGCGGGATAAAACCCTGGCGTCATTGAACATCATGCCGGAACACTTTTTTTCCATCCCATTTTCTTTTAATTAAATTTACATGTTATTTTCCAGTCCGCCGCCTAATATCTCGCGAGTTAGGCATAGGCCACAGTACTTTAGCCGGTGGTCGCGGCGGCCAAGCCACGTTCCCAGCGCGGATGCTGTCAGCATTGCAGTTACAGCGACGCACTCTAGGGCACCTGTCCGCCGTCTACTGCCTCGTGTTTGATACTACGGGACGATATGTTATCACTGTGAGTACTTACAGCGACGTACTCTAGGGCACCTGTCCGCCGTCTACTGCCTCGTGTTTGATACTACGGGACGATATGTTATCACTGTGAGTGTTACAGCGACGTACTCTAGGCCACCTGTCCGCCGTCTACTGCCTCGTGTTTGATACTACGGGACGATATGTTATCACTGTGAGTGTTACAGCGACGTACTCTAGGCCACCTGTCCGCCGTCTACTGCCTCGTGTTTGATACTACGGGGCGATACGTTATCACTGTGAGTATGATATTTAATACTAGGAATTTGAATCCTACTTCTGAGGAGGGGTGTTCTTTATTTATAGGGTGAAAATGCGATGGAAAATTAAGGTACTAAGTAAGTTTTACTATCTACTGCTTTGTGGTTGATACTAAAGGAAGTTATGTTATCACAGTGAGTTTACATTTTGAATACATTATATTATGAATTTATGTGATCTAACTTCTGGGCCAGCTAACATATTGTGAATTTGTGTGATTCACTTCTGGGCCAGCGACGTAATACAATATGAATACCCATACAAAAATAGTATGACTGTTCTGAAGTTATCAAAGTACCGTGTTTTACTTTCTTTACTACTTTTCTTGTTTGACAACACGGGACGATATTTATTACAAGTTCTTATTTACCACTTGTCTGTTGTCTGTCTGTCAGTAATCAAATCTTTCAAATTTAATTTGATCCATATCACAGTATCCAATTGAGCTAAAATTTTGCATGTATAAATCGGATGACAATGCCATATTATTATGACATCGAGCTGATCTGACAATGGAGCTAGAAAGTGGCCATAGGAACTCCGTAATTAAACGACGCAACCCTATCAAGTTCGGGCTCATTTGATATTTCTTGACGAGTACTTTGGTGCTGGATGGTAATAATAATAAAAGTTTTTAAAAAGATTTTTTTTTAATTTCATTTGTTTATTTCATTGAACATTGTGCTAACTATATTTATTCCTTCCAGGGAGCCGACGACCTCCTAGTAAAAGTATGGAGCGCACTAGACGGCCGCCTGCTCAGTACACTACGGGGCGCCGGCGCAGAGATCACAGACGCTTGTGTGTCTCACGATGGTGCTTTATTAGCGTGCGGCTCTGTAGAGAGACTCGTCCGTGTGTGGTGCCTACAGACCGCGCAACCTAAGGCTGTGTTACACGCTCATGCTGGGACTATCACTTCGGTAACTATCATATTGGTAACATACTATCATATTGGTAACATACATAATTACCTCGATCACATACACTTTTAATCAGTTATAGACACTGTCACGTCAAAAATACACACTATCACATCGGTAATATAAACTATACATTATTAATCGTCACTATTACATTGAAAACACATACTATTACTTAGATAACACTAACCCACCAGAAACATGCACTAACATACACTATCACATTGATGACATGAACTATCATACCATTTACACACACTAACCCAAAGAAACATATACTATCTTATCAGTAATATACATTATTACATCGGTAACATACATTAGATAGATAGATAGATAACTCTTTATTGGAACACAGAAAATATACAGAAATAAACTTAAAAGTAAAACACAATATTATAATCTGTGTGTTACAATTGGCGGTCTTATCGCTAAAAGCGATCTCTTCCAGACAACCATGCAGGGAGAGGAGAATATTGGTATTCACATGGGTTTGTGGTGTGATATAATAATAATTATACAGTATATTAAAATAAAGTGTTTAAATACTTATCATATATTTTAAACACACACATCACATACACACATTACATACAGACATCACATACATTATCACATCGGCACTAAACACTCACACTATCACAACAGAAACGTATTATTACGTCGGTAACATTTACTACAACATCGGTATCTACTCTCTCTAACTGTTGGATCGGTAACATAATACATATGAAAAGAGTTTCATAAAGATTATAGAAAAAGAAGGGGTTCCTCAACATTTTTTAAATCTGTTTTAAACGGACTTTTCTTTTTCCCTTATTTTGCCCTTTATTTTCCTGTACCCTTCATATTTCATATACTATAAAATTGGTAACACACAGATTATCACGCCAGTAACACACAACACCATACAACACTAATATCTACCCATTCAACAGGTGCACTGGTCCCCTCCAGCCCGAGCAGACGTCCGTTGGCTGGCATCTACATCTACAGATGGATCCGTAGCGTTTTGGACTTGTTCACCGGACGGACAGTTTTTATCTCAACCGGTGCAATATGTGGAGAGAATGAGGCCGGGTGAGTGACTTATATTGTTAACTAACAAGCAAGTTAAGTGTTTTGCATATATGGATGTAGCCAATCTTCGCCTTAGTTAACAGCGTATATATCGAATATCGAGTGACGCTTTCTCGTTCGCACAATTTGACGAATTTTGAAATATAAATTCATGGAATTAATTTAATAAAAATTCCTCTTTACCAGCCGTCCATAAGATTATTGCACACATTTTAAAAGTGCTCTAATAGATAGATAGATAAACATTTTATTGCGCACAAAAATTAGAAACAATATACAACATTAAATACATTTTTTTTTATACTAGATAGGCCTACGTTTGACCACATCCCACCTGATGGAAAGTGAAAATGCGGTCGACGATGGATCACTAGAGATGCCTAGAAATGTACCTATTCACTCGTGCCTTGAAGATACCCAAGTTGTACCGCTCGGGAAACACGGATGACGGCAAAGTGTTCCAAAAGCGACCAGTTCTCATTAAGAACGACGAAGCGTCACGCTTGGTGCGGGCTGTAGGTAACGCCACTAAGTAAGGATGCCGCTTTGACGTCTGCCGCGACGTCCGTCGGTAGAATGGGCTTGGAGGAATTTTAGTATTTGAAAAAGAACAGTGTTACAATTGGTTATTGTATTGTTAACAGGAGCGTGTCACATGATATGCGCGGCATGGTCCCCGGGCGGTGCGTTCCTAGCGGCCGGCAGCGCTGACCATCACGTCAGGTTATACGCCGTACAACACGAGCCTACGGGACCTAGGCGGGTTAGTATTATAATTATACCTAACTAGCGGTCTGTCCCGGATTTGATAATATAGCCTATGTTACTCAGGGATAATGTAGCATTCTAATGGTGAAAGAATTATCGAAATCCGTCCAGTAGTTTTTGAGTTTATTCGTAACATACATACAAATATTTCCTCTTGTAATATTAGTATAGACTAGAAGTACAACGAACGAGACGCTCTTCTGATGGTATGAGAGAGAGTATTTTAGAATTGTCCATGATATTTGCCTGCACTCCTCCTATTATCCTGTCATTTTTTTTCCAGTAAAACAGGTCAACTGATAGAAGATGCTATTTTAACATTAAGTTAGTCCTAGCGTTGTGCTGAATAATAATATATTGTAATACTTTCGAAATAAAGATTGTATTATTAAAAAAAAAGAGATAACGCTGCCCATAATCAGTACTGTACAGTCAACTACAAAGAGATGTATTCATGTTAGTCTTACAAAATGAAGGAACTTTTAGTATGCAAAAATTATATTTACCCTTCGTGACATTTTCAGTATCCACCAAATCTTATACTATATTCAATTCATTTTAAATGCTATTATTATGTATCACCTAAGGAAAAGTAGTGGGATACATCATTGTTGCATATTAAACGAGTCGATGATAATATAAAGTTTGATTGCTTCTAGAAATGTCACGAGCCAAGGGTAGTTCATTGTGGCAAATGAAAATTAACTTCATTTTGTAAGCCTAACATGGATACATCTCTTTGTAGTTGACTGTACCACCCGAGATTTCACAATGTTGTGATGTACCTAACTGTAGAGTGACAACTAAGTGAAGACGCTCTCATGATGGTAAGAGATAATCAGTACAGTGTTACCTAGGATTTCACAATTATGTGAAATCTAGGAGCACTGCATCAACGCTTCTTACTCAAGAGTCATGAGATGTTAAGACTCTTTAGCCCAGTAATTTCACTAGCTACAGTGCCTATCGGAGCACAGTAATGTTTGCACATCACTGCTCAGGCGGTAGAATAACTGGCACTGTTGGGGTACCCACCTAGACGACCTCCTGCGAAGGAAGCAATAATAAGGGTGCAATAAAGAGTTTTCTATTCTATTCTAATGTCTCTGCTAACATTGCCTTTTAGTTTGGAACTTTGGTGATGCCTGCACATTATTCGGCATGTAACGATGCACAGCATCTGTGAGAGTGCGGGTTATACTTTCCTCTAATTTTCCTCTATTCCTTCCGTTTCCGGTCCAATTTTGCCAACATGGCGCCGCGTTCGCGCCAATTTTGCCTCGTGGTCTCAGGTAGCCGCCATGTTGTTTGGCGGGTTTCTGTCATAGCGTGTTTTACTTTCCGCCATAGTGCACGGCAATTTTGAAAAAAATATAATATTTATATTTTTTTATTTGCTTTAAGTGCTCAAAATACATTTTTGTTGTTGTCTAGTAGTATTAAATATATGCTTTAAAGTGTTGAAAGAGTTAAATATGGTGTCGCGCTTAAGTGAACCCTGTTTCGGTTACGGAGTAGGCTCGGACGTCTTCTACCAGCCGTTATCTAAAATGAAAACGACTCCGTGCCTACAACACTTGACAACAAGGTTAGTGAGCTCACTACTTTTTAAATGCATCAATATTTACGACCTATGTCTGATTAATTGGTATGTGTGGTTCGGCGTCCGGCTCGAAACCGGCGTCGGAGCCTACCGCCATGACCTTGAACAACGTGCTTTCGGCGTCCGGTCCGAAACCGACGTCGGAGCCTACCTCCGTGTCCTCGCTTGGCTCGCCTCCGGCGTCCGGCTCGAAACCGGCGTCGGGGCCTACCGCCATGACCTCGCTTGGGTCTCCTCCGGCGTCCGGTCCGAAACCGACGTCGGAGCCTACCTCCGTGTCTTCGCTCGGCTTGCCTCCGGCGTCCGGCTCGAAACCGGCGTCGGGGCCTACCGCCATGACCTCGCTTGGGTCTCCTCCGGCGTCCGGTCCGAAACCGACGTCGGAGCCTACCTCCGTGTCTTCGCTCGGCTTGCCTCCGGCGTCCGGCTCGAAACCGGCGTCGGGGCCTACCGCCATGACCTCGCTTGGCTCTCCTCCGGTGTCCGGTCCGAAACCGACGTCGGAGCCTACCTCAGTGTCCTCGCACGGCTTGCCTCCGGCGTCCGGTCCGAAACCGACGTCGGAGCCGACCTCCGTGTCTTCGCTCGGCTTGCCTCCGGCGTCCGGCTCGAAACCGACGTCGGAGCCTACCTCCGTGTCCTCGCTCGGCTTGTCTCCGGCGTCCGGTCTGAAACCGACGTCGGAGCCTACCTCCGTGTCTTCGCTCGGCTTGCCTCCGGCGTCCGGCTCGAAACCGACGTCGGAACCTACGTCCATGGCCTCGCTCTGCGTCGGATCCTAGACTTCGCTTGGCTTGCCTGTAGCGTCCGGCTCAAACCGGCGTCGGAGCCTGCCTACATGACCTCGCATAACGTGCTTCCGGCATCTGGTTCGAAACCGACGTTAGAGCCTGTCTCCTTGTTCTCACATGGTTTGCCTCCGGTGAAACCGGCGTTTGTGCCTAGCACGGTGGATTCGCATGACATTGCTACAGCGCCCAGTTCAGAACCAGTGTGGATGCCTGCCTGACGGTTTCACACTCTGTGGCTGTAAACTCGAAGCTTTCACCGGATGATCATGGCTTTTCTAGAATTCGCCGTTGCGGCAGTTAATAATAATATAAGTGTTAGCAGCCATATGTAATATATTACAATCTCAGCGAGAATCGTTAATCTATATATTTGTAACAATTAGTGAACTGGCCTGCTACCCCTGATATAATACGAACACCGATGCTGTGCATCGTTTATGCTAAATATCGGGGCCCCAGAGCATGTTTTCAAAATGATTGTGGGAATGCGTCTGCCATTTATTTCCAAAACAACTCTTTTTCGCCTATCAGCGAATGTGCTACTCCAGTATCAGACTATTGGCTAATTCACTCCCACTACGATTGATGACAATTTTCAATGTACATTGCTGCGTTTGTTATTTTACTCATATTAAAAGGTTTAAGCAAGTAATGTAATTTTGTCTATGTATTTACGTGTCGTTGGGCAACAGCCAGTAGGTCCTCAGACTGCAGATAGAAACATTGTTGAAAAGGGTGTTAGAGATACTGGATCAGCAACACCTGGGACCCAGTTTTCTATCAACTATGTTCTTAGTCAAAATGAGCCATGGTTCAATATTATATTATACATATACCTATATATAGGTATATATTTTTTCAATCAGCATAGTACCCTAGTCATTCAGACTCATATATCACTATCAAGTGCACAACTTTTTCTAAAAGTCTCATTGGATGGTGAGTCTAGACCTGTCTTCAGCACATGAGCACTGCGTTTCTCGAGGATGGTTTAGAACGGCCAAGTACTTCAGATGAACTGTTTGCCCTTCGATCTGTCATGCGCATCGAAGATGCGACAAGGGCGCATCAGAATGATTTTTTGCTAGCATACCAATCCAGAACACTTCTCTAAGAGTAGGTGAAAAATGTGATGGATACACTCACTGGCCTAGGTTGGACCATCAACCAACACGGGTGGCATTGCAATCATAACCCATTTTAAGAAGCAACGTCATATTATGTTTACACTAAACGATGACGGTACGGTCGGCACGAATCCGAAGAAAATACAAGTGAGTTTATGCCGTTTATTTACAAAGATACAACGTCATATGGTTCTACAATCGGACAATCATACGGTGGTGGTAGTAGGGCATCGTAATTGTCGGAACCCAGGGTCGAGCCTAGCTTCGACCATTATATCCGTGAGTTTAAGTCGGTTGTTTACATAGTACGAGTAATATGGATAACACTCACGTTAGTTTTCAAACCGCAATCCTACGGTGATAACGACCAGACAATATCAGGCACCTGGAAACCAGTGCTTTATTCAAAAGGAAGGCGATACGCGGTTAAAACCACTGCTGGAGATGTCTTATAAACTGCTAAATCTGGTGGACAAATGGAAAATCTCCATAACGGCCAAATATCTCCCAGGAGAATTCAAAATAATCGCCGACAATTTATCTAGAGATATCGGAATGGAATCTGTTTCCATCAGCTCTCAGGAGTATTTTTCGCCACTTTGTGACTTCTTAGATCAACTTATTTACAAGCAAAAACGACGGTTGGGGCCAAATACGTGACAAAGATTGTTGGGGCTTCTCGGCCAGCTTTTGCAATGCCCTCAGACGATCAAAGAGGTTTCACCTGGCGTGGATATTCCCTCCACCAAGTTTGCTTCCACGAATCTCTCACCACCTGAATTCGGCGCAGGGCACATACCTGATAGCTCCAATGTGGACGAAAGTATTTTGGCTCCCGGATCTTCGCAAGCAAGTGTTGAGCAAACCAACGAGGATCAGGAACCCGGATCGAGTACCAATAGACCGGGCCACCACCTCGAGTTCAGGACATGGACCTATACGTTTAGGAGATTGTCGGTGGGTGGTATAGCTCAGGAATGGTCTAAGTTCGAGCGATCTTAAGATCTGGCTGGAGAGAATCTACTTTGAAGTCCTTGAAGACCTGCTTGGACTCGATGGATCAATAATATATAAATATACCCAACGGCTCCACCCTTGCAAGATTTTAAGCTTATTTATTTCTTGTAGAAAACTTAGCTTATCCTACTGTTTTGCTTCACAAATGAGTTCTTTTTGTTTTGGTGAACCGGCTCAAAATGAGAGCCTTAATTCTAATTCTTTAGTCAGTCACATATTACGGGCTATATCTCTGCAAATAACTAAATTGGTGAAACTGCCAATTTGGGATCCAGGTGATCTGGTTGCCTTGCTCCAGTCTAATTCACCAATATTAGATTCATTACTTTAAGCATCACGTAGGCTAGCTTGTTTGCTGTTGCTGGCATCAGGGAGAAGGGTGTATAATCGTACTCTTTTGAAAATTTCACCACAGCTTTATGAAGATAATGGAAATTTTATTATTTTACATCCAGCTTTCGGATCTTAAACCGATGCAGCTTCGTTCAGGCAATCAGGTTGTAAACTTTTATCCCATTGTGATAAGAATGTTTGTCCATTGCATTGGTTACGTATGTTGTAAATTTGGGTGGACAGCAAAGAACAGCTGACTGTCACGATGCCTTGTTCGTTACAATACGAATTCCCATTCATGCAGCTTCGCGCACTGTAATTAGTAATTGGAACGAGACCGAGTTGAAATAAGCGGTATATCAGCTTCTTCTGGCAGCATGCGCACAGCTGTTGCGTCGCTTAATTGATATGAACATTCCCCTATAGGAGAGATTATTGCGCTAGGCAATTGGCGTAGAGAACATACGTTTGCCAAATTTTGTTGTACGCAAATCATAGGTGAACCTGGCTTATCTCAGATTAATTTAGCTGTGAACTTTGAGCCAATTTAATGATTCCAAGTTTGTTTCCATCACTGAAATTAAAATGTAGATTCTACTACATGTCTTAATTTTCATTACTTGTAATTTAACATTAATTGCATAATAATTCTATTTATGATTTGTTTTCTTAAGGCTCACAATGAGAAAAAGTTTGATTGTTACAATTATTCATTGTATGTATATCTTTTTACATTCATTGTATTGCCGTTCTGTGGTCACCAGGAGATACAAACACGTCTCTCACAGATGCTGTGCATCGTTACATGCCGAATAATGATGCAAGTTTTACACAAAAATAAAACTTGTATTATTTAGCATAAACGATGCACAGCATCCCAATAAGGGCTCCTGGAGACTCCTATGACAGAAACCCGCCAAACAACATGGCGGCTACCTGAGACCACGAGGCAAAATTGGCGCGAACGCGGCGCCATGTTGGCAAAATTGGACCGGAAACGGAAGGAATAGAGGAAAATTAGAGGAAAGTATAACCCGCACTCTCACAGATGCTGTGCATCGTTTATGCTAAATAATACAAGTTTTATTTTTGTGTAAAACTTGCATCATTACTGTAACTTCTATACTAATTTGTGTAATATAATTATAGTTTTTTCTTTTTAGATTTTGGAAACGGCCGTACACGGTGATGCAGTGGACAGCATTGCTTGGGCGCATAGAGGTCTCAGATTCGTCTCTGGAAGCAAGGTACATTATAAAACAAGTTAAATTTTAAAAATACTTTTTTAAAACAAGCTTTTATTATTATTACCATCTAGCATCATAAAGTGCTCGTCAAGACGAATCAAATGAGCCCAAACTCGATGGGATTGCGTCGTTTAATTACGGAGTTCCTAAGGCCACCTTCCAGCTTCATCATCAGAGCTCGATGTCATAATAATATTGCATTGTCATCCGATTTATACATGCATTCAACATTTCAGCTCAATCGGAAAACGTGAATTGGGTTAAAATAAACTTCCAAGATTTGATTACCAACAGACAGATGAAAGTAAATAAAAACTTGTAAGAATACATTTGTATGTTGGAAACCTTTTTCCATTAAATTTTGCAAAAGAGCTCCATTTTAACTTATATTTTATGCCATTTGATTTCATTGCAGGACGGTAGTGCAGCGTTGTGGACGTTGCACGCGACGCAATGGCGGCACGTTTTGTTACTGCCTGACGTCACACAAAATGAAGGAAAAAGGCTTAAGGTAAATCAATAAGTTTTTTAACTTTTTTAGAGTGGGGGCCAAAAGTGGCTAGGATAGTCATTTCAGTACGTTAAATGTGAGGGGAAGTATGGAAAATAAAATTGAGGTGGTATAGTTGAGGAAGCGAAAGAGGTGTGACAGGATCGTACCAAGTGAAGGGAAATAGTTTCTGCCTACACCAACAGGTAATTGTATGTATGTGTGTATGTAGACCTTAATAAACGGGGTCAAAATAAATAAATATAAATACATATTTCAGAACATTTCACACAGCGCCACCTAACCCAAAACTAAGCAACTTAATTCTTGTGTTATGGTGGTTAGGATAACGGATATAATATGTATTTTTCTTTTTGTAAATACATACTTATAATAGATATTGAAAGCCACCCATATCAGAAACAAATATATGTGGAACATTTGTCCCATGAGGGAATCGAACCCGCAACCTTCTGCGTTTCAAGCGGGTATTAACTATTAACCCACCGCGCCACAGAGGTCGTCAAATAATGATAATATTGTTAATTTCAGGTGACAATGGTGTGTTGGGATTGCAGCGATGCATATGTTATGACTGCAGTCTCCGATAATACAATCCGGGTGAGTTTTTTATACTTTTTTCAGACGAGTAAGACGCTCTCATGATGTTTAGAGATTTCGTTGCCCATAATCAGTATAGTGCTGCTAAGGATTTCTCAATTTTGTGAATAAAAATAATAATAATAATTGGGGTTTATACTCCAACAGAACAGCCCTACTTACACTGTCAGAGTCAAATCACAATTTATCGATTGTGTGGCCAACCTATATGTTGCAGTTTCAGGTCGTCGAGATTACTACTGTGCCTGCAACATGACCTAACGACTGCCTCCTACATATCTTATAGGAAACAGCCGGGACACACAGTTTTGCGTGCCGCGCCGAAACACGATATCGTCCAGGCGAAAATCTTTGCCACACTGAGATTTGAACCCAGGACCTTCGGCTTACAAGTCGGACGTATGACCACTGGGCCATGGACGCTACAGCATGTACACGTGATATGCATGCTAGGGGAGTGGATGCAGATATGACGGATGATAGAGCAGAATGGAGATAACCTATAAATTGTGATTTGACTCTGACAGTGTAAGTAGGGAAACATGTTCTGTTGGAGTATAAACACCAATTATAAATTATAATTATTATACGAAGTTCAAGGCAGACCGACATCAGTAGGTTAAATTTGAACAGTGACCGTGGATGAGTGCTTCGGCGTACCCACTGCCCCGGCATTAAGGCGTCCCGCGGGAAAACCCACAGGATTTTTAGGTTTATCTTCGGCGGGGGAGTCCCACATACCGCTACGCACCACCCGGCGTGGGGTGATGATGCGTAACGCATTTTTCCTATTTTTTAAGTAAGTTTTACCGGGGGTAGACTTCATTTGCACTCGCTCGTCTAGGTGCGGGTATCCCAGCAGTGCCAGTTATTGTACACCCTGAGCTATGTGTGAACATTACTGTGCACTGTAGCTAGTCACATTACTGGACTGAAGACTCTTAACATCTTATGACTCTCAAGTAAGAAGCGTTGGTGCAGTGCACAGGGGAGCACTGAATAAATATACTTAACTAAACTGAAGAGTCTTAACATCTTATGACTCTCAAGTAAGAAGCGTTGGTGCAGTGCACAGGGGAGCACTGAATAAATATACTTAACTAAACTGAAGAGTCTTAACATCTTATGACTCTCAAGTGAGAAGCGATTCCGCAGTGCACGCAGAATTTTATCTTTATAAAATACTGGGTAGCACTGTACTAATTATGGGCAGCGTTATCTCTTACCATCGGGAGAGCGTCTTGCTAGGCTTCTTGCTTCGTTATTTAAAAAAAAAATTGACAGTATTATATTATGGCCATATTTTAAGTAACCTAACTTGTTCACAGGTATGGTGCTCCAGAACGTGTCAACAGATTCGTTCGCTCCACGGTCACAAAGACGAGGCGTACGTGTTAGAAGCTCACCCGTTCTTACCCGGAGTGTTATTGTCTGCGGGACACGATGGACAACTGTTTGTTTGGGACGCACAACATGGAGAGGTAAACTAAAAATATCTTTAATTATTATTTACTAGACCAGATTTGATGATATGTTACTCGGGGATAATGTAGCATTAAATGGTGAAAGAATTATCGAAATCCGTTCAGTAGTTTTTGAGTTATATTCGTTACAAAGTAAAGTTACTTTATTCCGCCTTCTAGGTTCAGTATGCTTCCCTCTACGGCCCCATCGTCGCTAAATACCATGTAAAATCGCTAACCTATTGTTAATTTAACAAAACAGTGGCTACAGATTACCAAATCATTCCCGTTCCCGTGGGAATTTAGCTAAATCCTTTATTATTACTCGTCTAGGTATGAAAAAGGAATCTACGTTCCTGTCATTCTAGGTTCAATGGTTTCGTCTCTACGATGATGAGTCAGTCAGGTTCCCTCTTTATATAAGTACATATATGGATAAGTATATAGTATAGGTATAGAGTATAGCCCCGAAGCGTACGTGTTAGGAGCTCACCCGTTCTTACCCGGAGTGTTATTGTCTGCGGGACATGATGGACAGTTGTTCGTTTGGGACGCACAACATGGAGAGGTAAAGTTACTTTACTAGTGAACCCGCGCGCACTTCGAAAATGATGTGTTTATCTTCTATATTATACATGAATTAGGTATTTATAATTATTAGCTTAATTCCAAATTTAAGTCTTTTCGGCGTAGTGGTTCCCGTTCCCGTGGGAATTTCGCAAAATCCTTGTTTGCATTCTAGGTAGTAAAAGGAACCTACGTTCCAAATGTTATCATCATGCTAGGTTCAGTGGTTTCGTCTCTACGATGATGAGTCCGTCCGGATCTCTATTGTTGTAGTTGCGTAAATAGGGACAGACGCGGGGTGAGATTTTGTTTTATACTATGTTTTTTTTATGTGATTAAGTAGAAGACGAGCAAGATGCTCTCCTGATGTTAAGAGATAACGCTGCCCATAATTAGTACAGTGCTTCTTAGGATTTCACAATGATGTGAAATTCTAGGAGCACTCGTACTCAAGAGTCATAAGATGTAATGACTCTTTAGCCCAGTAATTTCACTAGCTACAGTGCCGTCCTACCGGAGCACAGTAATGTATGCACATCACTGCTCAGGCGGTAGAATAATTGGCACTGTTGGGGTCTGTTGGGGTATGTTTGTGTGATCCACAGGTATTTGTTTCTGGTCTGGGTGGTTTTTCAATATCTATAATAAGTATGTATTTATTATTATTATTATGTCGCTCTTTAACACGGGCTAACCCCGGGCCTTTTTATAGGCGTACACGGAGACAAGAAGTCCAACGCGCAGAGGCCCTTTTGAGCTTTTAATATAAATGTAATGGGTGACAGTTATTGGAGTCTGTCTGTGAGTCCATCCATAGAAAATGGGCTCAAAGACAGTCTCCGCCAAGTGACAGGACTATTGCTAATTAATGGAAACTACTTGAACTAGGCTATGGATGTGCATTCTAAATGGATGGTTAATGAGGCTATTGCTAGGACTACGGCACCTGCCACTTCCGTCCCATTAGGAAATATATAGGCAGGTGATGACTCGCCACTCACTAAACGGGCCCCCATAAAGGCCGGCATTACATAGCCGACGAGAAGGGCAACGTTGGTGCAAGTGGCTGGAGGGGGAGAGGTGTCCCTGGACTTTAAACACGTAGGCCAACTCGCCACTTATGCTTCACATCCTCCCTCCGAGCGTGCAGCTCTCGCGACTCCACTCTGGCCGGCCAATGAAGGCAAGCACAGAGGTGGGGGACTGTTCCTCGTCAGTGTTCACTCCGGCCGCCGGTGAAGGCAAGCCGGAGATGAGGAACAGGATCCTCCCCTTATTATTATTATTTAATAATGCACAAGCAGCTCTGTGAGCTGATGCGTGCATATCACTGCACTTGTGTTTATTGGTTTTTTAAATGTTTGTCAAGTCTATTTTTAAAATTATTCACTGATGTTGCATTAATAACTGTTTCGGGCAAATTGTTCCACTGTTTAGTGACTCGGTTTGGTAAAAAGTGTTTGCCGGGGTTGCTCGTGTGTGTGGTCTTCATAAGTTTCTTAGAGATTTACAAAAGAAAAGTATATAAGTATTATATCCGTTATCCTAACCACCATATTACAAGCATTAAGTTACTAAGTTTGGGGTTAGGTGGCGCTGTGTGAAACGTCCTGAAATATTTATTTATTTTATATTTTTATTTACCCACCTAGACGACCTCCTGCAAAGGATGTCTACCCCCGGTATGTTGTGATTAAAAGTGAAGAGACTCGATAGACTCCTAAATACTGAGATCTATAGGTATATACCCAGTTTCTATGCAAAATAAAAATCTAAATCATTATCTTTACAGGTTTTAGCCCACTTTCACAACAAGATCGAAGGGCAAGGCGACGGCGCGATCTTCGACGCCAAATGGGGTGGAGGCGCTCACGTCGCTGCGTCTGATTCCCACGGACACCTTCTATTGCTGGGCATCGGTTCTGGACATAAACTGCTGAAGCAACTGCCCACTGAGCTGTTCTTTCATACTGATTATAGACCTCTAGGTGAGTCATTAGAACACTAGAATTTAACTAGGGTAGGCTTCCTTTGCAGGAGGTTGACTAAATGGAGGATCTGCTTCTTCGAAGAGTAAGAAACGGTAGGCGAGTGGTTAACACAATAGATCCCAATGGGTCGATGTGTTGCTGACTTGGTCAGCCCCCTATATACCTAGTCAGGTCATAAATTCTGTCACATGTTTAATATAAAATTATTGGAACAAGTTTATTTATTATGTAACCATTTATATACCAAAATGAACTTAACAAAACATAGATTCTTATGACAATAAAGTTTATTCAAAATGACCTCCGTGATTTTGAATACAGGCCTTCAATCTGCGCGGCCAGTCGTCTATCGCAGCACGAACGAGGTCCATGTCAATATCGGCTGCTGCCTTAATCAAGGATGTCTTGAGTGACTCCAAATTGGGATGAGGCTTTGAGCACGCCTTTTCCTCCAAGTGTTGCCATATCTTGTAATCTAACGGACTCAAATCTGGACTGGAGGAGGGCCAGTCTTCGTGCCGGATGAAGTCGATTTCACGCGCCGCCAGCCAGTCTTGTGTGCTCTTCGCTCTATGAGCTGGCGCCGAATCTTGTTGGAATACCCAGTGCCTGTTATTGAACATGGTATGAGAAACAGGTTCCACAAGGTTCGTCAGGACTGTATTTTGATACACAACTGCATTCGTTTTTACACCTTTCTCACAAAAATGTACCTCTGTTAAGCCCTAATAAGAAACTCCCAACCATACCATGAGCGAGGATGGAAAACGACCTCGTTGGACACGCGGAATACGGTTGCTCGCTTCTTCACTACTGTGTGCGTACACCTTATCATTTTGTTTGTTGTAGCTCTCTTCTACGGTAAAAATTTTTTCATCCGAAAAAAGAATTTCTCGATATTTTTTTCTCGCGTACCGCTTCAACAAAGCGCGGCATCTCTTCAGTCTCAGGTCCATTAGACGAGCATTTAAACGATGTCCTGTTTTTCTTCGATATGCCCGAAGCCCTAAGTCTTCATTTAACACCCTTTTCACCGTGGTTCTGCTTAACCCCATCTGAAGGGCCAACAGTTTCTGCTTACGTTTGGGATTTCTTCGAATTCGCGCCTTCACAGCTTTTATCACTGCTGGAGTCCTAACAGACCGAGGGCGACCACTTCTTGACCTGTCATCTACACTAGAGTCTTCATTGTATCGTTTGATGGTACGATAAACGAATCTTTTGGTTATATTCAAATTTTTCAGTATGTCAAAAATTTGAATTGGCGCGTAACCGCAACGATGCAACGCAATAACTGCAACACGGTCTTCTTTAAGCGTCCACTCCATATTTAAAAATGAGTAAAATTCTAAAAAGTATACATTTTTATTTTCATGAACAATTCGAAATTCGAATTCAATAAACTTTTTGTGGCCAGCATTCTAAAAGAAAAGTTTTTACTGTGTGACAATACTTATGACCTGACTAGGTAAAATTAGATAAATGGAGGAACCCACTGAGCTGTTCTTTTACACTGATTACAGTCCTTTAGGTGAGTCACTAGAACACTAGAATTTTCCCTACTTGGAACTGTGTATCCCAAAGGAGTATACCGGGAGTAGGAGAAATAGGGAGGGGAGGAGTATATCTAGTTTACCGGGGGTAGATTTCCTTTGCAAGAGGTCGACTAGATAGTGGATCCCACTAAAAGAAAGAAACCTATACTCCTTTGGGATACACAGTTCCAAGCAAGGAGGTAAAATTGGTGAGAATATAGTCAGTCTTTGATAAGATATGTGACGTCACAAGTTTCTTGATAACTCTTCCCGTGGATGCTGTAGATGCGAATAGGGATGTTGACACATGTTACGAATTCATATAAACTTATGTTTTTCACATAAAAGACAGTATTTAAAAACCTATAATCACATTTTAAGGATCTATTAACAAGCCAAAATTGAATAAAATCAATTTTAATTTCAATAATTTTTACTTATTGTTACGCGAATGCGAACGCCAATCAGAGCGCGTGACGTCACACCACTGGCACGCACCGCACCGCTGACTTACGCTTCTTAAGAAATGTTCCTGATTTCGACACATTTTAATTATTCATAACTTAAAAACCACTGAACCGATTTTGATGCAACTTATACTGTGCCCTAAGTTGGTCCGAATTTAGGCAAAAAAAAAGTCAATAACCAAAATGGATCTTATATTTTCAGAGAGACATTTTAGTTATTGACTTTATTTTTGGTTTTATGGACCAACTAAGGGCACAGTATAAGTTTCATCAAAATCGGTTCAGTGGTTTTTAAGTTATGAATAATTAAAATGTGTCGAAATCAGGAACATTGCATAGGAAGCGTAAGTCCAGGCAGTGGTGTGACGTCACGCGCTGTCAGATGACAGTTCGGAACGTTTTAGCCGGAATTCAAAAAATCATTTTTATTTACGTATTTTTAAATTGAAATTTCATATATTTTTGCATAAAAATATGATATTCGTGTATAAAATGGGTCTATCTATCATATAAAAGCAATTCCAAAAATTAGTCAACATCCCTATTAACGGCCACCCTACACTCCAAACGAATTATAATATTAACCAGCGAGGTTAGACAAGCGCCAATCGTTTGATGATATCGCTAAAAAATGTACTGAGATGACAGTCGTTGTCGTTTGTTTTTCGATAACTAATGTCATCTCAGTAAATTTTTTAGCGATAGCGACAAACGATTGACGCTTGTCTAGGCCCCTGGGAATAGACTTCCTTTGCAGGAGGTCGACTAGGTGGAGATACATACGAGGGGCGGCTGATAAGTTCGCGGCCTAAGGTACTTAGCAAAGACTAATCATCTCTGTACTGATTCCACTAATTGCAGGACTCAGTGGTAGTATAAATATTAAGTTTTTTTTTAAATAGGCTCATTATCTTTCGAGCTATCGGCATACAACATCACCATGTCTACTAATACTGGAAATTCACGCAATTTAGAGCACCGCGCAGTGATTAAATTCCTTGTGAAGAAAGGAAATACCCCGAAAGAGATTTTTTATGAAATGTCATCGGTTCTTCAGGAATCTGGACCTTCATATACGACTGTCAAAAAATGGGCACGATTATTTCAACAAGGTCAAGAGACCTGTAAAGATGACCCCCGTCCGGAACGACCGGTAACCGTAGTGACTAGAGAAAATGTCGAAAATTTTGAAAAAATTGTATTGGCCGACCGTAGAATTAAAATGTGGCAAATAGCTGAAGAATTGTTAATTAGCAAAGAACGTATCGGAGAGATTTCACACCAACATTTGCACGTGAAAAAAATTAGTGAATGTTAGGTATCGCGAATGCTCACGCCGCTTGACAAGCAGCGACGACTCGCATGTTGCGAAGAGTTTTTGGAATTAGCCAAGGGCAACTTGGACGGAATTTGTAACCGAATAGTGACCGTAGATAAAACATGGATACGTCAATATGATTCTGAATCAAAACAAGAATCCATGCAATGGAAAAACAGGGGGAGAGGCCACCGAAAAATTCAAAGTCGAAAAGTCGGCGTCAAATATTATGGCAACCATTTTTTGGGATAGTGAGGGAGTTTTATTAGTTGATTACCTTCCTAAAGGAACTACAATGAATGGTCAATATTACGCTAATTTATTGACTCAGGCACGTGAAGCAGTAGTTCAGGAGAGACGTGGAAAATTGGCGCGCGGTGTGATGTTTTTGCAAGACAACGCACCAGTTCACACCGCTCGCATTGCACTGCAGGCCTTAAAAGACACAGGGTTCTCTGAAATTGACCACCCACCCTACAGCCCGGACCTGTCTCCCAGCGACTTTTTCCTTTTTTCAAAATTGAAAAAGGAGTTACAAGGCCGAAGATTTTCAGACGACAGTGAGATGAAAGCAGCCGTGGAAAGCCATTTTCAAGAGCAATCTAAAGTTTTTTTTTTCAACGGGTTAAAAGCCTTATATTCACGATGTGAAAAGTGTATTTCACTTGAAGGGGATTATATTGAAAAATAAAAAATATAACATATTATTTTTTTATCATTAAGTACCTTAGGCCGGGGACTTATCAGCCGCCCCTCGTACATATGAGGTCAGTCTATGATAACAAGTGACGTCACAGGTTTCTTAGTAACTCTTACAGCCTACCAATAGTACACCGAGATATATCTGTAAGATTATTTTTCTTCCTTCTTTTTTCTTTTTTACATAATAATATTATAACTCTATGGTAGTAACACGTGTATATTTTTTTACAGTTCGTGACGCCCTAGGGGGTGCCCTAGACGAGCAAACAGAAACTCCCCCCCACCTAATGCCGCCCCCCTTCCTGGTCGACGTGGAGGGGGCCCCCCACCCTCCTGAGTTCCAACGTTTGGTGCCTGGAAGAGAAAACTTGGCGTTAAACCAGCTCATACCCGCCGCTGATGTTACTAGGAATAGGTGAGAATTTCATTATAATGAGTGTAGAAACATTTAGAATAGAATAGAATAATCTTTATTGGAACCAAAGAAAATTACAATTTTACTTAATATTAGCACTGAAATACATTTATTACGCAAAGAAGTCAGAAGACGTGCAAGACGCTCTCCTGATGGTAAGAGATAACGCTGCCTATAATCTGTACAGTGCTACTAATTCTAGGAGCACTGCACTATCGCTTCTTACTTGAGAGTCATAGGATGTTAAGACTCTTTAGCCCAGTAATTTTACTAGCTACAGTGCCCTCCTACCGGAGCACAGTAATGTTTGCACATCACTGCTCAGGCGAATAACTGGCACTGTTGGGGTACCCACCTCGACGACCTCCTGCAAAGTAAGTCTACCCCCAGTAAAAATGGTTATTCCACTGCACTGCACAAGGGCGAATCCAGGATTTGGTCCTGGGGGCCAAGGTGCAGACGAACAAAAATATTATAATTTTTACTACGAAAAGTGTGTGTTTAGCTCGCTCTGAACAGTTAGAAAGTTCAAATATCCTTAATAATAAGTGCGCGAGCAGCTTGACGCGAACGTCGAAAAAAAATCTTGACCATGAAATATGTGTAAAATTCGTAACTCTACAATGCTTCTGGGGGGGGGCTTGGCCCCCTGCCCCCCCTAAATCCGCCTATGGCACTGTATCAACGCGTTTACTCAATTTGGAACATCTGCAACATTTTGCTGGCCCTTCTAACCTTTCTATAAGCATCTTACGTGATCCATCGTCGACCGTATTTTCACTTTCCATCAGGTGGGATGTGGTCAAACGAGGCCACCAATTACTGAAATTAATTGGGCCATGAACGCTTTAATAAATGTGTTTTTTTCGTTACAGGATAGATCTAATGATCGAAGCGTTAGCAGCAGAAAGAACGCCTCCATTCAACGGCGAGGCGCGCGGAGTTTGGCGCGGGGAGGGCGTACGTCACACCGCAGGGTCTTGGCAAAGTGGGGACCCACTATTAGTACCCCAGAACATGAAGCCTGTGGTCTGTGCGCTCTCGGCTGCGCATACTGACCTTATATTGGAAGCTAGGTTAGCTATACTATATACACTATACTATATATACTATTTTTAGCTATCTAAAGTAGGAATTATTAGTTATTATTTAATATTTAGTCTTAATTCCGCTCTAAATTTGTGATAGTAACTAAGTTTTAAGAGATGGCGAGGAATTCAAACGTTACCAAAATAGTAATTAACATTTGTATTCCTCGCCATCTCTTAAAACTTAGTTAGACTCACAAATTTAGAGCGGAATTAACACTAAATATTAAATAATAACTAATAATTGTTGTGATAGAGTTCCATTAATTATAATCTAAAGCAGGTTTCTTTAAAAAAAGAAATGCAAACGGCAATAGCCACTTTTATATTAATTACTCAAAATATCAATAAGAATTGAATACTTTGTGATATTTTTACTAATTCACAACCATTATTCGGAAGCTTACTGCATTAAAACGTCTATTCGGCACCTCGCTGCCTACAAACCCTGCCGAAATCGTTGCAAACTCGCGCGACCTTGAGTTCAACCGCTTCTAGGGAGTCACATTACTGTATATCTCTTTACCGTGGTAATATAACGTAATATTCTAAGTGTAATGTACATTTCAGCGCAGAACTGAACGAGTTCGAGCGCAGTTGGTACAGACGTGAGATGCGGCGCCGGCCCGTCATGATCAGTACCGCTACTGATGGCGGAGTGCGGAGAAGGAATAACAAGCGGCACAATAATAATGTTAGGAAACTACCACATCCGACGGTAAGTTGCCTATACAACTACTTATATTGTAAACTAAATCCCACCAAAACATTCTGTAAAAAACTAGCCAAGTCTCGATGGAGCTGCTTGTTTATCTCTAAAAAATAATGAAATCTAGACAAAGTCGTGCCAAGTCTAAGGTACCTTATTGCGATTTATTTATTATTATAGTTAATGTTGTGTGACTTGGCCGTTGAAGGGTACACAAGGGTATTATACCAGGTGCTCGATCTAGACAAAGTCGTGCCAACGTGTATACCCTTCATCGGCCAAGTCACACAACATTAACTATAATAATAAATAAATCGCAATAAGGTACCTTAGACTTGGCACGACTTTGTCTAGATTTCATTATTTTTTAGAGATAAACAAGCAGCTCCATCGAGACTTGGCTAGTTTTTTACAGAATGTTTTGGTGGGATTTCACTTCTTTTTGTAGAAACACTATATTATAAGGTTACTATAAGGCCGACAGACAGACAGGTAAGTAAATAAAAGCTTTACACAATTAAAGGAAAGTAAATAAAAGCTTTACACAATTTTAACCATTGACTGCAAATGTAACTTTGTAATCCTATACATTTATATGAGATTACAAAGTTATTTATGCAGATTAATTATCTCGAAAACGAGACCGAAATTGCATGTTTTTATAGTTTTTCTATGGTTTATACAATAAAGTCTAAGTATATTATATACCAAATTTCAGCTCTCTGAGTTTTAGGGAAGTACTAGTTCTATTTTGATGATCATGAGTGAGTGAGTGAATGAATGAGTGTCGAAAATGCGAAACTTTGCTTTCGCATAACTTCGGAACTTAATGACCTACAGACTTGAAATTTTGGATTTTAAGTATGTAATTATAGCTTACTGGATGACGAAAATTTCTGCGTTCTGGTCTTATCCAGAGGTTCTCAAATAGGGGCCTGAAAATACGGCGAAATGGTTCCTGTAAAGGATGGTACGGCAGTGCTTGCTTCGCGCTCGACTTGGCGGGGGCACTACCGTGCCCCCAGACCAGTAGTTGTAATGTCCTGTATGAAAACAAATCTCCCAAACACGGAGTTCGGGAGGCGGTTGGCTCACTTTGATTGGTTCGTAGAAATTATCTGGCTCAAAGACAATTTCTTAGTTTCATGATGATTCCATGATCAATGATTCCACCTTTCTTATAAGGTGGAAATTGGTTACATACATATAACTACACGACAAACTCACTTGCGCGATCTAGGTCGGCCTACAATTTGACAGGAAATGTGATATGATACCTCAACGCCATCTAGATTTCAAGCAGGAAAGTTCGTTTCTGTCTGTATGTATGTTAGATCTTTACAACTACGCAACGGATTTTGATGCGGCTTCTTTTAATAATGCTAGGAAACTGCCGCATCCAAAGGTGCGTAGCCTACCTCCTTCTAAAAGGAAACACCTCCTAGTTTCAATTTGCTACCATCTTTGGCCGCATTGTCGCTTAAACTCCAGCAAAATCTGATCAAAGGCCAGTTTATTTTAGTCAATTTGAATCTAGGTTTCTTCCTCCAAGTGGGACCACCGCCTTAATATCCCACTTTTTCCATGAGTAGGAATCGACAAGGTAGGGGAAACACAATAGATCCCAATGGGTCGACGTGTTGCTTGTTTATATACCAGCCCCCGTTTAGATAAGTATGTAAATAAGTAAGTAAGAATCTAGGTACCTACCTATCTTATTCTTATTTCTAGTATGTAAAATCCAATCTTCTCTTTCAGGTTACAAGAGTAGTCGAAGAAGAACCTCCAGAAATAGACAGCGGCTCAGGAAGTGAAACGTCAGACTCTTCCGTCCAACTGTCCGGGTCGCAGCACTCTTCTAGGGGCTCCTTGGATCTCACTGATGATTCCAGGTTAGAGAACATAATAGAATATACCTAACTTAGTCTGTGATATTACAAAACGATTGTTCTAGAACTGAATCACGTATTGAGCGAACATTTGACATTTGTTGAGGAAGCGAAAGAGGTGTGGCATCGTACCAAGTGGTGGGAAATTGTCTCTGTGTACCCCAACCAGGCGTGATTATATGTATGTATGTAGCGCGGAGAGCGGATGGCCGATGGGGTCGAAAAGTGCTCGAGTGGAGACCACGGACTAGCACACGCAGTGTAGGACGTCCGCCCACAAGGTGGACAGACGAACTTATAAAGGTCGCCGGAAGACGCTAGATGCAGATCGCGTCCAACCGGTACATATAGAAGTCCTAAGGGGAGGCCTATGTTTAGCAGTGGACGTCTTACGGCTGAGATGATTTTTTTATTTTATTTTATTCGGAAAACATTACAGTGTAAATATCTTAGTGGGTAAAATATATAAATTTCTAATCACCATTTACAAGTTTTCGCATATTGAAGCTAAGTTACTTGTTTGCTTTATACAATAATAGGTAATAAAGTAGAAGGAAACTACAAGGGAAACCATAGAAGAATACAAAGATATTTTGAAAACGAGTTACAAAAACAGCAGTTACTGAATAATTATAATACAAAAATATATATATTAAATAAAACAGTTAGGGATTCACACTAAGCCAACTTTTTGAAAATAAAGATCTAAGTGTAACATGACATGAGTTAAATAAATCTAAATCGGGTGAGTCACCAAGTTTATTTACATGATTCGCTGATCTAACAAAAAATGAATTTTGCCTATTATTAGTCGAGCAATGCGGAACCTTAAGGTAGAATGGCTGTCTAACGGGCCTCGTAGGTACTTTTAAACCAATTTTAGAGAGTAGTTGAGGAGAATCTATTTGAGACTGTGCTATTTTGACTAATAATATTATGTCTGATATTTTACGTCTTTCCTGGAGCGGAAGAATATGATGCCTCCTACATCTAGACTCATAATCTATATCATACTTTTTACATTTAAATTGTAAGTGCCTCATAAACCTACGTTGAATTGATTCCAGCCTATTAATATAAACATCATAAAGTGGATTCCAAATTTGTGAACAATACTCGAGCACGCTACGCACATATGAACAATAAAGGGTTTTAAGGAGTTTAACGCTATTAAATTGAGAACTTGTTCTTAAAATAAATCCCATGGTTTTGCTGGCCTTTTTAGAGATATTGTCAATATGTTTCTCATACGTTAGCTTAGAGTCGTGTATAACACCTAGGTCGCGTATTTCATTAACGCATTTAAGCTCTTGGCCTTTAAGGACATATCTATAGTCTAAAATTTTAGTTTTACGAGTAAAAGTCATCGCATAGCATTTATTAACATTAAGGTCTAATTTATTGCGAGAACAATACTCTTCTAACCTATAAAGATCTTGTTGTAAAAGGGAACAATCGTTGATACTATTAATTTGTTTGAAAATTTTCATATCGTCTGCATACAAGAGAAAGTAGGAGTGCTGAAAACAAGAGTTTATGTCATTAACAAAGATGTTAAAGAGCAGTGGGCCCAGTAGTGACCCTTGGGGGACCCCGGAGGGTATGTAATTCCATCCAGATGAGTAGCCATTTAGCACAACAGCCTGTGATCTATTTTCTATATATGATGTAAACCACCTAAACAAATTCCCGTGGATACCGGAGTAAAAGATTTTCTGTAGGAGTATATTGTGGTCGATACGATCGAACGCTTTACTATAATCTGTAAAAACAGTATCCACTCGCCCTCCTGAATCCATAGCAGCAGTTGTATAGTCTGTGAATAATAAAAGATTTGTTGTTGTGGATCGGTTTCTAAGAAAACCATGTTGTTCAAGGATGAAAGAAGTTGAAAGGACATTATAGATCTGGGTATAAATTAAGCGTTCAAATAATTTCGCAAAGATACATAATTTCGAGATTGGTCTGTAGTTTTTGACATCATTTCTGCTACCGCTTTTATGAATAGGGCTGATAAAAGCTGACTTCCAGATATTAGGTACATGACCTTCTCTTAAGGAACGCGAGAACAATATAGTTAGTGGTTTCGTTAAACTATCTGCACATTTAGTTATAAACAAAGGTGCTATGCGATCTGGTCCCGCTCCTTTAGAAGTGTCAAGACCCTTGAGCAGTTTGAAAATAGCTGCTGGGATTATTTCGATGTCACTAATAACGTTGTTAGTCGTGCTAGTACAAGGAACTTGGATTCTGGGTTGAGAACTGCAATTAGCCGCGGAGGATAAAAATGTTGACTGAAAATAAGTTGCAAAAAGGCGGCAAGCGTCTTCTCCCGATTCTGACGATTCACCTTCATACGATAGCTTTGAGGGTAGGCTATTGGAACCGCTTCTTGTGGACTTAACAAACGACCAAAACATTTTTGGATTATTAACTATAGATTTTTCACAGTTTTCTAAGTATTTTTTGTAGCAGGCAGCTTCCAATAGTTTGGCTCTTTGGCGAAGCAAAGCAAACGTGTCATAATCAGCTTTATTGCCATATGTGTGGTATTTCTGAAAGAATTTAAATTTTTCTTTTAGCACTTTTTTTAGTGAGGCATTGTACCAAGGCGGGAACGTAGATGTAGTTAAAGTTTTATGGGGTATAAATTTGTCTATGATATAATATAAATGATTATAAAAAACATTAACAGATTCTTCTAAAGGAATATTATACAAGCAATCGTCCCAGTTTATTTCAGATAAATACGACCCAATACTATCATAATCACCTGATTCATAAAAATACTTTAGTCTTGGGCTTTGCTTTAAACGCTCAGAGGTTGCGGTTTGTAAATAAATGCATAAAGATTTGTGATGTACATCTTCGGTTACTAGGGGATCGTCGCATGCAGATACTTGTAGGTCAGTGTTACATAATACTAGGTCTAGAACTCTTTTATTTAAATTTTCACAAAAGTTAAATTGTGTAAGATTGCATTCTGACAACGTATCAAAAAATAGGACTGTGTTTCACCTATGACTCCCGTGTACTGTGAGTCAACATTATGGGCAGACGTCCAGTTAATATTGCTGAGATTGAAATCACCTAAAACAATAAATAAATCATTGGGGCATGAGTTAATAATAGTAGATAAATTATCTGTAAAATTACGTAGTTGTAAGTTAAAAGAATTGCCAAGATTTTCTTTACATAGATAAATAGTG
Source organism: Hemithea aestivaria (assembly GCA_947507615.1). Classification (NCBI taxonomy): domain Eukaryota; kingdom Metazoa; phylum Arthropoda; class Insecta; order Lepidoptera; family Geometridae; genus Hemithea; species Hemithea aestivaria. Next base: position 2,675,090 of record OX382350.1, on the reverse strand, counting down.
CAAATATGTAACATTACTGAACTATTATTTTTATTTTTAAGCGAGATGGTCACCCACACGTCTTCAGCAGACGATGACCATTCCGGGCGACCTACCGCCGTGTACTCACGACGAATACCTACCAGAACCCCCCCGCCATATCTCTCACGAGTGGCGGCATAGTTTCTATCCCTGCGCCACACGGCATATCTATCATCAAAAAGTTCGCTATCACTAATACCGTCAAGCAGCCAAGTTTCTGTTAGCGTAATTATATCATACGAATTAAGCAGTAAATTCCTCTTAAAAAGATGTGTTTTTGTGCGTAGCCCTCGAGTATTTTGGTAGTAAATATTAAAATCCTGAGAAACCATTGTTAACAGATAAAAATACATAACTCAAGTGAAACAAATAAATACATTTATGAACAAGTAATAATAGGCTGGTACTAATAGTAATGGGCACAATACTGATAGATATAATATTAAAGGTATAAATCATATTTATGTTAGATTGGTCAGTCTTTGAAGAACTTTTTTATAAATTTACTATAATATTTTTATGTCTAGTGGAGTGATTAAATAGGTTAAATTGGTAAAAACTTGTCAAATTGCAGCAAAATAGAAGTTTAGCAATATTTATTAAAAATATGGTAGCATTAAAATAAAGAGGTATCACCACCAAACTTGCAACGCGCATAATAAAGTAAGAGGCAATAATTATACAACCGATTATCATCCCTACGGCTCTGCGCGCGCATGCAATAATGTGCATTAAGTGACTGCAAGCGCAAGCGCGCGCTGGCGTTATTCGCATACAATAATATACACTTACTTGAATTATCACTTGGTTGACTTCCCCGCTCACTGCAACACTGACACACCGATAACGTAAACAAAGGATTTTGGCTTTGCATGCGTTTCCCAAACTGTTGAGTTTTAACATATCGTTATATTTAAAGAAATATAATAATAATTTATCAATGAAGATTAAGCTATTTTTAAGAGATCGTTTTCGCACTTTATAAAAAAGATAGGGGAAGAATCAGATTTCCTGGCCATGATTTTGCAATGCTTCACCCAGATGAACTGGAAGTTCTTCTCTTTCGCTAGTGATCTTGCTTTGTTTAGCAGGGTTTTGTTGCGTTGTGTCAGATGATCATTGACGTAGAATTTTCCCGGCGCATTATAACCCAAGTTAGATAAGTTGAGCAGCTTACATTTCCGCGCTGAAGCTACCAATTCTTCCTTGGTATAACGGTTATTGAACGCGATCACTATAGGTTTCTCTACGTTGGGTACCCTAGTTGGTATGCGCGATATATAATTTATATCTTCTTTTCTGAAGGTGAAGTTGCAAATCTGCCCAACTTTGCTAGCAATCTCATACAGGTTTTCGCTATTCTTCTGGGGAATACCTCTAATTTCTACATTATTGGCTCTTGCCCATTGGTCCCTGTCGTGCAATTCGAGATGAAGTTTCGCAATTTCTGCCTGCAAAGCTGGAACCTCTGTTGCCACCTTCTCTACCTTCTTTATACGAGAATCGAGGGCTTGGACTGTTCCCGAAAAATTTGCGATGAGCTGATGTGCCATTTCTTGGGACTCCTTCATATTATTCATCTCAGCTTTAATTAGCTTAATATCTTCCACCAATGATGATAAAGGCGCCAGACGCAACATTACTGTGTTTAGTTGTTCTTGTATTTTGTCTAGTTGACCAGGCGATATCACGGTGGGAGATGGTAATGGGCTGGATTTGCATTTGGGGCACCGCCAAGAATTCTTCCTTTCTCCCAGTTTCCGATAGCCCGCCTCAGTGATTCCAGAGCACTGGAAATCATAGCGCTGTTTACAGATGCTACACAAGGTTCCCTCGGTATGTTGTTGGTCACAGCTAGCACACGTAAACATTGTGAAAAAAGTTTGAGAAACGTTGGAATGAATGAAGCAAACAAGCGTGTGTTCTCTAAGAGTGCCGGACGGCAATTGAGATGATGATGATGTATGTATAGATGAGGAGTAGGGTACCCCAACAGTGCCAGTTATTCTACCGCCTGAGTGGTGATGTGCCAACATTACTGTGAGACTCTTCAGCCCAGTAATGTCACTAGCTACAGTGCCCTACCTGTGCACAGTAATGTTCACACATCGCTCAGGCGGTACAATAACTGGCACTGTTGGGGTACCCGCACCTTGTCGACCGAGTGCAAAGGAAGTCTACCCCCGGTATCATCAGATCAGCTCGATGATGACATCATAATAATATTGCATTTTTATTCGATTTATACATGCGTGTAAAATTTCAGCTTAATTTGACTGAAATATCAAATTCGTGTGACGTAATTTATGGATAACCCCTATAAATGACGTCTATAATATGTTATTTTGTTGTTTCAGTTCATCATCATCACAGTACAGCGACTGGCAGACGGGTGCTGAGATGGCCCCTCCGGCTAGAGAGAGACGTCGCCCGCAGCCGCGACGCCGCGCCCCTCCTCCCGTTGATAGGTAACTGATCATCATCATCATCATCACAGTACAGCGACTGGCAGACGGGTGCTGAGATGGCCCCTCCGGCTAGAGAGAGACGTCGCCCGCAGCCGCGACGCCGCGCCCCTCCTCCCGTTGATAGGTAACTGATCATCATCATCATCACAGTACAGCGACTGGCAGACGGGTGCTGAGATGGCCCCTCCGGCTAGAGAGAGACGTCGCCCGCAGCCGCGACGCCGCGCCCCTCCTCCCGTTGATAGGTAACTGATCATCATCATCATCTCAGTACAGCGACTGGCAGACGGGTGCTGAGATGGCCCCTCCGGCTAGAGAGAGAACTTTAAAGTAAATGGAAAATTAACGAGTAAAGTTGCATAAAAATTGTTTATCTAGTAAATAAATCAAGTGTAGTTTATTAAAAGATATGTGTAAAGTTTTAAAAAAGTCAAATAAAATCTTTAAAAATCGTACAAAAATGTAAAACAATCCTATGAAATTTTAAAAAGTCATATGTAATTCTAAAAAATCGTCTTATTTCCAGATCAATACCTCAAACGAGCACATCAGCACCATCACCACCCATCACCACCGAGTTACCAGAAGCTTACCGTCCGGGTGAATGGTTAACAGCAGTGTCACCAAGAAAGGCGCCGTTACACCCGCAGATGGGCGACCATTGCTTGTACTTTAGACTGGTGAGTGTATAATATAAGTTATCATCACCACCGAGTTACCAGAAGCTTACCGTCCGGGTGAATGGTTAACAGCAGAGTCACCAAGAAAGGCGCCGTTACACCCGCAGATGGGCGACCATTGCTTGTACTTTAGACTGGTGAGTGTATAATATAAGTTATCATCACCACCGAGTTACCAGAAGCTTACCGTCCGGGTGAATGGTTAACAGCAGTGTCACCAAGAAAGGCGCCGTTACACCCGCAGATGGGCGACCATTGCTTGTACTTTAGACTGGTGAGTGTATAATATAAGTTATCATCACCACCGAGTTACCAGAAGCTTACCGTCCGGGTGAATGGTTAACAGCAGAGTCACCAAGAAAGGCGCCGTTACACCCGCAGATGGGCGACCATTGCTTGTACTTTAGACTGGTGAGTGTATAATATAAGTTATCATCACCACCGAGTTACCAGAAGCTTACCGTCCGGGTGAATGGTTAACAGCAGTGTCACCAAGAAAGGCGCCGTAACACCCGCAGATGGGCGACCATTGCTTGTACTTTAGACTGGTGAGTGAATAATATAAGTTATCATCACCACCAAGTTACCATCACCACCGAGTTACCAGAAGCTTACCGTCCGGGTGAATGGTTAACAGCAGAGTCACCAAGAAAGGCGCCGTTACACCCGCAGATGGGCGACCATTGCTTGTACTTTAGACTGGTGAGTGTATAATATAAGTTATCATCACCACCGAGTTACCAGAAGCTTACCGTCCGGGTGAATGGTTAACAGCAGTGTCACCAAGAAAGGCGCCGTTACACCCGCAGATGGGCGACCATTGCTTGTACTTTAGACTGGTGAGTGTATAATATAAGTTATCATCACCACCGAGTTACCAGAAGCTTACCGTCCGGGTGAATGGTTAACAGCAGTGTCACCAAGAAAGGCGCCGTAACACCCGCAGATGGGCGACCATTGCTTGTACTTTAGACTGGTGAGTGAATAATATAAGTTATCATCACCACCAAGTTACCATCACCACCGAGTTACCAGAAGCTTACCGTCCGGGTGAATGGTTAACAGCAGTGTCACCAAGAAAGGCGCCGTTACACCCGCAGATGGGCGACCATTGCTTGTACTTTAGACTGGTGAGTGAATAATATAAGTTATCATCACCACCAAGTTACCATCACCACCGAGTTACCAGAAGCTTACCGTCCGGGTGAATGGTTAACAGCAGTCTCACCAAGAAAGGCGCCATTACACCCGCAGATGGGCGACCATTGCTTGTACTTTAGACTGGTGAGTGTATAATATAAGTTATCATCACCATCTAGTTACCATCACCACCGAGTTACCATTTACCATCATCACCGAGTTACCAGAAGCTTACCGTCCGGGTGAATGGTTAACAGCAGTGTCACCACGAAAGGCGCCGTTACACCCGCAGATGGGCGACCATTGCTTGTACTTTAGACTGGTGAGTGTATAATATAAGTTATCATCACCACCGAGTTACCAGAAGCTTACCGTCCGGGTGAATGGTTAACAGCAGAGTCACCAAGAAAGGCGCCGTTACACCCGCAGATGGGCGACCATTGCTTGTACTTTAGACTGGTGAGTGTATAATATAAGTTATCATCACCACCGAGTTACCAGAAGCTTACCGTCCGGGTGAATGGTTAACAGCAGTGTCACCAAGAAAGGCGCCGTAACACCCGCAGATGGGCGACCATTGCTTGTACTTTAGACTGGTGAGTGAATAATATAAGTTATCATCACCACCAAGTTACCATCACCACCGAGTTACCAGAAGCTTACCGTCCGGGTGAATGGTTAACAGCAGTGTCACCAAGAAAGGCGCCGTTACACCCGCAGATGGGCGACCATTGCTTGTACTTTAGACTGGTGAGTGTAAAGTGTATAATATAAGTTATCATCACCACCGAGTTACCAGAAGCTTACCGTCCGGGTGAATGGTTAACAGCAGAGTCACCAAGAAAGGCGCCGTTACACCCGCAGATGGGCGACCATTGCTTGTACTTTAGACTGGTGAGTGTATAATATAAGTTATCATCACCACCGAGTTACCAGAAGCTTACCGTCCGGGTGAATGGTTAACAGCAGAGTCACCAAGAAAGGCGCCGTTACACCCGCAGATGGGCGACCATTGCTTGTACTTTAGACTGGTGAGTGTATAATATAAGTTATCATCACCACCGAGTTACCAGAAGCTTACCGTCCGGGTGAATGGTTAACAGCAGTGTCACCAAGAAAGGCGCCGTAACACCCGCAGATGGGCGACCATTGCTTGTACTTTAGACTGGTGAGTGAATAATATAAGTTATCATCACCACCAAGTTACCATCACCACCGAGTTACCAGAAGCTTACCGTCCGGGTGAATGGTTAACAGCAGTGTCACCAAGAAAGGCGCCGTTACACCCGCAGATGGGCGACCATTGCTTGTACTTTAGACTGGTGAGTGAATAATATAAGTTATCATCACCACCAAGTTACCATCACCACCGAGTTACCAGAAGCTTACCGTCCGGGTGAATGGTTAACAGCAGTCTCACCAAGAAAGGCGCCATTACACCCGCAGATGGGCGACCATTGCTTGTACTTTAGACTGGTGAGTGTATAATATAAGTTATCATCACCATCTAGTTACCATCACCACCGAGTTACCATTTACCATCATCACCGAGTTACCAGAAGCTTACCGTCCGGGTGAATGGTTAACAGCAGTGTCACCACGAAAGGCGCCGTTACACCCGCAGATGGGCGACCATTGCTTGTACTTTAGACTGGTGAGTGTATAATATAACTTATCATTACCGTCGAGTTATCATCACCATCGAGTTACCATCACCATTCAGTTACCATCATCATCAAGTTACCAGAAGCTTACCGTCGGGGTGAATGGTTAACATTTTTTATATATCAAACTGAAAACACTTTTAAAAATGTGTGCAATAATATTATGGAGGGCTGGTCTTAAGGAATTTCAAAAAAAATATTCTATAAACATATATTTTAAAAGAAATTTCAAATAGAGCGAGTGAGAGAGCGTCACTCGATATATACGCTCTTAAAACAATAAAATAGCATGTTGTTTAATTTTGTGTTAAGTATACTTTTGTTCTTGATAAAGAGTTGTAAATTGTCGTTTTGGTCCACCTAATCTATCCCCTTAAATATTACTAGTACTTTCCTTAATAAGGTTTTTCTTTTCGCAGGGACACCAACGATATTTCGAAGCGGTAGCAGAGAAAGACTTGTACAAAATCAACCCGAGAGACAAACCTTGGGAGAGAACGCATATTTATGTAAGTAGTTTACAAGTTCATAACCGCGTAGCGTCCGTGGCCCAGTGGTCGTACTTCCTGCTTATAATTTAGAGGCCCTGAGTTTGAATTACATTTTAATGTTACGTTATTTGTGTGTAATTTTAAATATTTCAGGATGAGGTGTAGTAGTATATAGATATAGATCGTAAGATAGGTAGTAATAGATAATATTATAATGTGATCAGTAACAAGTGAAATTTAAAAAATACTTTTTAAAAACAAGCTTTAATTATTGTTATCATCTTGCATCATAAAGTACTCGTCAAGACGAATCAAATGAGCTCAAACTCGATGGGGTTACGTTGTTTTATAATAGAGTTCCTTTGGCCACCTTCCAGCTCCATCATCAGATCAGCTCGATGTCATAATAATATTGCATTGTCATCCGATTTACACACGCATGCAAATTTTCAGCTCAATTGGAAACCGGTAAGTGGGTCAAATTAAACTTGCAAGATTTGATTACAGACAGACAGACAACAGACAGGTGAAAGTAATATAAAGCTTGTAATAAAGAGATGTAACATCTAAGCGCTCGTGTCTTATTCCATATAAGTCCGTCCCTTCAAGGACATTACACACAGCGCCACCTAACCCCATACTAAGAAACTTAATGCTTGTGTTATGGTGGTTAGGATAACGGATATAATACTTATATATACTTTTCTTTTGTAAATACATACTTATAATAGATACAGAAAGCCATCCAGACCAGAAACAAATATCTGTGGATCACACAAACATTTGTCCCATGTGGGAATCGAACCCGCAACCTTCTGCGTTGCAGGCAGGTATTAGCCCACCGCGCCACAGAGGTCGTCATCATTTGTTGTTACATAGTATGTATTGGTCATTGGTGTATTTATTTAGCTATGATTAAAAATATGTACTCCTTATACCTATATATTATCTCCTATATGTGTCTCCTTGTATATATTAATAACCACCGTCGCTCTATGTTATGTATTTCCTTTCCCGACTTGGTTATCTGTAAGAGATCGCTTCTAGCGATAAGACAGCCAGTAGTAACACTTCTTTCTGTGCAATCTTAGTTCTAAAATAAATAATATAACAAGTGAAATTTAAAAAATACTTTTTAAAAACAAGCTTTAATTATTTTTATCATCTTGCATCATAAAGTACTCGTCAAGACGAATCAAATGAGCCCAAACTCGATGGGGTTGCGTTGATTTATGACAGAGTTCCTATGGCCACCTTCCAGCTCCATCATCAGATCAGCTCGATGTCATAAATATATTGCATTGTCATCCGATTTACACACACATGCAAATTTTCAGCTCAATTGGAAACCGGGAAGTGGGTCAAATTAAACTTGCAAGATTTGATTACAGACAGACAGACAGACAGACAGACAACAGACAGGTGAAAGTAATATAAAGCTTGTAAAAAGCAATTTATTGACAGACAAAAATCTTACAAATAAAATTTGACCAACTTCTGGTTGTCGTATCATAATGAAACTTTGTAAATTTCTAGAAATCGGACGACAGTTTAATAATCAGGTACCACTGAGCTGATCTGATGATGGAGCCAGGAGGTGTCTAATGAAACTCTTCAATGGCTATTAGTAAAACCGGCGAGTTTAGGCTCATTACATTCGGATTGATGAGACATAGGCACCTCCTGGTCCATTATCAGACCCTCAACAGCAAGTGTTATGAAAAAGTCTCATCGATTCGAATGTAATGTGCCCAAACTCGTCGGGTTTACTAATAGCCATTGAAAAGTTTCATTAGACACCTCCTGGCTCCATCATCAGATCAGTTCAGTGGTACCAGATTATTAAACTGTCGTCCGATTTCTAGACATTTGCAAAGTTTCATTATGATACGACAACCAGAAGTTGGTCAAATTTTATTTGTAAGATTTTTTTACCAACTTTGTATGGAAAACTAATTAGACCATGTTTGGAAGCTCATAGCTGGACAACGATTGGAGATAGATGAAAAGTGTCAAGACTGAAGTTGTAGAAAATTTTATGAGGTTTAATAATGTAGTACAACAAAATATCGTACAACGCACAGTTTTTGACATATAAGCAAAAAACCTAAAAATGGGACCTTCTTCGGCCTCCCCCCTCTCGGGCTCACCTCGGAGGGGTGGGGACTTTTATTATGTTTATCTCCTAACTAGTCCAAACAAAGTTACTAAGTTAGTTTTTCTGCTTTCGACTTTTCGATCCACATACCCTTTTTGGGCACTCATTGACTGGACTAATAGACCTATTTTATACACGAATATCATATTTTTATGGAAAAATATACGAAATTTCAATTTAAAAATACGTAAAAATGATTAATGTAATAAAAAATTATTATAAAAATGATTTTTTGAATTCCGGCTAAAACGTTCCGAACTGTCATCTGACAGCGCGTGACGTCACACCATTGGCTGAACTTACGTTTCCTAAGCAATGTTCCTGATTTCGACACATTTTAATTATTCGTAACTTAAAAACCACTGAACCGATTTTGATGCAACTTATACTGTGCCCTTAGTTGGTCCATACTTAAACCAAAAATAAAGGCAATAACTAAAATGTCTCTCTGAAAATATAAGATCCATTTTGGTTATTGACTTTTTTTTGCTTAAGTTCGGACCAACTTAGGGCACAGTATAAGTTGCATCAAAATCGGTTTAGTGGTTTTTAAGTTATGAATAATTAAAATGTGTCGAAATCAGAAACATTTCATAGGAAGCGTAAGTCAGCGGTGCGGTGCGTGCCAGTGGTGTGACGTCACGCGCTCTGATTGGCGTTCGCATTCGCGTAACAATTTGTAAAAATTATTGAAATTAAAATTGATTTTATTCAATTTTGGCTTGTAAATAGATCCTTAAAATGTGATTATAGGTTTTTAAATACTGTCTTTTATGTGAAAAACATAAGTTTATAAGAATTCGTAACATGTGTCAATATCCCTATTCTATTGTCAAATGGGATAGACTCAGCTTTGTGCGGCACAGGGAGACCACTGCGCAGCGCTGGTTTTCAGTCTATCCCATACTCGAGCGCCGGCTCTAAGCTTATATTATTGTATTTGTGTGTGATACAGTCAATAAAGGGTTTTCTATACTATACTATCTCTCTTCTCTTCTTTGTCGCTTCACTCTTGACAGAGTGGTAGTGGTCGTTCCGACGTCTGTGTTGTGACCCGTTTCACAATATGTCTCCACTACTACACTATATATACTATACTATATTCTATACTATATTCTATTCTAAAAACCTGTATTACAACCAGTACATCTTTTGTAACAGGAATGCGAGCTAGTGAAAGTGGTGGGCATCAAATACGTGATCAAGCCCCCCCGCGTGGTGTCGCTCCGGTTGTCGAGTTGTATCGAGAGCAACAGAAGTAGATCGTTCACGGCGCGATACCACGACATGGCTGACGTCATCGACTTCCTCGTGCTCAAGCAACAATACGACGCCGCCACCAACCGACACTGGGGGGAGGGGGATCGGTGAGATATATATATATTGCTATATTATATATATATGTGTAATATACAAAAAACAAAATTTCTATCAAAAAATGTCCACCTGAGTGTCTATAGGTTATTGCGTCAAGTTAAGTATCACTTAACCGACAAAAATCAAATTTTCGTTGAGATATAGAGTGATAAAGAATTCTGAAGATGTGTGTCATACCTACCAATTCGCCGTTTGATTTCCAAAAATCGCGACGTTACCTATATAAATCAATAGCTGACTTCAATACCAACAAAAATCATTCCGACACCCACCCTTGTAAAGTGACATGTTTCGGAGAAAAGTAGGTTCGCCTGAGATGTATTTACGAGTGCGTATACAAAAAATGTAACACATAGGTTACTTTTGAGCGGTAAAACAGCTTTACTTCGTTTCAAAAACAAAGATAATTTTTGCAGGGTCCGAAGGTTATATTATTATATCAATGAAAATGTCATTGATATATTCACAAAAACTGTTATATCCGATATATATTATGATATATTATGACAAATATCCGATATATATCGAATTTATTTAGATATTGATACCTTGAACCCTGAAAAAATTATCTATGTTATTGAAACGAAGTATAGTAATTAAAAAATCTCAACATCAAAAATGTCTCATTCAATACGTTCCTTCCAGTTTCCGCTGCATGATCGACGACTCCTGGTGGACGGGAGTGGTCCTAGAGCGTACAACGCCCACAACCCAGCCGGCTATGCCCACGGGCGGTTGCCCAGAAGCCCACCGCTGGGCAACCGCGGCGGCCGCACACTTCCTCTCGCTGAAGGTGCGCTGGGACAACGGAGAGGTCGAGAGACTGTCGCCTTGGGACTTGGAGCCTATAGACCCCGATAGGTGAGTTTTATTTTATACAAACTGGTAAATTAATTAGAAACTTCAAGGATACGATATATTAGAGAGTCACAATAAGTTTAAAATTAACAAAGAACAGTAGAATAGAATAGAATAGAAATACTCTTTATTGTGGACCAACATATTTACAAAACACTGTAATAAAATTGAATTGAAAGGAACACAAACTAATACATATATGATAAGGTAACTTAAAATTAGAGCAGTAAAGGAAATCTTATTTGAAATGATGTGTCATGTCTGAAAAAGTATGGTAAACCTATGCCTGGCGAACAGCTGATGCTCAGTGGGACCGGTAGTTACTAGTGACTTTGTTTTATACTACTCGTATAATATATAATAGTGATAGGTCTGCCTTTGACCACGATCTCGCGTAATGTGTGACTCCCCCGCCTTTTATGTGCGGGTAGATACCCACTAAACAACCTGCGGGTGTTCCTGCGGGATGACATAATGACGAAGCACTCATCCGCGGCACCGACGGATATAAATCTGTTGCGTCCGTGGCCCAGTGGTTATACGTCCGGCTTTTAATACGGAGACCCTGGGTTCAAATCTCAGTGTGTGGGAAAAAGTTCGCCTGGACGCTACCGTGTTTCGGAAGGCACGCTAAACTGTGGGTCCCGGCTGTTTCCTATAAGATATGTAGGAGGCAGTCGTTAGGTCATGTTGCAGGTGTAGACATCTCGGCTACCTGACACGGCAAACATATAGGTTAGTCATACAACCTATAAATTGTGATTTGACTGACAGTGTAAGCAGGGCCTGTTCTGTTGGAGTATAAACCCCAATTATCATCTTTTTTTTATTAATAAAGCATCTAATATATAAAATTCTCGTGTCACAGTTTTTGTTGCCATACTCCTCCGAAACGGCTTGACCGATTTTGATGAAATTTTTTGTGCTTATCCGGTATCTATGAGAATCGGCCAACATCTATTTTTCATCCCCCTAAATGTTAGGGGTAGTCCACCCCTAATTTTTTTTTTATTTTTTAGACAAAATTTTTAATTTCTATTTTTTTATGATACAACATACAAAAATACATACATACAATCCTCAATTTTCACCCTTCTACGATCAACCCTTATTTTTTAATAGCCATTTTAGTAATTTAATCATTTTTCCTTTCCGGTCGAAAACTGATCAATCGTCATTTAATTAGTTATCCCCGCCAGATGTCTAGAGGTGTCACTTCTGACCCAGTAAACAGCACGGAGTAGGGATGAGAACGAAGCCGGTCTCCTTTCTTTCTCACTCCCTACACAGTTGTCGGCCATCATTATTCTTTATGCATCAAGTGTAGTAGTAACGTTGACAATTATTATTTTGCTATCTCAGTGTAACTGGAAATTATTTATATGGCAAAACAACGTTTGCCGGGTATGCTAGTTTTAATATAGATCCCAATGTAATGATCGTACATTTAATACCAGGTTACCAGCGGAAGCAGGAGGTTGCGTGGCTGTGCTCCCTCACGAGTTAGAAGCGGTGCTATACAAGGCGGAGTGCGACGAGTGGCCGCCCCGGGGGGACCGCGCCGCAGCTTGCAGGGCCATCGCACAACACATCAACCTGGTACACCGGCCTTCATTGTTATATACTAGGCTAGGCTTTACACCTGGACTGAGAACTAAGAGAAACTAAATCCGAGGTGATAAGGGACGGAATTTCATATTAACCAGCAGGGCTATTCATTTATCGGTTAGGGTACCGAATTGTCAAAAATGTATGAAATGACGTGACATGACATGTCAAGTTGTGTCTACATAATACGTCATTTCATACATTTTTGACAATTCGGTTCGGTTCTTTCACGGATAAGTGAATAACCCTGCAGGTGTGTCACTAAATGATACCTAACCTAGGTGGTTTTATAATAAATAGGCCTACGTCCTGTATCTCACCTAATGAAAAGTACAGATGCGTGCAGAGTCACGTGAGGTGCCAACAAAGGTATCTTATTTTCTTTTTTGTATTCAGCGAAACGCTAGTAACTTAATGCTATAGTAGCATTTTCTACCAGTAGACCTGGTATCTTGAAGATGCTTAAGTTGTAACGCTCAGGAAAAGAAAGCAGTGTATCCAAATGCGAGCAATTTTTATTAAATAAACTACACATCAACCTAGTACACTATCCTACTTGTAAATAAAAAACGTCATTGAGGTCATGACCTGCAGAAAGTGTACCTAAAAAGCTGGCTACATTACCTCTCTGCAGGGTTATTCACTTATCCGTGAAAGAACCGAACCGAATACCGAATTGTCAAAAATGTATGAAGTGACGTATTATGTAGATACAACTTGACATGTCATGTCATTATACATTTTTGACAATTCGGTATTCGGTTCGGTTCCCTAACCGATAAGTGAATAGTGAATAGCCTTGCTGAATGGCCAAACTTATATGTTGGCCGATGTAAGAGGCAGTTTTTTGACTTATTTTTTTGACGTTTAAAATTCGAACTTAGTGAGTTTTTTTTATTGGCAGGTGATGTCGCTATCAGTAGCTGAACCGTTCGTGGCTCCAGTGGACCTGCAGCTATATCCGACCTACGCCAAAATAGTGCCCTACCCGATAGACTTGGCTACCATCAAAGCTAGGTTTGAGAACTTGGTGAGTTTTGTTACCTATTACCTATTTTTACTTGTCTGTTGACCTTCCAGCTCCAACATCAGATCAGCTCGATGTCATAATAATATTGCATTGTCATCCGATTTATACATGCATGCAATATTTCAGCTCACCGGGAAGTGGGTGAAATTAAACTTGCAAGATTTGATTACAGACAGACAGACAGGTGAAGGTCAGGTGGGGTCGAAAAGTGCTCGAGTGGAGACCACGGACTAGCAAACGCAGCGTAGGACGTCCATCCACAAGGTGGACAGACGACCTTATAAAGGTCGCCTGCAGACGCTGGATGCAGGTCGCTTCCAACCGGTACATATGGAAAGGAGGCCTATGTGAGGCAGTGGACGTCCTATGGCTGAGATGATGATGATGATGAGACAGGTGAAAGTAAATAAAAGCTTGTAATAAACGGTATTTATTTGTGTGTTGACAGTTTTACCGACGCACCGCAGCGGCGCAATTCGATGTGCGATACTTAGCAAGCAATGCGGAACAGTTCAACCATCCACACTCACCCATAGTGAGGCAAGCTCGACTCGTCACAGATCTACTGCTCTATATTATAAGGTACTTACTGTTTTAGAGTTAGTCTTAATTTATACTCCAGAACATACTCTATCATTTGGGTTGGGGTGAAACTCCTCTTGTTGGGGTGAAACTCCTCTTGTTGGGGTGAAACTCCTCTTGTTGGGGTGAAACTCCTCTTCACCCCACCGCGGAGGGGTCCTCCTGTCAGTGAGGACCAAACGCCGTCGGGGCCGCGGATGAATGCTTCGGCGTACCCGTTGCCCCGGCATTATGGCGTCCCGCGGGAACACCCCCAGGTATTTAGTGGGTATCCCCGCCGCACATACAAGACGGTGGAATCCCACATACCGCCCCCCCTCCCCCCGGCGTGGGGAGATGGTGCGTAACACAAATATGAAATAATATAGATTGAAAGTTTAAAGGTACCAACTTAATTTCAATACTCAATAATCTTCTAATATATAAAATTCTCGTGTCACAGTTTTCGTTGCCATACTCCTCCGAAACGGCTTGACCGATTTTGATGAAATTTTTTGTGCTTATCCGGTATCTATGAGTATCGGCCAACATCTATTTTTCATCCCCCTAAATGTTAGGGGTAGTCCACCCTTAAATTTTTATTTTTATTTTTTAGACAAAATTTTTAATTTCTGTTTTTTTATGATACAACATACAAAAATACACACATTCCTCAATTTTCACCCTTCTACGATCAACCCTTATTTTTTAATAGCCATTTTAGTAATTTAATCATTTTAATAACTTAAATTATAATAACTTAAAAATAATGTTTGCCTTTTGTTATTTTTATATTCCCTCATCGTTCACAGCGCTCCATGCTTATTTCACGCATATACCACATTCTTACATACATACAATATACACATTCTAACATACATAGACATACTTACAATAAGTAAGCTATTTTTTGTCTACACTAGAAATTACTAGGAAATTATTTATATGGCAAAACAACGTTTGCCGGGTAAGCTAGTGATTTTATAATTATTAATTGTCTTATTACAGTCATTGGCGAGAAGTAGACGTACTAGCGAAGTACCACGAGTTATCAGCATCCTACCAGTCATCTGATGATGAACCTCTGGTACCTTCTAGAGGGACTAAGGTAAGCTTCTAATAGAATAAATAATATAATTAATAATTATCTAATATATAAAATTCTCGTGTCACAGTTTTCGTTGCCATACTCCTCCGAAACGGCTTGACCGATTTTGATGAAATTTTTTGTGCTTATCCGGTATCTATGAGAATCGACCAACATCTATTTTTCATCCCCCTAAATGTTAGGGGTAGTCCACCCCTAAATTTTTTATTTTATTTTTTAGACAAAATTTTTAATTTCTATTTTTTTATGATACAACATACAAAAATACATACAATACTCAATTTTCACCCTTCTACGATCAACCCTTATTTTTTAATAGCCATTTTAGTAATTTAATCATTTTTCCTCTCCGGTCGAAAACTGATCAATCGTCATTTAATTAGTTATCCCCGCCAGATGTCTACAGGTGTCACTTCTGACCCAGTAAACAGCACGGAGTAGGGATGAGAACGAAGCCGGTCTCCTTTCTTTCTCACTCCCTACACAGTTGTCGGCCATCATTATTGTTTATGCATCAAGTGTAGTAGTAACGTTGACAATTATTATTTTGCTATCTCAGTGTAACTCTCATATTAACTTTTAATCATTCCTATTTTATCAATAATAATTAAATTATCAATTTTTTATTTATATGGCAAAAAAACGTTTGCCGGGTCAGCTAGTAATAAATAAATTACACTTTGGTTACTAAGGTCTGTTGATTAAGATAGTTTTGTGGTCATCACCATCACAAGGGACGATCATGTGATCATCATAAAATAAAAATTAAAAAACCCCCAAAGCTTCATATCATTTCACCATTAACCATTTTGTGGTGGCTGGCGGCCATCTTGAATTTTAAATTTATTATAGTGCGTTGTATTTTACTAGTTAAGCTCTTTCATTTGATTTCCATATTGATTTAAAAACATTTTCTTTATGTTCACATGGTTTTTTGATATCTCCATTAAATAACATTGATTTACAGTCCCGCCGGAGAGTATCAACAAAGCCCTCTCTACCAGAGTGGCGCGAAGCTTGCGCCGCCATCTTGCGTGAGGTGATGACGTCATCTGATGCTGAACCGTTCCGACAACCGGTCTCCACTGACCAAGCCCCAGGTAAATGTAACTTATTATTATGATTAATTCAGGGCAGGGGAATATTTGTCTAATGTCAGAGGAGCTAAACCCCTTAGACGACGCCTCGCTAAGTCCACAAGGAGATGGCGTGATGATTTAGACACATTACCGGGGGTAGACTTCCTTTGCAGGAGATCGACTAGGTGGGTACCCCAACAGTGCCAGTTATTCTACCGCCTGAGCAGTGATGTGCAAACATTGCTGTGCACAGGTAGGAGGGCACTGTAGCTAGTGAAATTACTGGGCTGAAGAGTCTTAACATCTTATGACTTTCAAGTAAGAAGCGTTGACGCAGTGCACTGAGTAGCACTGTACTGATTATGGGCAGCGTTATCTCTTACCATCAGGAGAGCGTCTTGCTCGCCTCTTACTTCGTTATATAAAAAAAAAGTATAATATAACTTTTGTTACAGACTACCACTCAGTGATATCTCACCCTATGGACCTAGGCACAGTACAATTGAACCTAACTCGCGGCGTGTACACCAAAGCAGATCAGTTCTACAAGGACGTCAAGTTGATATTCGCTAACAGCAGGCTCTATAACACTAATAAACGAAGTCGGGTGAGTAAGATAAGAAACTCTTTATTGATCCACGTGTTAAGTAAATTTTGCAAATACAAAAATAATATAATATATGTATATGTCGGCGCGGAGGATATTGATGAGTTCTAGTTTTAATACAACCTTATTTTGAATGAATACTGGGAATGTAGTGGCCAGTGACACTCCTTGGATCAGGAGGTGGATGGATGGCAGACATAATTTGTCAGGACGGTCGAGCAGTCGATTTACTATTTTAATAATGATTTTAGTTAATGTGAAGATATTTGAAGTAGTCCATCCACCTTTAAAGTATGGCCTGAACCAGAACAACAATAATATCCACCGTCTCATCGTATTCCCTGTCATATAATATTATAATTACAAAAGTATTGAAAATGATTGCTTGCGTACACACGTACACGTGCGTTCGTGTTTGCGTGCGTGCGTTTGTGTTTGCACGCGCTTGTAGATTTTTGTATGAAGAATGGCATACCTACTGGTCCGCCATTTTGTTTTTGTTTCAAAATCGCAGCCACCGATTAAACCTATATAAATCGATATCTGACATCAATACCAACCCATATACCGACATCCACCCTGGTAAAGTGTCAGATTTCGAAATTAAATCAAAGTTGATGACGTGACTGGAGTAATCTCTTCTTCTAATATATAAAATTCTCGTGTCACAGTTTTCGTTGCCATACTCCTCCGAAACGGCTTGACCGATTTTGATGAAATTTTTTGTGCTTATCCGGTATCTATGAGAATCGACCAACATCTATTTTTCATCCCCCTAAATGTTAGGGGTAGTCTACCCCTAAATTTTTTATTTTATTTTTTAGACAAAATTTTTAATTTCTATTTTTTTATGATACAACATACAAAAATACACACAATCCTCAATTTTCACTCTTCTACGATCAACCCTTATTTTTTAATGGCCATTTTAGTAATTTAATCATTTTTCCTCTCCGGTCGAAAACTGATCAATCGTCATTTAATTAGTTATCCCCGCCAGATGTCTACAGGTGTCACTTCTGACCCAGTAAGCAGCACGGAGTAGGGATGAGAACGAAGCCGGTCTCCTTTCTTTCTCACTCCCTACACAGTTGTCGGCCATCATTATTGTTTATGCATCAAGTGTAGTAGTAACGTTGAAAATTATTATTTTGCTATCTCAGTGTATCTCTCATATTAACTTTTAATCATTCCTATTTTATCAATAATAATTAAATTATCAATTTTGAGTGTATTTTGCACGATTAGTTAATCAAGTGATTTTATAACCTCAAAAGTACTCAACACGTGACACGAGCTTCCAATAACAACGGATTTTGTGTTGTAAGTATACTTTTTTTTATTTATATTGAAAATGTTGTTGATCTTATAAAAATGTAATTTTAATTTAATTTTATTAAAAAAATGTAATTGAACAATTAAGATTTTCATAGTTTCCAAAAAATCAATCATTATGAATCTTTATTTTGAAATGTCAATGGAAATATTGGTTGTATGAAAAAAATATAAGAGACAATGTTTTCATAAAATTTAATTTTTTACTTTTGTTTGAAAAATTTTTCCATAAAATAATGCTTATTTCACGCATATACCACATTCTTACATACATACAATATACACATTCTAAAATACATACATACTTCCAATAAGTAAGCTATTTTTTGTCTACACTAGAAATTACTAGGAAATTATTTATATGGCAAAACAACGTTTGCCGGGTAAGCTAGTGTTTTCTTAAGTTGAATCGTCGCCCTCGTCTCAACCCTATTCGATTTTTTCGATTGATTCGCTGCCTACCGAACCCTACTCACACCGTTGCAAACTCGCGCGACCTTGAGTTCAACCGCTTCTAGGGAGTCACATTACAATATATCTCTTTACCGTGGTATAGGCCTCGTTATGTTCACGCCACACCTAGCCGATTATAAATGCGAACACCGAATATTGACGACCTGTCGCGCGGTGGGCTAATACCCGCTTGCAACGCAGAAGGTTGCGGGTTCGATTCCCGCATGGGACAAATGTTTGTGTGATCCACAGGTATTTGTTTCTAGTCTGAGGGCCTATTGGCTATCGCCAAACGACATGTAAAACGCTAGAATCCATAGACAATTTTGCGTACATTACTTGCTTAAACCTCCTCATTAATATGAGTAAAATAACAAAAGCAGCAATGTATATTGAAGGTGCCATCAATCGTAGTGGGTGAGAATTAGCCAATAGCCCCTCTAGGTGGTTTTCAATATCTATTATAAGTATGTATTTACAAAAGAAAAGTATATAAGTATTATATCCGTTACCCTAACCACCATAACACAAGCATTAAGTTGCTTAGTATGGGGTTAGGTGGCGCTGTGTGAAATGTCCTGAAATATTTATTTATTTATCGATGTGAAGTGCCATTAGATGTAGTAATTAGTAATGTATGTGTGTTTGTTTGTTTGCACCGCCAATGTCGTTACAGGACACGACTCAGGTAATGCATGTGTGATATAAGTTTTTTTTTTATATGGTTTGGAGAATAGAAGTGCATGCTTAGAAGTTTATTTTGCAATTGCTTTTTATTTTGTAGTGGTTAAACAATTTGGTCTTTGAAATGTACTATATTTTTATCATATGAATAGCAACATTCTCCTCTCCCTGCACGGTTGTCTGGAAGAGATCGCTTTTAGCGATAAGACCGCCAATTGTAACACTTAGATTACATTGTGTTTTTAGTTTAAAGTTTATTTTTGTATATTTCGTTCCCCTTAACATATTATAACTCTATGGTCAGCAATCTCAAGGCCTGTGACCTTAACATGACACATGGGCTCCCGACGAAACTTCAAGAGTAGAACTGTCATCCCATACATTGTACTTTTGTGAACAAGGGGGTCACATCATCATGCCCACCTATGAGACAAAAAACAGTTTACGGATTTTCATTATTTTATGAAAATACACGATATATTGATATTTTACGTCATAAACTAGTTGAATATCATTGTATTGTCTCAAATTGCTTTAAAATTATGGGAAAAAATAAACAAATAGGTATTATTGTCAAAGTGAAACAGTTTGACAGAGTTTGACAAACAGCATAAACCGGCCACGCTGTAAGGGACGGAATAAATAGGTTCTCCTTTTTCTTCACACAGAATTTTCCCTATTGCCATCACACTCACACATAAAATGGCTACTTCTTGTTGTATTACTTCTGTGCATTGTGAATGTATGGGATGACAGTTGACTTGACAGCAAGACAAGTCTACGCAGCGTCTGTGCTTGAGGGGTAGTAAATTGTTTTTGTATATATTATGTACATTTTGTCAACAGATATACACAATGACCGTCCGTTTGTCTGCGCTGTTCGAAGCGTTGTGGAGCAAAATGCCGCCTACAAGACCTAGGAGGGCGAAACGACATTCTAGATGGACTAGACGAGGTAAATTAAACACTAAAGTATCATTTTATTTATTTTTTAACCCCCGACGCAAAAACGACGGGTGTTATAAGTTTGACGTGTCTGTGTGTATGTATCTGTCTGTGGCATCGTAGCTCCCGAACGGATGAACGGATTTTGATTTAGTTTTATTTGTTTGAAAGTACAGTTAGTCGAGAGTTTTCTTAGCCATGTTTGGTGGAAATCGATCCAAGATGGCTGCCGCTACAAATGACGGATTACTTTTTCTTCGACGACCCCCTCAATATGGGTATCAAATGTAAGGGATTAACTAGTAGAAATCAAATCCAAGATGGCCGCCACCACAAAAAGGCAAATTCCATATTGCGACGGGTTTTTTTTTAAATGTTTGATTTAATTCACTTGTTTGCTTTCAGTGGTAGCAAACGGGCATTCAAACTCAAACCAGCAATCGTCGAACGGACAGTCAAGCGATTCTGACGCGATCCTACCGCCCCCCGCTTCAAGAACTAGAGCTGACTCCTGGGACAGTGATGTACCCCTACACAAACATAGGAAAGGTAATATATATTTTTTTTTATGTGGAGAAGTAAGATGACGAGCAAGACGCTCTCCTGATGTTAAGAGATAACGCTGCCCATAATTAGCACAGTGCTACCCAGAATTTCACAATGATGTGCAATTCTAGGTGCACTGCACCAACGCTTCTTACTCAAGAGTCATAAGATGTTAAGACTCTTTAGCCCAGTAATTTCACTAGCTACAGTGCCCTCCTACCTGTGCACAGTAATGTTTGCACATCACTGCTCAGACGGTAGAATAACTGGCACTGTTGGGGTACCCACCTAGACGACCTCCTGCAAAGGAAGTCTACCCCCGGTATTTGTCCGCTTAGTACCTGGTTTAATCCTAGTAAAAACGTCAGTCCGCGTTTTGTAACACGATTAGTCATTTTGTCAGTTCATTACTAGGTGGATCAAACCAACAGTCAAGCGATTCTGACGCGATCCTTCCGCCTCCTGCTTCAAGAACTAGAGCTGACTCCTGGGACAGTGATGTACCCCTACACAAACACAGGAAAGGTAATATATTATTATATAGTATACCTAATATATTATGTAGGTTGCTCAAAGCAGCAGTCATTCATTAGGAAACAATCAGTCTAACTAACATCTGTCAAACTATCTAGTCTTTTAAATCAGTTTTTCATCAATATATTAGTCAATCGATCAGTCAAGCTAATCTGACGCGATCCTTCCGCCTCCTGCTTCAAGAACTAAAAGAGCTGACTCCTGGGACAGTGATGTACCTCTACACAAACATAGAAAAGGTAATATAATTTATTTGAGCCTTCAAACTGAGCTGTTTCTTCTGTAGATACTCTTTTTAAATTAAATCAAGCTGCTCAGTGTGCCTTTTGGCATAGGCGTCTTCTAGCCGTTTCCATTGTGATGTATCGCTGGTGACTCTCATCCAAAATGGGCCTGCTGGCTATATCATATAATATCAGTAATCAGTAGTATAATATCTGCAGGTTGTTCATCAATCATCTGGAAACAATCAGTCAAATTCTTTCTCAGTGTGACTTTTTGTCATCGACCACTCAAACATAAGACTCTCACTACGTTATTACACAAGTGAATTAAATTAAAAATTTAAAAAACCCCCAACGCAACACGTAATTCACCATTTTGTGGTGGCGGCCATCTTGGATTTTAAATTTTATATAGTGCGTTGTATTCTACTAGTTAAGCCCTTTCATTTGATACCCATATTAAGGGGGTCATGGAAGAAAAAAGTAATCCGCCATTTTGTAGCGGCGGCCATCTTGGACCGATTTCCACCAAACATGGCTGAGAACACTCTCGACTAACTCTACTTTTAAACAAAAAGAACTCAATCTAAATCCATCCATTCGTTCGGGAGCTACGATGATGCCACAGACAGACACACACACACAGACAGACACGTCAAACTTATAACACCCCATCGTTTTTGCGTCGGGGGTTAAAAACGCGGACTTACGATAGTTTGCGCCCCTCAAGCACAGACGCTGCGTAGACTTGTCTTGCTGTCAAGTCAACTGTCAGTCATCCCATACATTCATAAAAGTACAATGTAGCTAATGACATTACTGGCCTGAACAGTCTTAACATCTTATGACTTGAGTAAAAAGCGTAAGCACAGTGCACCCAGAATTTCACATCTTTGTGTAATCCTGATTAACACTGTATTAATTATGGGCAGCGTTATCTCTTACCATCAGGAGAGCGTCTTGCTCGTTTTCTTACTTCGTAGTATTATAAGAAAAAAAAAATTGTATAATAACCTCACAAAATACTTATTGCTTTTTGTTAGGTAAAGGCGTCGGCAAGAAGAGTAAAAGCAGTAGTGCGAGCGCTGAACCAATGCCAAGCACGAGTCGAGCGCATCCACAAGGTAATGTATACAATATATCGCATACCTAGTACAATACTTTTTTTTTTTTTTTTTTTTGACCCAGGAAAAATGCGTTACGCATCATCACCCCACGCCGGGGGGCGCGGGGCGGTATGTGGGACTCCCCCGCCAAAGATGGGAGCGGCGGGGATACCCACTAAAAAACCTGGGGTGTTCCTGCGGGACGCCATAATGCCGGGGCAACGGGTACGCCGAAGCACTCATCCGCGGCGTACCTAGTACAATACTGGGTCAACTCAAAAAGTATTTTTACAGCAATTGCAATTTTATTTATACTAGTTTAAATTTGAAATAAAAAAAAATTTTTGAGTCGGTGCTGCATTGATATGGGAGTGCGATATATGCATGTATGTGCGATATATATCATAACATAGATTATTGAAAAATATTGGACACGTATTTTTTTATTTGTAAATCTGAATAAAAACGTGGGAGATACAACGCACTAAAGTTGCTTGATCATGACGTCACACCACTTAATCTAGTACATTTTTAACCCCCGACGCAAAAACGACGGGGTGTTATAAGTTTGACGTGTCTGTCTGTCTGTCTGTCTGTCTGTCTGTCTGTCTGTCTGTCTGTGTGTGTGTGTATGTGTCTGTCTGTGGCATCGTAGCTCCCAAACGGATGAACGGATTTTGATTTTGTTTTTTTTGTTTGAAAGTAGAGTTAGTCGAGAGTGTTCTTAGCCATGTTTGGTGGAAATCGGTCCAAGATGGCCGCCGCTACAAAATGGCGGATTACTTTTTTCTTCCACGACCCCCTCAATATGGGTATCAAATGAAAGGGCTTAACGAGTAGATTACAGTCCTCTATATAAAATTTAAAATCCAAGATGGCCGCTATACAAAAAATGGTGAAATACGTATTGCGTTGGGGGTTTTTTAAATTTTTAATTTAATTCACTTGTGTTTAGTGGTGTAACGTCACGCGTCCCATCACAGAATCTTATAAGCGTTATATTCTCAGATATTTTTAATTTTATTTGCAAGAAAAAATTCGTATCTAATATTTTTTTATTATTAAAATTACGGACTAATTGTATTTAAAGAATAAGAATTTGTTTATTCATAGATTTCAGGTACATAATATCAGATCTTAATGTAATGCATTGTTTTGCCGAAACCTGTCTTTACTAGACGTATGAATAATACATAATTACAATATTAAAAAAAAATCATCATCACCATCTACATCCCACTGCTGGGCATAGGCCTCCCTCATGTAATGCCACTCAACCCTGTCCTGTGCCAATCTGGTCCGTGTGCGATCCGCCACAAAAAATTAAAAAAATTTACTTTGTCAAAATCCCTATTGAGTGATCTTATAAGGGTTTCATTTTTAAACGGTTTTATTTAGCTTACTCTGTTTGTTTTTTTCATTTTTCTTTTTTCTTGGGTCAAATTTAGTAATTGAAATTTCACCCTCTTCCTGTCAACCGTTTGATCTGAAATTTGGTATACGCCTTTGGTTCTGGTGACAATACAATTATGTATATTCAATATTATTGTCCAAGATGGCCGCCGCTACAAAATGGCGGACAACGTATTTTTTTTTAATCATATCAATATGGGTATCAAATGAAAGGGCTTGATAAGTAGAATACAGTGCACTATACAAAATTAAAATCCAAGATGGCCGCCGCTACAAAATGGCGGATAACCTTTTTTTTTTCAATTTCATCAATATGGGTATCAAATGAAAGGGCTTGACAAGTAGAATACATTGTACTAAAAAGCCTTAAAATAAAAAAAGTAAAAAAATGTTTTTAAGTTAAACGGTTTTATTTTAAACATGTACTAAAAGCTAAAAAATAAAATCGTGAGGCACGTCAAATATCTAAATCTCTAATGAACATTTTCTCTGACAATTGTAGATATTTGACGTGCCTCACGATTTTATTTTTTAGCTTTTAGTACATGTTTAAAATAAAACCGTTTAACTTAAAAACATTTTTTTACTTTTTTTATTCCTTTTGAGGTACGAAAAAGTAAAAACAAGCCGAACTAAAATTAAATGATTTCTGGTATTTCAGAAGTCTACACCCCAGAACGCAACGGTATCCCATCAGGATCGGATCATCACAACAGCGACTCTGAGTCGTCAATATACACCAACATCGAGGTGCTGGAGGAGGAACTGCCTGATGATGAGGTGGAACTCACTTATGATGAGGCGCACGAGCATCAGGTAACGGGAGACTTTGGTATTTTACCAGGAATAGGCTTCTTTTGCAGGAGATTGACTAGGGGAGACTTTAGAGATAGATATTGCAGGACATAACACACAGAGCCTTGTAACTTCAAGCTAGGTAACTCGATGCTTGTGTTGTGGTGGCTAGGGAACAGATTATATAATACATAGGCGGATCCAGGATCGCTCAGAGCAGTTAGAATGTTCAAACATCCTTAATATTAAGTGCGCGAGTGCAGCTTGCTGCAAGCGCCGAGAAAAATAATTATAATCTTTATCATGAAATATGTTCAAAATTCGTAACTCTACAATTATTCTGGGGGGGGAGGCTTCCCCCCCCCCCCTAAATCCCCTATGCTATACCAGGAATAAACTTTTGTAGGAGGTTGACTAGGCGGGTACCCCAACAGTGCCAGTTATTCTACCGCCTGAGCAGTGATGTGCAAACATTACTGTGCTTCGGTAGGAGGACACTGTAGCTAGTGAAATTACTGGGCTAAAGAGTCTTAACATCTCATGACTCTCAAGTAAGAAGCGTTGGCGCAGTGCACTGTGTAGCACTGTACTGATTATGGGCAGCGTTGTCTCTTACCATCAGGAGAGCGTCTTGCTGTAAAATTCTTGGTGCACTGCACCAACGCTTCTTACTTAAGAGTCATAAGATGTCTCTTCATGCCAGTAATGTGACTAGCTACAGTGCCCTCCCTGTGCACAGTAATGTTCACACATCGCTCAGGCGGTACAATAACTGCCACTGTTGGGGTACCTATCATCCAAGTGCAAAGGAAGTCTACCCCGGTAAACACATACATACACGTCGTGGCCACAAAACAAATCTAATCTAACTCCGTTCTGTTCTGTTGGAGTATAAACCCCAATAATCTAATATATAAAATTCTCGTGTCACAGTTTTCGTTGCCATACTCCTCCGAAACGGCTTGACCGATTTTGATGAAATTTTTTGTACTTATCCGGTATCTATGAGAATCGACCAACATCTATTTTTCATCCCCCTAAATGTTAGGGGTAGTCCACCCCTAATTTTTTTTATTTATTTTTTAGACAAAATTTTTAATTTCTATTTTTTTATGATACAACATACAAAAATACATACAATCCTCAATTTTCACCCTTCTACGATCAACCCTTATTTTTTAATAGCCATTTTAGTAATTTAATCATTTTTCCTCGCCGGTCGAAAACTGATCAATCGTCATTTAATTAGTTATCCCCGCCAGATGTCTACAGGTGTCACTTCTGACCCAGTAAACAGCACGGAGTAGGGATGAGAACGAAGCCGGTCTCCTTTCTTTCTCACTCCCTACACAGTTGTCGGCCATCATTATTGTTTATGCATCAAGTGTAGTAGTAACGTTGACAATTATCTCAGTGTAACTCTCATATTAACTTTTAATCATTCCTATTAATTATTTATATGGCAAAACAACGTTTGCCGGGTAAGCTAGTAAATTATATTATTTTGTTTCAGAGCACAAGCAGAAGTACGCGGAAACGAGCGAGAATACAGAGTTCGGGAAGCAGTGAATACGGCAGATCGATACGGAAACTAAAACGGGGGAAACGGAATAAAACTAAAACGTAAGATTCTTTATATAAGCACTACCTGCGCCCAGCGGTTTTACCCGCTGTACAGTAAGTAGCCTATATGTTATTCCAGGGTCCAAGCTATCTCTGTACCAAATTTCAGCTCAACCGGCCCACCTGTTTAGGCGTGAATGAGTAACAAACATACATACATTAATACATTCTTACAAAATTTCGCATAACAAGTTACAAACAATAGTAATAAATACAATTCAAATTTATAACTAGAGGTATGGAATTGGCTATCTCATCGTAACAAGTGAAATTTAAAAAATACTTTTTAAAAACAAGCTTTAATTATTGTTATCATCTTGCATCATAAAGTACTCGTCAAGACGAATCAAATGAGCCCAAACTCGATGGGGTTGCGTTGTTTTATGACAGAGTTCCTATGGCCACCTTCCAGCTCCATCATCAGATCAGCTCGATGTCATAAAAATATTGCATTGTCATCCGATTTACACACGCATGCAAATTTTCAGCTCAATTGGAAACCGGGAAGTGGGTCAAATTAAACTTGCAAGATTTGATTACAGACAGACAGACAGACAGACAACAGACAGGTGAAAGTAATATAAAGCTTGTAAAAAGCAATCTCTTACAGACGACCTAGTAAGAAGCAATTTTGAGGAAAAGTTAATCAAATCAAATTGTTTATTTGCAGGAAATACATGTTTGGTACAGTTATTAATTATACCTATGTCTCGATACAACATATTTCGTCTGCAAGCAGACGTGCAAAAATTCATGTCATTCAATATTTTAGTCTAATTACATATAAAATATTATTAAGTCAAAATTAATTACAATATTTTTAGCACATTAAATTACAATATTATATTCTTTAAATTCTTTTATGGTGTAGAAGCAGTTTTCCAAAAGCCAGTCACATAAAATTTTCTTAAATTTACCGCCCTTTAACATCTTGATATTGTCAGGTACTGAGTTATAGATAGATATACACATATTATAGTTAGAATGATAATTATAATTATTATAATGGTTATTATTCTTTTTTTCAGAATTCGCGAGCGATTCACAGCGGGTACACCTTCATCGTCGTCATCATCATCATCGGTGTCCGGTGATGGTGATGGCGCCAGATACGAGTCTGATCACTCGTACCGGCCCAGATACTCGACCGATGACGATGCGCCTTTGCACTTGTATAGGTAAATATTTCATCATCATCGACGTCAAGTTTAGTAGTATTAGTGGCAATAAGTAAGATTTAAATTTGATGTAAAGATCATAACATGTATTTATCCTCATTTTGAAATGGCCGCCATATCACGGTAAAGAGATATATACTCGTACAGTAAGGTCACACAAGTTTGCAAAGGTCGGTAGGATTCGGTAGGCAGCGAGGTGCCGAATAGTCGTTATTATTATGAATTACTCATAATATCAAAAAGAATTAAATACTTTGTGATATTTTTACTAATTCACAACCATTACTCGGAAGCTTACTGCATAAAAACGTGCCTACTGAACCCTACCCACATCGTTGTTAACTCGCGCGACTGTAGTCACAGTCACATTACTGTACATATGCGGATTTAGGGGGGGGGGGGGGCAGGGGGCCAAGGCCCCCCCCAGAATCATTGTAGAGTTACAAATTTTGAACATGTTTCATGGTAAAGATTATAATTTTTTTCTCGGCGCTCTCAGCAAGCTGCTCGCGCACTTAATATTAAGGATGTTTTAACATTCTAACTGCTCTGAGCGAGCTAAACACACACTTTCCGTAGTAAAACTTATAATTTTTTTGCCCGTCTGCACCTTGCCCCCCCCCCCCCCCAGAACCAAATCCTGGATCCACCTATGTTACTGTATATGTCTTTACCGTGGTATAGCGGCAATTTCGAAATGAGGATAAATACATGTCGGCATCAGAACGAATATCCGATCGCCAGCGCCATTTGGCGCTCGATGGAGTTTGCTACGTAGCAGTAGTACTCGTACTGTGGCCATACTAAGCTGCACCTTTATACGACAGTGTCATTAACTACTGTTATTAATTTATAGACAAAGGGCGGAAGGGCACGAAGAGGCGGGACCGTCCAATGCGAGAAGAAAACATAACGGACACGGCAGGGTGAGTATTTCATTACACTATACACGTATCACGTACGGATATATTAGTATTTCGTAGGTATAAAGTAGTAAACAAAGTTATCTAGCTAGTGACTGAGCGAGTTGACTGCTGAAATAGAGCTGTGTTTTTGAGGTCGGAACGCAAGTGCTGAAAAACACAAATGTTAGAGCGTATACAGGGTATTTGGTTATTCAGTACATTGGTGTATAGGGTCTTATCAGGGAGGTCATTGGCCATGTTTTGAGTGCAATATATGTTCCGCATAAATTTACGGTTTTCGAGTTATTTAATTTTTTTTCGATAAATCGAGGTGACAATTTTAAAAATTCATATAAAATAACCCTGTATAATTATTAATTTTTTATTATCTCATTACGTGGACAAAATATCAGAATATTATTTTAAATAATCAAATTAAATCTAACTTATCACCATAAAAGAATAGAAGGGGAGAAGTAACAAATTTTGGCAATTTTATGAATCCGTTGAACCTAAATTGCTAAATTTCGCAAAAAAATCATAGAATAAAATTTCAGGCAGATTTTTTGAAAAACATTTACTTTTCAGTGACTTTATTTGGATATATCAAAATTAAGAATGCGAAAAGGGATTACAGAAATATTGAGGTCACAAGTGACCCATACATTTACAAAAGTACAATGTATGGGATATTTCTCGCCTCTTGACATTTCTGCGGGATCCCATGTGTCATGCTATGGCTATAGATCAGAGCCAGGGTGGGGTAAGCGCCCCAATTTTTTCCCTAGCGTGGCTCATGGCTATATTCATATATTTAAATAAAACTATATAAGTATTATATCCGTTATCCTAACCACCATAACACAAGCATAAAGTTGCTTAGTATGGGGTTAGGTGGCGCTGTGTGAAATGTTTATTTATTATTATTATTGCAGAGCGGTAGAGTATCACTAAGAGCCCGCAGCCCGCGGCGTTACAACGAAGACAGTGAGGATGACTCCATCGCAGCCATCAGCAAACGGCTCCAACACCATCATCACATGGCTAGGAGACATATACACCAGGTAACATATACTAACATATTATTGTTATCGTTATTTGTTCAATTTCAATAATATAGCGCTTGAGCATTTTGTATTTTCAGTAAATTTATTATTTTGTAGCGTCCGGAGACCCTGGGTTCAAATCTCAGTGAAAGAATTTCGCCTGGACGCTACCGTGTTTCGGTGCGGCACGTGGCACTGTGTCCCCCGGCTGTTTCCTATAACATATGTAATATGTAGGAGGCAGTCGTTAGCTCATGTTGCAGGTGTAGGCATCTCGGCGACCTGACACTGCAACATATACATTGTAATTTAGCTCTGACAAGTAGGGTAAACTGTTCTGTTGGAGTATAAACCCCATTTATTATTATCATCATAACCTGTCCGTTGTTTTGAGTGATCCACTTCCCGGTTTCCGGATTTAACTGAAATATTGCATGCATGTATAAATCGGATGACAATGCAATATTTTTATGACATCGAGTGATGATGGAGTTGGAAGGCCATAGGAACTCCGTAAATAAACGATCCAAACGAGTTTGGGCTTATTTGATTCGTCTTGAGTACTTTAGTGCTAGATGGTGATAATAATGAATGTGTTTAACACCCGACGCAAAAACAACGGGGTGTTATAAGTTTGACGTGTCTGTCTGTCTGTGGCATCGTAGCTCCCGAACGGATGAACGGATTTTGATTTGGTTGTTTTTGTTTGAAAGTCGAGTTAGTCGAGAGTGTCATGTTAGTAATGTTTGGTGGAAATCGGACCAAGATGTCCGCCACCACAAAAAAGCAAATTCCATATTGCATTGGGGTTTTTTAAATTTAATTCACTGGTTATGAAATTTCACTTGATTGTATAAAAAAATAAATATTGTTTCGCCACCACCGCTTCTATATTATTATTTTTTTATGTGACAAAGTAGATGACGAGCAAGACGCTCTCCTGATGTTAAGAGATAACGCTGCCCATAATCAATACAGTGCTACTTAGGACTTCACAATGATGTGAAATTCTAAGAGCAACACCAAAGCTTCTCACTCAAGAGTCATAAGATGTTAAGACTATTTAGCCCAGTAATTTAATAACTTCTATATTACTATTATTATAAAATGGGTTTATTCTTGCAGAGTGTTCGAGCGGAAGCCAGTTCAGCGCACACAAACGACCACAACTATTTCAATGGCCACGCCGCTATGAATGGACATTGTAAGTTTATTGTTAACTACCTGCATCCAGCAGTATTACCCACTGTAGCGTATAAGTACTCGGGCTAGACTTCCTTTGCAGGAGGTCGTCTAGGTGGATACCCCAACAGTGCCAGTTATTCTACCGCCTGAGCAGTGATGTGCAAACATTACTGTGCACAGGTAGGGCACTGTAGCTAGTGAAATTACTGGGCTAAAGAGTCTTAACATCTTATGACTCTTGAGTAAGAAGCGTTGGTGCACCTAGAATTGCACATCATTGTGAAATTCTAGGTAGCACTGTACTGATTATGGGCAGCGTTATCTCTTAACATTAGGAAAGCGTCTTGCTCGTCATCTCAAATTTTCACATAAAAAAAGTTATTCTAGGGTCTGAACTATATCCGCGGATGAGTGCTTCGTCGTACCCGTTGTCCCGGCATTATGGCGTCCCGCAGGACACCCCCAGGTTTTTTAGTGGGTATCCCCGCCGCTCCCATCTCTGGCGGGGGAGTCCCACATACCGCCCCGCGCCCCCCAGCGTGGGGTGATGATGCGTAACGCATTTTTCCTGGCTCAAAAAAAAGGGTGTGAGCTATATCTATACTAAATTTCAGCTGAATCGATCCACCCGTGTAGGCGTAAAGAGGTAATAAACACAAACTTTCGCCTTTGTAATATGTGAATTATAATTTGTAATATGTGAATTATAATTTGTAATATGTGAATTATAATTTTTAAAGATTTTTTTTGTATAGAGGTAGATTATTTCATTTAAAAATAGCGGACATATTCTCAGACCTCCACAATTTTGTACAAGAACTTCGAACTTATATTTTACTTATATTGACATCATTAATTTATTCTGTAAGAAAGTTTTTATTTTCTATGATTTTATTACTTATGTACCTTTGTGTTTGTGACGTGTATTTTATAATATGAATAAAGAATATGAACTAAAACTAATTAATATTATCAAAGTTCACTAATCGAGTTTGGGCTCATTTGATTCGTCTTGACGTGTACTTTGGTGCTGGATGGTAATAATTTGACGACCTCTGTGGCGTGGTGGGCTAATACCCGCCTGCAACGCAGAAGGTTGCGAGTTCTGATGAATTTTTTGAATACAAAATATAAATATTCATGCATACTTCATACAATGTAACTAGGTATTAGTCTTAACTATAAGTCATTTATGTATTATTCATACGTCTGGAAAAGACAGGTTTCGGCAGAACAATGCATTACATTAAGATCTTTATGTACCTGAAATCTATGAATAAACAAATCCTTATTCTTGTTCGATTCCCGCATGGGACAAATGTTTGTGTGATCCACACAGTAGCGGCGCTAGGCGTCAGCGACGTCGGCGACCGCCGACGGCCTCGCGCTTGAGGGGGCCTCGCAATTTTTTTTTTTTTAAATATATTCGCGAGTTAAGTGATTGTGAAGTACTTAAGGGCATTCATCAAAATGCATCAAAAGAAGACCTTTACAAGTATTATAATGATTTAGGTACTACTAACTCCATGTTAATATCAGGCGCTGATCCAGGGCCCCGCGGGCATGGGGGCCATGAAAATTAAGTAATTTAATGTGGCTTAATTTTTTTTCTTGTCAAAATCAGCGGCTAGCAAACTCTTTTTTAAATATTCTCGGCGCTCGCAGCTAACTGCTTGCTCTCTAATTAGGAAAATTATTGTAATCTCGTGACTCTTAGAACGAGTTAAACGTACAATTTTCGCATTCAAAAATACAAACTTTTCTCTGTTTGCGCTCTTATTAGATAGAATATTTAATTTTAATTCAATTTCCTTGCCACTCGAAGCAAGCAAATGCACATAATTCGTGCAGAAAAATTCAAAATATTCTTCGCAACGAGCTGCTCGCGCTTTTATACATAACAATATATTGAGATTCCTAGCCACTCGGAGCAAGCTAAGAGTACATTATTCGTACTGAAAAATTCAAAATTTTCTCGGGGCTAGCAACGAGCTGCTCGCATTTTTATAGATAAGAATATTTAGTTTACTAGCCACTCGGAGCAAGCTAAACGCACATTATTCGTGCTGAAAAATTCAAAATTTTCTCGGGGCTAGCAACGAGCTGCTCGCACTTTTATAGATAAGAATATTTAGTTTACTAGCCACTCGGAGCAAGCTTAACGCACATTATTCGTACTGAAAAATTTAAAATTTTCTCTAAACGCACATTATTCGTGCTGAAAAATTCAAAATTTTCGCGGCGCTCGCAGCGAGCTGCTCGTGCTTTTATACATAAGAATATAATATTTAGTTTCCTTGCCACTCAGAGCTAGCTAAACGCTCAGCATTCGTACTGAAAAATGCTAGAATTTCTCGGCGCTCGCAGCGAGCTGCTCGCGCTCCTACAGATAATAATGCTTTTGTTACCACTCGGAGTGAGATAAACGCATACCTTTCATACTCAATTAGACAGAATTTAAAAAATATATCATCGCTCGGAGTGAGGCGTAAGGCACGGAGATGAAGTAAATACAAGTGAGTTTATGCCGTTAATTTACGAAGATGAATCTAACGCGTCGTTTATTGTAAAAAAGGTGTAAAGTATTCAAAATTGTATGAATACGCTTAAATGTGTCCCTTCTCAGTTTGAAAAAAATGCTAGCCGAAAAAGGGGGGCCTCGCGAACCTAATTTCGCCGACGCCCACGCTTGGTCTAGCGCCGCCACTGGATCCACAGATATTTGTTTCTGGTCTGGGTGGCTTTCTGTATCTATTATAAGTATGTATTAACAAAAGAAAAAGTATATAAGTATTATATCCGTTACCCTAACCACCATAACACAAGCATTAAGTTGCTTAGCTTGGGGTTAGGTGGCGCTGTGTGAAATGTCCTGAAATATTTATAGTATTACTAGCGCCCAGCGGTTTTACCTGCTTTTCTATATAGCCTATGTGTTATTCTAGGGTCTAATCTGTATACTAAATTTCAGCTCAATCGGTCCACTCGTTAAGGCGTGAAAGAGTAACAAACACACATCCAGACATCCATTCTTACAAACTTTCACGTTTATAATATTAGTTATTAGTAAGATTTATAATAATAAAAGCTTTACTAAAAACAAAAACGGCACAACATATTCATAATCTCGACAATATTAGACGTGAGTTGTGCCGTTTTTGTTTTTAAATATGGAGAACACTCGCGATAGTTTTAAAAATCGTATAAAACACAGAACTAATACAACTAGAAGTAGCCATATTATGTGTGAGTGTGACGGCAATAGGGAAAATTCTATGTGAAGAAAAAGGAGAACCTATTTTTCTTCCGTCCCTTTCAGCGTGGCCGGTTACGTTGTTTGTCACAAGTTCAAACGACTTCCCTGTGACAAACATACCATCGAATTATCTTTTATTTTTAAGATTTTAAGTGCTTTCAGGGAATAATTAATGGTTTATGTGTACTCATAGTGGTAGTGAAATGGTAGGATGTGCAGTTTTGGGCTGTAAAAGCCGTAGTGAACAACATTAGGAGAAACTATTGCTGTCGCATAGGCGGGCACGCAGTGGTGAACCACCTGGTATAAAAGCTTGTTTAAAATAATCACTTGTTTTGTTTCAGCGTCCAGATCCAACGGCAATAACCCGGATCCAGTATCAATATCGTCTAGAGGTCGAGTTAGAAAGCTCACTGCGAAAGCGAGAGGGTTGTTAAGGGACTAGGTGTTTGTGAAATTAATACAATGTACCTTTTAGCAAGTGAATATCTTAATATACCAACTTCAAGCTAACTTTCAAGGGAGTGATATGAATTTTCGAATGACGTTTTTGCGAAAAATAACCATATGGTACGTTTTTGCGCACACTTTTTTTAACCCTTTCAGAACTGGCGTGCACAATTGTAGACATAAGTTACAATGAAAAAAAATGCATACTTTAATCTTAATACTAAGTAGAACGGGAGTCCACATTTATGTACATTAAGAAAAACTAGATTTTTTTAAAGTTGAAGACTAAATTTTTTTTTTTTAATAGTCTCCTTACTATACTTTAGACACACGGAATTTACCAATTCCACAGGATGAAAAAATAATTCAGGTCTGAAAGGGTTCAAGCAATTAGCGCCCAGAAGTTTTTGAAGTTATAATCATGACGTCCAAACGTCTTTTTTTAAAAACAATCTGAAAATACAGCACCAGATTTCGTCTGTTCGCCTGTGTGCCGGCTTAAAATGACCTTTTCTTGAAGAAGTCACACTGTCATTGCAAAATGAAGATATGTTAACTGAACGTAATAAAATCTTGAAGTTGGTAAACAATCGAATTATTAACATATAATTTGTGAAGACTGACTGCTTGTAATAAAGCTAAGAATGTACATACTTTGTACCGATATGATAAATATACTATAAGTACCTTATAATTCAACCGTTGTATTACTTTAAAAATGCTAATTAAGTAGTTTTCAGATGGGATTATATTATCACTACATCCCGCGTCCGTCTGTCTTATGTATGCTTATCTTTAAAACTACTCAACAGATTTCGATGCGGTTTTCATTAATAGATAGAGTGATCCAAGAGGAAGGTTTATATGTATTATTGAAGACTAGTTCCAATTTAATCTAAAAAATACAAAGTTAATCTTATAAAACTAACTTGTAATTACAACTAAAACAAATTCAATAATTTGAACGATTTGTGCAGAGATTCGACACAATTTCAAATAAAAAAAAAAATATCACCAAAGTGGCAGAGATGTTGCTTCTACGACGACTGACGAAGGAATGAGAGCGAGGCGACGTTTACAGTCGCTTTTATAGGCGGTGGTGGGAGTCGATGTCACCCGTTTTTTTAAAAATCGGCTAACAGTATAATACATGCGTATAGTAGAAGAACACTGGTAATTTTCTATTAAGAGCGGTATTCTACCGCCTGAGCAGTGATGTGCAAACATTACTGTGCTTCGGTAGGAGGGCACTGTAGCTAGTGAAATTACTGGGCTAAAGAGTCTTAACATCTTGTGACTCTTGAGTAAGAAGCGTTGGTGCAGTGCACCTAGAATTGCGCATAATTGTGAAATTCTGGGTAGCACTGTACTGATTATGGGCAGCGTTATCTCTTAACATCAGGAGAGCGTCTTGCTCGTCATCTTACTTCTCCACATAAAAAAAAATATATCGAGTTACGCTCTCTCGTTCGCTCTGTTTGACAAAATATTGAAATATTAATTCATACGAATTAATTTATTGAAAATTCCTGAAGATCAGCCCTGTATAACATTATTGCAACCATTTTAAAAGTGTTCAGTTTGATATATTAAAAATTGGCATGTGATTTTTTTTTAAATATATTTTTTTTATATATCTCCCCATGCTATTTTTAACCCCCGACGCAAAAACGACGGGGTGTTATAAGTTTGACGTGTCTGTCTGTCTGTCGGTCTGTCTGTCTGTGTGTGTGTCTGTCTGTAGCATCGTAGCTCCCGAACGGATGAACGGATTTTGATTTAGTTTTTTTTGTTTGAAAGTAGAGTTAGTCGAGAGTGTTTGGTGGAAATCGGTACAAAATGGCGGATTACTTTTTTCTTCCACCACCCCCTCAATATGGGTATCAAATGAAAGATTTTCACGAGTAGAATACAACCCACTATATAAAATTTAAAAACCAAGATGGCCGCCACCACAAAATGGTGAATTAAGTACTGCGTTGGGGGTTTTTTAAATTTTTAATTTAATTCACTTGTTTAATATCTAATATATAAAATTCTCGTGTCACAGTTTTTGTTGCCATACTTCTCCGAAACGGCTTGACCGATTTTGATGAAATTTTTTGTGCTTATTCGGTATCTATGAGAATCGGCCAACATCTATTTTTCATCCCCCTAAATGTTAGGGGTTGTCCACCCCTAAATTTTTTATTTTATTTTTTAGACAAAATTTTTAATTTCTATTTTTTTATGATACAACATACAAAAATACATACAATCCTCAATTTTCACCCTTCTACGATCAACCCTTATTTTTTAATAGCCATTTTAGTAATTTAATCATTTTTCCTCTCCGGTCGAAAACTGATCAATCGTCATTTAATTAGTTATCCCCGCCAGATGTCTACAGGTGTCACTTCTGACCAAGTAAACGGCACGGAGTAGGGATGAGAACGAAGCCAGTCTCCTTTCTTTCTCACTCCCTACACAGTTGTCGGCCATCATTATTGTTTATGCATCAAGTGTAGTAGTAACGTTGACAATTATTATTTTGCTATCTCAGTGTAACTCTCATATTAACTTTTAATCATTCCTATTTCATTAATAATAATTAAATGATCAATTTTGAGTGTATTTTGCACGATTAGTTAATCAAGTGATTTTATAACCTCAAAAGTAGTCAACACGTGACACGAGTTTCCAATAACAACGGATTTTGTGTTGTAAGTATACTTTTTTTTATTTATATCGAAAATGTTGTTGATCTTATAAAAATGTAATTTTAATTTAATTTTATTAAAAAAATGTAATTGAACAATTAAGATTTTCATAGTTTCCAAAAAATCAATCATTATGAATCTTTATTTTGAAATGTCAATGGAAATATTGGTTGTATGAAAAAATTATAAGAGACAATGTTTTCATAAAATTTAATTTTTTACTTTTGTTTGAATTTTTTTTCCATAAAATAATGCTTATTTCACGCATATACCACATTCTTACATACATACAATATACACATTCTAACATACATACATACTTCCAATAAGTAAGCTATTTTTTGACTACACTAGAAATTACTAGGAAATTATTTATATGGCAAAACAACGTTTGCCGGGTAAGCTAGTCTAATATATAAAATTCTCGTGTCACAGTTTTCGTTGCCATACTCCTCCGAAACGGCTTGACCGATTTTGATGAAATTTTTTGTGCTTATCCGGTATCTATGAGAATCGACCAACATCTATTTTTCATCCCCCTAAATGTTAGGGGTAGTCTACTACTAAATTTTTTATTTTTTATTTTTTGGACAAAATTTTTAATTTCTATTTTTTTATGATACAACATACAAAAATACATACAATCCTCAATTTTCACCCTTCTACGATCAACCCTTATTTTTTAATAGCCATTTTAGTAATTTAATCATTTTTCCTCTCCGGTCGAAAACTGATCAATCGTCATTTAATTAGTTATCCCCGCCAGATGTCTACAGGTGTCACTTCTGACCCAGTAAACAGCACGGAGTAGGGATGAGAACGAAGCCGGTCTCCTTTCTTTCTCACTCCCTACACAGTTGTCGGCCATCATTATTGTTTATGCATCAAGTGTAGTAGTAACGTTGACAAATATTATTTTGCTATCTCAGTGTAACTCTCATATTAACTTTTAATCATTCCTATTTTATCAATAATAATTAAATTATCAATTTTGAGTGTATTTTGCACGATTAGTTAATCAAGTGATTTTATAACCTCAAAAGTACTCAACACGTGACACGAGCTTCCAATAACAACGGATTTTGTGTTGTAAGTATACTTTTTTTTATTTATATCGAAAATGTTGTTGATCTTATAAAAATGTAATTTTAATTTAATTTTATTTAAAAAATGTAATTGAACAATTAAGATTATCATAGTTTCCAAAAAATCAATCATTATGAATCTTTATTTTGAAATGTCAATGGAAATATTGGTTGTATGAAAAAATTATAAGACACAATGTTTTCATAAAATTTAATTTTTTACTTTTGTTTGAAATTTTTTTCCATAAAATAATGCTTATTTCACGCATATACCACATGCTTACATACATACATACTTCCAATAAGTAAGCTATTTTTTGTCTACACTAGAAATTACTAGGAAATTATTTATATGGCAAAACAACGTTTGCCGGGTAAGCTAGTTTGATATATTATATTATATAACTGAAAACACTTAAAATGTGTGCAATAATGTTATACAGGGCTGATCTATTTTTCTTCTACTATGTGTAATATTCGACGGATAGATCGAAAAGTGTGCGCCTATCCCATGAGATATTATTTGTTAAATCGTCATGACCAGTAATGTCCGCTGATAACTTTTCATCTTAGGCTTTTAACCCTTAAATGGACAATGTTGTTTTTAAACAACATACTAAACACACATCACAGATAAAACTGACCTTCTTTTAATTTTTTGTTAATTGTGAAACAAAACAAAAATCGTGAAACAAAAATCGTCCATTTAAGGGTTAAAAGTAAATTCAACGGTTGGAAAAAGACTTCATTGTATATTGTAAGAACGGTATCAATAAAATTGTTTTTCATTTTGTATCTCATTAGTTAATAATTATGATTTTCTTTTTAGCTAAATTTTAGTTAATTTATAATTTATTATGACATTCATGTGAATTGTTGTCAATCACACTTATATTAACCTTTTGAACGCCACGGCACAAACGCATTTTCGTGCCCTATGCGCCAAGGCACAATTTAAAAAAAAAAAAAGGTAGCACTCCGGGAGTGCCGGCAGAAGTGAAAACTTCAATATTAACGTTGTGTTTAATTATAAGTATAAAAATACTATCAGTACATTTTTTTAGCGATTGCGAATGGTCGCTACGGGCGGGCGCGCGCTTGTCTAAGCCCCCTGTGCCGCCTAAACAGAGCAGCACACTCAGGCACGGTAGAAAGAGTGGGAGATACTAGTTCCTCTCCCTTCCCCTCGATCTTACGCTTTTTCGATCAGCATCACGTGACCCTGACGCGAGTTTGAAAGTTTTTACCCATACAAAAAAAAGTGCTCAGCGCCGCTAAAGAAGTTTTCACTTCAAAAATACCTACGAAAGAACTAGTGTTGCCAAGAGTCGATAAATATTTTTATTTCACTTTATTAAGACTGGGTTTTTTGTCGTCTATAGACGTCGTTGGCGTACAGGACCCGCAAGTACTTGTCAAGTATAGGTGACTTTGGCGGTCAAAAGGTTAAAAATGCGAAAGTTTGTGTGTGACTTTGTATGTTTGTTACTTCTTCACGCCTAAAGGGGTGGACCGATTGAGCTGAAATTTGGCATAGAGATAGCTTATATCCTGGGATAGCTTAGACACATAGGCTATAAGTACAGCGGGTAAAACCGCTGGGCGAAGCTAGTACATGATATTATACCAATTGTGGCATTATATTTAGTTTTTTTTTTTTTTCCAAAATATTGTACTTAATGGCCACACCACTTATTTGTAATAGAAATTTTGACATTCTTTTGTCCATCAAATAGATTATTAAAAATCTTTGCACACGTATTTTTTTCTTCGTTTTGACAAAAAACGTGTGGGATACAATAACGCACTAAAGTTGCTAAGTTGTGACGTCACTCCGAATACCGGTACATTTTTTACCGTTTAGTGGCTCAAAAATCTATAAAAAGCAATACTTTTTTCTTTTTATAACATTAGATATATTATAGATCATTATACTTCATTTCTCGAATTAGATAAATTTGATGTGATTTTTACGTGTAAGCACAAAATAATTTAATAATAATTTGCATGTATATAATATCTATGTAAGTATTTCATTTTTTATTGTCAATTATATCTAGAAATGTTATTGAAAAGATGATTTTTCTGTATTGACTATCACCCTGATTTCGCTCCGTACCATACATTTTTTTTCTAATGAAACTTTCCTCTATTGTTCAACAAGAAAGGAAAAATTGTTTTTGTTGAGTTTAAATCACGAACTGGCGAAGACTGCTGAGCACGGTGAGTGACTTAAAGTTACGAAACATCAAAAAACTTTGTCTCTCGTGATACTTGTAACTTTTTGCTTCTTCAAGCGAAAAAAGTTTTTAGCTTATGTTCGAAAACAATTGTCATTTAAAATACCTGATTGAAATATTGATAAAATCCTAATTGTAACAATTTAATTATTATTAATTAGCCAATAGGCCATCTGAAAGAACAAATTCGAAAATGTAAAATAGAGCAAAAGCGCCAGTGTTTTTAGTTAAGCCAAAACTTATTTTTAGTTAATTGATTTATAATTAATTAGTATAATTATAATTAGTATGTATATGTATATAGTTCGCGTCTGTCCGTGTGTAAACACAGTGATAATAGCGTATGTGTGAAACCAAACTGAAAATAAAAATATTTTGTAAATTATATGCCTTTTTATTCCGTAATCTTATTTCAATATATTTTTGATAGGTACCGAAAAAAATCATTATTAGATATTATAAGGGGCTGCACATTACACGGATTATTTGTGCGCCGGCGTCGTGTGCGTTACTGCATATAATTGCATAGGTTCTATTTTCACAGACTAAAAAGTGCGTCATGGATAGTCTGTCGTCTGCGCAGCCCCTAAATGGACGTAGTTAAACGAAAATGTTCCAATCCAGAAAGGTGTCAATTTGAAATAAATGCACTTTTGTGTTTTAGCCGTACACTTTTTTGTTTTAAACAGTATAATTAAAAACTTTGAGTTTTATTGTAGGAATACGTTAGTATTTTCGTATTTAGGCTCCGCTAAATTCCGCGGGACCTCTTTCTGGACCTCTACTGGGCCTTGGGCCTAAATTCTGCACAAAAAAAGAGACGGTGGCGCAGCAAAACGTGAGCAAAAAAACAACCTATATAAAGAACAAGTGAATTAAATTAAAAAACCCCCAACGCAATACGTAATTCACCATTTTGTGGTGGCGGCCATCTTGGATTTTAAATTTTATATAGTGGGCTGTATTCTACTCGTCAAGCCCTTTCATTTGATACCTATATTGAGGGGGTCGTGGAAGAAAAAAGTAATCCGCCATTTTGCAGCGGCGGCCATCTTGGATCGATTTCCACCAAACATGGCTATAGATCATTCACAGTTATTTTACCTCTAGCCCTTACATTGGCTAGCCTGAAAATAATGTTGCCATGTCAGGTGAGTATTGACTTCCCAATTTTTAACCAACTACAAAATGGCGAATTACTTTTTTCTTCCACAACCACCTCAATATGGAAATCAAATGAAAGGGCACTGTATAAAATTTAAAATCCATGGTGATGGTCGCCATTCAAAATGGTGAATTACGTTTTGCGTTGGGGGCGGGGGTTTTTTAATTTTTTTATTTAATTCACTTGTAAGTATTATTTTACAGTGATGTGTGTACTTACATGAATTTCCTGTTTCGAACCTACCTAATATTTTATATCATATTGATAGTTCGCAGTAACCACTTGTTCATATTATGTTAACCATCCGATATTGTTATAGATAAATTCTTTTTCTTCAAAGAAAATTGAGTTTTTGGGCATTGGTAAAGCTTGGGATTATAATAATAATTATTAAAACAACGAGTACAAGTAACCTTATCAAGTACAAAAAGTAACGTTTGAACAAGAAAAGTAACGCATTTTTGAAAATTTTACACAATATACACAGTTGAATAGAAATACGCTTACATATTCTAACATTTCGGTGATAATTACTAATTTTTCAGTTTATTTAAATAAGAAATTGCTAATCAACAAAAAAAATCCTTTTCTAAACCAGATAAAGTTACACAAAATTGCCTTATTTTTTTGTCTCTGCTAAATCAATAAATTAACTATTATTTTCTCTACCATTACAAGGAAAAAGATTCATTAATTATAAGGTTCAATTTAAAATAAAGACCTTGAAAAGTATCGTAAAAGTCATCTAGACACGAATACAAAAGTAACTCAAAGGGTGAAAAAGTAACGTAAAACGTAACAAAAGTAACGATCTGGCAACATTTTGACAATAATCTACTATATAAAAATAAGTCGGGTTTTCCTCCCTGACGCTATAACTCCAGAACGCACGAACCGATTTCCACGGTTTTGCATTCGTTGGAAAGGTCTCGGGCTCCGCGAGGTTTATAGCAAAGAAAATTCAGGAAAAATTTCAAAAGAAATAAAAAAAGTAAAAATAATATAATAATATTCAATTGGAAACCACGCGCGTATTGGG
Organism: Hemithea aestivaria; assembly: GCA_947507615.1. Taxonomy (NCBI): domain Eukaryota; kingdom Metazoa; phylum Arthropoda; class Insecta; order Lepidoptera; family Geometridae; genus Hemithea; species Hemithea aestivaria. The sequence continues at coordinate 2,632,334 of OX382350.1, read as the reverse complement.
CAAATGTCAACAGCAGGCATTTGTCTTTAAGGTGGTAATGGCCGTGTCGGCGCGGAGGATATTGATAAGTTTTATTGCAACCTTATTTCGAATTAATACTGGCAACGTAGCAGCCAATGGCTCTCCTTGGATGAATACAAAACAAGTGAAATTTTAAAAATACTTTTTTAAAAACAAGCTTTAATTATCATTACCATCTTGCATCATATAGTACTCGTCAAGACGAATCAAATGAGCCCAAACTCGATGGGGTTGCGTTGTTTAATGACAGAGTACCTATAGCCACCTTCCAGCTCCATCATCAGATCAGCTCCATGTCAAAATAATATTGCATTGTCATCCGATTTACACACGCATGCAAATTTTCAGCTTAATTGGAAACCGGGAAGTGGGTCAAATCAAACTTGCAAGATTTGATTACAGACAGACAGACAGACAGACAGACAGACAACAGACAGGTGAAAGTAATATAAAGCTTGTAAAAAAAAGCGTGTTCTTGGGCAAATTTTTATTAAATTTCAACAGCAGGCATTTGTCTTTAAGGTGGTAAGTTGAACTGTGTAAATTATGTGGATCGTGAATTTGAGGTTAAATAGGGATGAAAATAAATAAAATAAATGAACGCTAATCAGAGCGCGTGACGTCACACCATTGGCTGGACCTTACGCTTCCTATGAAATGTTCCTAATTTCGATACATTTTAATTATTCATAACATAAAAACCACTGAACCGATTTTGATGCAACTTATACTGTGCCCTTAGTTGGTCCATACTTAAACCAAAAATAAAGTCAATAACTAAAATGTCTCATAAAGAAATTACACATGAGAAATTATGAGGTGTTAAAAAGTTATTTAATATGCTAACTTTTAAAATTTGCGATAGTGGCGCCCCGCAAAAAGAACTCCTTTCGTGAAAAGCACTCTACCACAGATAAAAGAATACTAGACTCTACCTAGCAGTTACGGTTTCCGATTGAGCTGAAATTTCGCATACCGGCAATCGGATGACAATGCAATAATTTTATGACATGGAAGTGATCTGAAGTCTGATGATGGAGCTGAAAGGTGGTCATAGGAACCGCGTAAACAAAAGACAAAACCTCATGGAGTTTGGGTCCATTTGATTCGTCTTTACGAGTACTTCGATACTATATAGTAATCAGGATCTGATGATGGAGCTGGAAGGTGGCCATAGGAATTCCGTGATTAAAAGACAAAACCCCATCGAGTTTGGGCTCATTCGATTCGTCTTGACGTGTACTTTGATACGATATAGTAACCAGGTCTGATGATGGAGCTGAAAGGTGGCTATAGGAACTCCATGATAAAAAAACAAAACCCCATCGAGTTTTTGCTCATTTGATTCGTCTTGATGAGTACTTTGATAAGATATAGTAACCAGGGTCTGATGATGGAGCTGGAAGGTGGTAACAGGAAACGCGTAATTAAAAGACAAAACCCATCGAGTTTGAGCTTATTCGATTCGTCTTGACGAGTACTTTGATACGACATAGTAACCAGGGTCTGATGATGGAGCTGGAAGGTGGCCATAGGAACTCCATGATAAAAAGACAAAACCCCATCGAGTTTGGGCTCATTTGATTTGTCTTGATGAGTACTTTGATAAGATATAGTAACCAGGGTCTGATAATGGAGCTGGAAGGTGGTAACAGAAAACGCGTAATTAAAAGACAAAATCCATCGAGTTTGGGCTCATTTGATTCGTCTTGACGAGTACTTTGATACTATATAGAAACCAGGGTCTGATGATGGAGCTGGAAGGCAGCCATAGGAACTCCGTGATTAAAAGTCAAAACCCCTTCGAATTTGGGTTCATTTGATTCGTCTTGAGGAGTACTTTGATACTATATAGTAACCAGGGTCTGATGATGGAGCTGGAAGGTGGCCATAGGAACTCCATGATTAAAAGACAAAACCCATCGAGTTTGGGCTCCTTTGATTCGTCTCGAGGAGTACTTTGATACGATATAGTAACCAGGGTCTGATAATGGAGCTGAAAGGTGGTAACAGGAACCACGTAATTTAAAGTTAGCATTATTACACGATATCATTTTATATTGCTAAAACTTAAATTATAATAAGGCGAATTTGTATTTTTGTCGAATTTCGTCGTTACACGGTCTTTTATATTATTATTATTCTATTTTTAATACCTAATATTAAAAAAGAAAGGATTTAACGTTAAAATGTGATTACACAAAAAATCACATAATGATCCGCAGAACCAAACGCCCAAACCCAAACCCAAAGTTCCCAACAGTTCAAGTTCTTTGGGTTCCGCTTCAAACTGGGACCTCGCGGCCCAATTTCCGTTAAACCTTAGACTTTAGACCTTAGACTTTTTTTAAAATATCCTAATACAAGAACTTTAACTTTAAGTCGAAAAAATACACCCGTTTATCCTTCAAAAAATGTTTTGACTCTCTGAATAAATCAATATTCATAGAGAACTTGCCGTTACCCTATGTTTATGAAATTTGGCATACCTTAACATATATTTTAAATACGGGAAAAAATCTGAAAACTTTTAATCTACTATATAAAAATAAGTCGGGTTTTCCTTCCTGACGCTATAACTCCAGAACGCACGAACCGATTTCCACGATTTTGCATTCATTGGAAAGGTCTCGGGCTCCGTGAGGTTTATAGCAAAGAAAATTCAGGAAAAATTTCAACAGACATTTCTTCATTTTTTAATCACCAAACGAAATGTTACATAAAACGAAGCCATCAGGTGGCGAAACGGAGTTCGCCGGGTTTGCTAGTGCAACATAAAGAAAATAATTTTGACATCTGTCAGAGGTAAAATAACTGTGAATGATCTATAAGAACACTCTCGACTAACTCTACTTTCAAACAAAAAAAACTAAATCAAAATCCGTTTGGGAGCTACGTTGCCACACACAGACAGACAGACACGTCAAACTTATAACACCCCGTCGTTTTTGCGTCGGGGGTTAAAAACACATTTTTATTTTCAAAAACGCCACATTAAAGCCGGGTCTCCAGCTCTTATTTTGTCTACACAATCAACAAAAACACGACAGCACGCAGCAAAATTCCCCTACACAAAAAAAAATGTCTATGCTTCAAGCGTCAACAGCGGTCAACAAATGTTTTTGCTTTGCATCGGCTATGGAAAGCAAAAATATTTGTTGGAGCTTGAAGCATAGACATTATTTTTTTTTTGTGTAGGGGAATTTTGCTGCGTGCTGTCATGTTTTTGTTGATTGTGTAGACAAAATAAGAGCTGGAGACCCGGCTTGAGGCAAGCTAAAAATTGCTAAATTAAAAAAAATTGAAGTTGCATTTAATTTTGTACTGGTATCTAATGGCTCGTCCTCATATACCGGCCAATGATTCGGCGAGTCGTTGGCCGAACGTTCGCCCGAGCGCACAGATTATATATATGCACTTGGGGCACAGATTATATAAATCAAAAAATAAAGAAAATTTAACTTGTTTCAAGTAATTATTCTCACAAAATGGCTTCAAATGATCCATGATTGATTAATATTCAAAATATTATTAAAGTCGTTAGCTATGGAGTCCAAAATGTCAAATGGCCGGTATATGTGGATGAGCCATGATGGTACGTCCACATATACCGGCCAATGAATCGCCGAGTGTGTGTTTTGTCTATGGACAAACAATTTTTGTGTATAGACGAATGTCTTCGGATATTTACGGTTTTTTTTCTATGATTGATTAATATTCAAAATATTATTAAAGTCGTTAGCTATGGAGCCCAAAATGTATACCAGAAATTCACCGAAAAAAAACTGTAAATAACCGCAGACATTCGTCTATAGACAAAAATTGTTCGTCCATAGACAAAACACACACATGGCGAATCATTGGCCGACATATATGGACGACCCATGTGAAGTGGGTTTAAATTTGACAGCAATGACGAGACGTGACATGTACAAGTTTGAATATCGCTACAGATTTATTCTAATCTGTGGATTTGTTTGAATTTATGTTTGATCTGTGGAATTAGTTTATAGTCTATGGTTTATAGTCTATACCGCACACCAGGCCTGGGACAGCTGGTTTTCTCAATGTTCCGTTTGGCGCTACTGTGCACTAAAAATAAAAATAAAAAATGCGCCATCTTGAATCTTACATCTCGACTGTCATCCTAGATCTGTGACTGTCATTCAACTTTGTAACGAGCGCCGGTTTTATAATTGAATCCTGTGATCTCCTCGCTTTTTGCTTGAGTTGTAGATCCCTGATCAGCTTTAACTAATTCCCGTAATTCATTGGTTGAATAATTCTAAACTCTAAACTGTTCCTGCACTGTTTTTCGCCATGGTGACGTTAAAATGTTGTGTTGGTGTTTGTGATACAACAAGCGCTACTCATCGCCTTTTTAACTTGCCAAAGGACGATAAGTTCAGACTTTCTTAGTGCCAATAACTAATCCCCTGCTCATTGGACTTTCTAAGGAGCAACTGCTGAGAAAACGTGTGTGTCACAAATACTTCGAATCTCGTCAGTTGGATGGACAAGGAAGAAGGACACGCTATTCTTACCCCTGCCTGTTTACAGCTAAAGAAATAGAACACGGCATGCCCCTAAATTCCGAAGGTGGGTAATAATAATAAATAAATCCATTTATATCTGGCCATAGGCGGATTTAGGGGGGGTGGGGGGGCAGGGGGCCAAGGCCCCTCCCAGAAGCATTGTAGAGATACAAATTTTGCACATATTTCATGGTCAAGATTATAATTTTATTCTCAGCTTACTATCACACACTTATTATTAAGGATATTTGAACTTTCTAACTGTTCAGAGCGAGCTAAACACACACTTTTCGTAGTAAAAATTATAATATTTTTGCCCGTCTGCACCTTGGCCCCCCAGAACCAAATCCTGGATCTGCCAGTGTATCTGGCCATACTACACAGATCACATTATTATGGTTTACATATATAATGCAAATTGTAAAATGTTCATAGTTTGATATTTTGTTATTTTTCTGTTAGATATTAATTACCTACCTATAGAATATTTTTTCTTTTAACTTTACCAATGGGGACTGCCAGAATACCAGCGCTGTGTGTTTAACTGTTGACACGCAGCACAATGCTGAGGCAGTTCCCATTCGGCAGCATAATGAATGCTCATGTGCATTATTACTATTATTGTTGTCTTGCTTTTTTATTTGTGTTTTATAAGCCGTCGAATAAATTTGTCTTTTTGTATTATTAACGGGTCAATATTCCATTGGTGGAACAGTTACACAATTTTTATGTTTAAAATGTGTGATGATCTCTACCAATTCCAGCCATCATAAATCAATACCTAACCTGAGTAATATCAAGCAATAAATAGTCCACCAATAGAGCAAACATTGCAACATGTTGCTGTGATATATAACTAGCTGCGCCCAGTGGTTTTACCAGACCAGCTGTACTATGAATAGAATAGAATAGAAAACTCTTTATTGTTCACACAACAGTACAACAACTACTATGTGTACTATGTGTTATTCCAGGGTCTGAGCTATCTCTTTACCAAATTTCAGGTCAATTGATCCACTTGTTTAGGTATGAAAGAGTAACTAACATACATACAGACATTCATACAGACCTTAGCATTGTAGAGTACAGCGGGTAAAACCGCTAGGCGTCTCTAGTATTATAATAATATCATAATATTATTAAGATTAATATTTTTGTATGGTTTCAGAATATAACACCTTAAGTGAACAGTGTCAGTGGTGACAATGATGAAATGTTACTGGTTGTCGGGACAGAAGGTATTTAAACAATAATATTACCTATTTCTCTTTGCGATCATACAATTCTACATAATTTCATCTTGAATGAAATTTCTACTGCTTAGTATGGGTTTGTATCCATGGACCCTAGAATCAGAAAAAATGGAAACAAATCTGCACAATTTGTGTTTCCACCATTTTTTTAAGAAAGTGTGCTCGGGCACTGGTGGCTGCTATTTCAGAAAACCCTCCATTGTTCATTTGTAGGTAATAATGTCAATTAGAAAATAATATGAATTTATTGGTTTCAGATGGTGATAGTTTCCATGACCGATGATATGCATCATCTACGGGTCAAACTGAACGAGAGAATTTATTCTCAGAGAATATTGCACCATTTATTCCTGAAAATACAAAAACTGACTCCAGCTTTAATGTCTGAAGGTTTGTCAGTGCATTTTATTTGTGACCAAGAATTACAATTACCTACTTAATAAAATATGTAAAAGTTTGGATGCTTGCTACAAATTTACATTAGAAGAGCTAAACAGACTGCTAGTTAATAATAAACCAAGACAATATAGTTGAATATTAGTTATATTTTTGAAGAAAAAAAATCCAACTAAATAATTAATTATGCAATTTTTTTGTTGCAGAACTGAAAGAAAAAAGAGAACTAGAAATTCCTTCTACTTCTTCCAAAGGAATGGAGAGGAAGGAATGTTATATGTTTTCAGTAAATCCAGCAAAGAAAACAGGTTTGAATATTTTTATTTTTTACTCGTAAAAAAATTGCCACAAGGGGAAGTCATAAATATGGCGAATGACGAGTATTTCATCTTTTACTTAGCAGAGATCAATTCAAATGCTATTTTTTATTCCAGTTGCATCTATAACAAAAAGAGTTTGTTCAAAGAATCGAAAGTTTTTGCGAGAAGCAGAATCCATTGCAACTGAACGCTTACGAAAATCTGCTATGGAGAGAATAAATGAAGCCCGGGAACTTTCCCACAATGATGATTTTTAAGTGTGAAATTAGAAAGAAAGTTTTTGGTGAAATAAAGTGTTGATAATACTTTTTTGTTTGTTTTATTTTTTCTTCAAAATTATTTAAAAATTAATACAGGAACCGAACGTCGAAACATTTCGATAAGAGGAGCATCACTAGTTATCGATACTTAGTGGTTTACTTGTTACATCACTAGTTGTCGTTTAAAATGTCAATGTCATAAAAAATATATCCGATGCCAGCGCCAAACGGAACACTGCGAAAACAAGCGATTCCGCGCCACTGTCGCATCTGTACGTAGTACTAGTATCACAGAGTACTTTATAATATATGAAATAGAGACCTCTGTCGGAAATAAAACGAGGTAACATTAAAGTGCTGCCCCCTGGTTTATTGGTTAGGACTTACTACTATATATCTGTATAGCTATAACAGCGATAGCTACCTACTATATCTATATAGGTAGGTCCGTTTCCGTTCATGCAGGAATATTTATTGGAGATAAATTAAAACAACTCAATTTATAAAAAAAATATTTATTCAATCATCTTTTAAAATTTTTACAAATTCTTACACGCTAAATAATATATTGGTTGAAATTCCGGATTACTGGTAAATTGGAAATATTCCTTTTTGATTACATAATAGTCAGATCCCACAGAAAATTAAATAATGAAATGATACAAAATAAAATAATATGTTAACATATTATTATTATTTTTCATGAAAAATGTAATATTTATGTAACAATATTAATTGTTTTTGTTTATAAGAAGGTAGCTAAATGAGAATATTTTTATGAAAAATAAAATATTATTTATGTAACAATATTATTTTACCTATAAGTTTAGCTACTAAAAGAGCACTTACTTCAAAATTAAAATAAATCTTGTGCGATATTAGGCGATACGGAGGAACTATTCAATTTAAGGTAAACAAGTGAAATTTTAAATCCATTCCATCATCAGACAAGCTGCATGTCATAATAATATTGTGTCATTTGATTTATACATGCATACAAAATTTTAGCTCAATTGCATACCGGGAAGTGGGTCAAATAAACTTGCAAGATTTGATTACAGACAGACAATTTACAGGTAAGTAGGAAAGTAAATAAAATGCTCGTACAATGTACTTAAAAATGTTGTATGCAGATTTTTAGGGTCCCGTAGCCAAATGGCAAAAAACGGAACCCTTATAGATTCGTCATGTCTGTCCGTCCGTCCGTATGTCACAGCCACTATTTTTCAAAACTATTAGAACTATACTATTGAAACTTGGTAAGTAGATGTATTCGGTGAACCGCATTAAGGTTTACACACAAACATAGAAAAAAACAATAAATTTTTATTGTTTTAAAAAAACAATAAATTTTTATTGTTTTAAAAAAACTTATTGTTTTTTTATAATATTATAGAACTGAAACAAAAAAAAGAATTTTTCATCAAACCCATACGTGAGGGGTATCTATAGATAGGTCTTCAAAAATGATATTGAGGTTTCTGATATAATTTTTTGCGCGAGAGGCTTCCAAAGTGGAAAAATGTGTGTTTATTTATACATATTATCTTTTTAAGTTCCGGATTAAACTTATCGATAAAATTTTGCATGAATTGGGAATTACAACTATTATTACTTTCTGCCAAATATAAAGAACTACTTTAACAAAACTTTGAAGATTTTTTTCTTTTCTTATTTCTTGCATAAATAAACTTGCCATAATAGTGATTTATATATAGTTATTTTTTCGATAAGTTTTCATTATAAATACAGTCAGGGGGCTTATTAGCTAATTCTCACCCACTACGATTGATGACACTTTCGATGTACATTGCTGCGTTTGTTATTATACTCAAATTAGTGAGGAAGTTTAAGCAAGTAATGTACGCAAAACTGTCTATGAATTCTAGTGTTTTACATGTCGTTTGGCGATAGCCAATAGGCCCTCAGTACAAATTAAAAAATAATAATAAAATAATAAAATGGAATAAAGGGAATAAATTTGAAAACAAACATGTTAAGGAGCTATACGTCTCTTTCTTGAATGTTTTTTTTGGAATTTTGTTTTTGCTTTCGCTGCAAAAATGTCCTCAAAATCTTCAACATCCCTCTTTCCACATAAAATTTTATTAATATTTTTACAATAATTATAAATAAAAAATCTACAGGCTAAGTTTATTAAATAATCAATCAATTTATCCTGGTGCTGCTCACATGAAATAAAATCAAAATCAACATATATTAATATAATGGTTTTTAAATATTCTTTGAGTAATTTTTTTTCTAGGTTCGTTTTTAATATATAATTTATTATGTCTTGTACATTCGACAGTGCCGACACAAGATTTTTATTTGGACTTTGAAGCCAGCGACCACCTGCATACTCTCTATAATTGATGTATTCTAAATCAGTTTCGCTATATAAATCATTTTTACATTTTTCACAGTTTTTAAACGTATTTTTTTTTGTCTTTTTTAAAAAATACCCACTTACATATTGTAATGGCCCTAATAAACGGGGGTCATTTTGTACTCCCGTCAGGACAATGTTAGGTATTTCACTAATATCGCAGGTGGTCGGTGCATCTTCACAGTCTGACATTACAAGTGTGTGTAAATTCTGACAAAAGTCTTTTTCACAATTTCCCATAGCGTGGACACTGGACATATTATTTAATAATAGTGTTGTAAATGCTGACTCAAATTTCTCAGGAGTCGGATTTGTGTTACGGCACCCGTGGCTTCGGATAGCCCCAAAATAATTTTCAATAGGGTCCTGGTTAAGGTGCCGTAACCATACTGAATTTACTCCGAAATTGGCATTTACATTTTTTAACAACACCTCTATGCCATCCAGTGTCCACACCCAATTGTGCAGAGTCGGCACTGATTCAGTTTTTTCTGATTTTTTATCAATAAATTTCATTGATCTTAAAATTTTTTTTGATCGTGACCATACTTTGTGGTGACATGAATTCGGATTTACTGGTCCCAAAAGGGGTTTTGCATGTTTGTTTTTTGTATGACTTCCATTTACGGAATCGAAGAGTTCGTCATAAAAAAGTAGCAGGTCTGCTGTCTCCTTACATTCCTCTGGCAGTATACCCTTATCTGGAAAAAGTAAAAAAAACTTTTATTTCAAAAGTTACATTTAAAAAGAACTATGTTACATACATACATACATAGTATTTAGTAATCATCGACTAAATTTAATTAAAATTCTGCTAAATTCCACAAGACTAAAATATTTGTATGATTCAAACATAATTTTTAAATTTACAATTATATTATTATTATTGGAGTAGTATACCATTATATTATTATTATGAGACATATTATCATATAAACATTCAAATAAAATTAATGTAATCACTAGTGTAGCGGCCTACAGGGTTGTAGTGGAACTTAAGTTTTACATATTATAAGACCTATAATAATACCTACAAAGTGATATGATAAATAAATAAAATTAGTTCTTTTGTGAAAAGCACTCTAAGCACCAAATTTTAACTTAACCGGCCCAGCAGTTTAAAATTTAAATGTGAAGAATAAAGAAGTAACAACCATTCATTCACACACACTAAGTTTTGATACATGTATGTTATTATAATAATAGTAAAAGAGCATTACCTGCCAGATAACCCATATTATTGGCAACTGCTTGGCTAAACACTTGCGCCGCATACTTCACCTTCATCTTAGGGATTCTATGTGGTTCTATGTGGTCATTCGTTAATTTTGGTATTAACCTAATACCTCTGTACCCAGGGTTTTCTTTAAGTAATAACTCTAAATGTTCCCACTTTGCAATTTTTACAATATTGTCGACGGTGTACTTTAAATTTTTAGTAATTAAATTGTTTCTTATACACTTTAGCATGTGTGGTGGGTCATATAATGGGACTATTTCTTGACCATTTATTATGATTATGTTTTTTTTTGGCTCTTGCCCATTCCTCAAGAAAATGCCTTGGGTTTCTTGACTCAAAAGCTTAATGGCTTGCCTGTTGTTGGTGCCTTGGTCACATATTGTGGCAACAACAATAAGTCCTGCTTCTTGGATTTCTTTAATGACATTTTTTATTTGATTTGCTAGTTCCGGCCCTTTGGTGGCCGCAGCTGAAAAACTGTACGACAAGGGCTGCTTATAATTTTTTACTAACCCACGAATCATAAAAACTTGAGCGTGGTCTGCAAATTCTGGTATTATTTCTTTGCCATTGTTGACAAAACCACTAACTCTATCTTTCCTTTCATTATAAGTGACATTCGCAGCCAATGACATTTCGTCAAACAACAGCACCACTAAACGTTCTTGTACATTCAATTTTTCTGCCCTTTTCTTTAATTGAACAAAAACTTTTTTATTTATGCCCGGTGACAAATTGGCACTTTGTATAAGTTTTGATAGTGTTTGTGGGGCAGGCAAAATTAAAATCCTTCTCAAAAATCTGTAAGCCTTAGGGCTTTGTTTATATATTGACAATGCCAAAATTTTTTCATCGGTGGTAAACCGTCGGCCTTTGTTTTTTCTCTTCGCATGTCTAATTTGCATTAGTGTTAAAATTTTGCTTGCACTAGGCAGATCTTCCATTGTTTTGATAAATGTTGGATTAGAAAATAGTTTCTTTGACGCTTTTATTTGAGCTCTCCTCTTCTTGTCTTTATTTCTGTATTTGCTGATTTTTATCCTCATTTTAATCAGCTTCTTGTAAAGAGTTTGTTCAGCAGGTTTTCTTAATTTTTTGGTAACAACTGCTCCTGTAGTATCAATAACATACATTGTGTTAAAATATTAATTTGGGTTTATTGAAGTGAATTAACTTAACTTCTTTACACTTTTTAATCAATTATATACATATAATGACAGTAAGGAATTTATCCTACTGGCAATGATGAGCCAGTAACAAGTAGAGCTAGAATGAAGAAACGAGATGGCGAGCAGCGAAAAGTGAGTGTGTGGTTCCGATAGTTGTGCAGCTCAGCTATAAGCGAGTGTGTTCAGGGGTTAAGGATTTACATTCTATTGTGGCCCTTATTATTTATTTTTTCAGTTATAAACAACTGATAATTTTTTTTTAGCCATTTTTGTCCCACTGCAGAGCAAAGGCCTCCCTTCCCTCCTTCCATCCTTTACACAAAAGGACAAAAGGAGTCCAGTTCGTTTAGCCATCTCCTCCTGGGTCTGCTGCGGCGTCGTTTAACGGTGGTGGGCATCCACTAAATGGTACACTTGGCCCATAGCTCGTCCGACATGCGGCAGATGTGACCTGCCCAGGTCCATTTCAAGCTGGCAGCTTTTTGACCGACGTTTATCTTATTAATGGAATGAAAAACTTGAACCTCAAAAAATATGATTAATTTTCTGTTTCAACTTACTTCTCTGAACTGGACGTCTGCATGGCACACTTTTAGATAATAATGGCATTGTTTCATTATGGGTAGTTGTAGCACAGAAAGAGTTATTAACACTGGGAACATTTCCAAGAACATCTGTAAAAACAAAATGTCAATCACTATATTATATAGTAAAAACAATGATGCTATCTGCTGTTCAATTTTAATTATAAGCACTATTGTATTGGAAAATAAAATGTGAAATTAAGCTAGTATTATTGATTCATTCTTCTTCACACCTAGGTTTAGCCAGTTAGACCTAGAGTGTGCTGTGGTAGCAGCCGGCGAAGTACCAGATCTGACTTGCCTCTTATTCCAGAGTTCTCAATTCATTATTAAGGATTAATTAATGTTAATTTTATTAAAATCACCATACAACAACAATTAAACATGTTGATAACAACTTGTCTCACATTTTAAATATCTGAGGCTGAAAATAAATCTTCGACACCTAACTTTATCTGACTGTGGTCAGCTACACCTAGACTTCGGACTTGCGTGTAGTTAATTAGCACTAAGCACACATACAACATAAAAATAAGTTTACCTTTCGGAGTGTACAGTACTGGTCTTGGTAAAGGCACACTTTCTTGGATATTTTGCATATTCATTTCTTTCAAAGGAGTCCTTGTCAAGGGAAGTCTTGGAGCCAGTATGGGTCCTAAAAAATAGCATTTAAAATTTATTAATGTTATCCATAACTGACCTGTATTTAAGTCATATTTTACCAACACATAAATTTATTGTTATTCAGCCAAACTTTCACTTCTTGAACAATGTAATGTTTTTAAAAATCGTATTCCTTTACATTGGTTTCCAACAACCAGAACATTACATTGTTCAAGAAAGCCACTAATTAGAATCTAAATGATTAATGTATCTATGTTATTTATTTAATATCACAACCATAAAATACCTTTTGAGGTTGACGGTATATTTTCTGTGCTTGGCACCATATTTTGCGTGGCTTTTATCTTTTTCAAGGGAGTTGATATCAACGAAAATTTAGGGAGTGCTTTAGGCCCTGGAAAGAAAAATTCAGTGAATATTGTACCAATTTTACTTTTTTTATACAGGTGATTCTACGATAAGAGGTAATCTATTGTATGAAGAGACGGCTCGGCATTTTTTATAAAATTTACTTAAATATACATTTATTTAATGGAAACTTGTAAGTTCAAATCTTTACAAAGTGTAAGTTCAATGAATAGGTTATTTTGGAAGATATTATATTATAGGTGTATTTTTGTCTTTGCCGTCGAAAGTACCTCTGTAGAATCACCTATACATACAATGTCACTATATCTTCCTAATATAAAAATGTGATGTTTTTACACTTCAATTAAATGAGTACAAATTGGGTATGGAGGTAGCTTAGGCCGCGGGATAACTTATAGCTTACAATTTGTCAGGGTATGTTGCAGGTAACTCTGCTAAGCGGCACTGGTGTTTTATATGACAAAACCCAACAAACATAAAGAAAATAAAAATCAATAAATCATATTGTAGGCACATACTCAAATTACATTAAACAACTGACTCACCTGGTAGGTTTAATGTTGGTACTTGTAGGGTGCTTCTAATTAATACAACTCGCACAATTAAGTATATTTATTCACTGGTAAACAATTTCGGATTTAACCACACTTCACGCTTCCATGACAGATACGAATTCAATAATATGAGAGCTGTCATTCTGACATTTGTTAACCACAGACTCTACAGTCTCTCCTTTTCTTAATAAAACAAAATCAACTTAATTTTAACAAAACAAAACAAATTTCAGCTCTATGCAATTCAAAGAACAAATTACATAAAGTAAAGGCAAATCAAAACTAAAACAAACACAATAATCATTTCTTGCTTCTATGCATAATGCTGATTATTACTAATAACAATAGTTTTCAAAAGTTACAATTTTAGATTATTAAAGTATGAACCTAATGATAATAATCAACTCATCTAGGTACATGCATAACATACATATTATAAACATCAACTTATGTATATTCATAATATCTTAAGATTCAATAGTATCTAAAATGAGGCTTAAAAGAAAGTCATTATATTTGCCTGGCATTTGTCTTTTCCTTACAGGTCTAGCCTGGTAATGATTATTAGTCATATCAGGGTTATTTGTCATTGAAGTCATTTTTGTAACGTCCTGTCCTTCATCTCTTTCATCATTCACACTCATCTCTCTTTCCTTACTTTTCCTCTCATTTTGCTTGGTATGTTGGATTTCTTCTTTCTCCTGTGGTATCTCTCTTTCTTTAACATTAAATCTTTTCATGTCTCTTTCCTTTATTGGTTGAAAATAGGAAGAGTTCCTTCGTACTATTTTACCATCTGGGGTTTGAGCAGCAATGGAATTGCCAGACTTCCAGATTACAGTGTGTTCAACTGGAGAGTATGGAGTAGTTAGTTTGTTCTCTTTTCTTTGTTTTATCAAAACCTTATCTCCAGGTGTAATTTCAGATATTTTAGCTCGCCTTCTATCATCTGCATATTGTTTGTAGCAATCTTTCTTGTATCTATCCATATCACGTATTGACTCATCATCCAAGTTGTAGTCCAAAATCATCTGTGGTATTTTTGTCCTTATTGCTCTTCCTCTAAAGATGTTCCCTGGTGGTACTCCGGTGCTTGAGTGTGGTGTGGTACGGTAAGCTGACAGGTAGATTAGTAGTTCCTTCTTCCAGTCTAATTTTAATCCTTGAGCAATTCTTAGCCTTCTCAGCACATTCCTATTTTGCCTTTCTACTTCTCCATTAGCTTGTGGCCATAATGGCGTTGTGTGTCTAAGCCGAATACCTTGTGATTTTAAGAATATTTTAAATCTTTCATCTCTAAATGCTGGACCATTATCACATACAATTTCATCCATTATGCCTTCTCCAGCTATAATTTTTTCAAGAGCTTCTATGGTGTTTTCTGATGTTTGATTTCTTGAAATTACTACTTCATAGTATCTGCTGTAATAGTCAACAATAAATAAAAGGTAATGACCTGATGGAAGAGGTCCCAGGTAATCAATTGCGACCAGTTCCCAGACCTTTTTAGGTAATTCAGTAGTCACTATTGGTTCCGGATAAGTATTTTGTTTGACCAATCTACATCCTTCGCAGGTATCAACCCAGTATTCTATGTCTTTGTCCATAGCCTTCCACCATACTTTTGACCGTAACTTTGCCTTCATGGGGTTTACCGAGATATGTCCTTCGTGTCCCAGTTCTAGAATTTTTGGTACTAATTTCTGAGGTATTATAATTCTGGAACCTCTCATTATAATATTGTTAACAACACATAATTCCAGTTTAATTAATTCATATTTTCGTAGGTCTTTGCTCCAGACATCCGTTTCTATTGCTTTTGCCAAGTTTTGTAATTCTAGGTCATCTAATGTAGCTTCCTGTATTTCTTCAATTGTAACTGTTTCAATAGTTGTGCCAATCATGGCTATTAACATGCTGTCCTCATGGTCTTCAGTTTTTTCTGCTACTTTTTTTGTATTTAATAGCCTTGAAACCGGGTCTGCTATATTGCTCTTGCCGGGTTTGTATATAACTTTGAATGTGTATGGCTGTAGTCGAAGTACCCATCGCTGTATCCTGGCACTTGGTTTAGAATTTGTAGAGTAGATAATTTCTAGAGGTTTATGATCAGAAACAATGTTGAACTGTTTTCCTATTAGGTACATGTATAAGTTTTCACATGCCCAGACAATGGCGAGTGCTTCTTTTTCAGTCTGTGAATATCTTTGCTCTGTTGGAGATAATGCTTTACTTATGTACTTTATTACAACTGGCTGGATTTGGTTATCTATTAATTGATGTTGAATAAGCACCGCAGCAATTCCTACTGGGCTTGCATCAGTAACTAATGTAGTCTCTGCATCTTTATCATAGTAGCTTAAGGCTGGAGCTTTTAAAATCAAAGTCTTTAGTTTGTCAAATACTATTCTGTGTTTCTCATTCCATACAAATTCTGAGTCCTTTTTAGTAAGATGTCGCAAAGGTTCTGTTAGTGTGCTGAAATTAGGTATAAATCTGGCAGAGAAATTTACTAAACCTAGAAAGCTTCTTACCTCTGCTTTATTCTGTGGCTCTCTAAATTCCTGCACAACTTGTTGTGATGTATTGGTTGGCTTAATTCCCTTTTCTGACAGATGGTGCCCTAGAAAGTTTATTTCAGTTTCACCAAATGAGCACTTCTTTTCATTCAAGGTGAGACCGCTTTCTTTAAGTCTTTCCAAAACTTGTTTCAGTCTTTGATCATGCTCTTCTCTGGTACGTCCTCCGATTCTGATGTCATCTTGGCTGTTAGCAACACCTTCAATGCCTTGAAGTATTTGAGCAATTACTCGCTGAAACATTTCAGAAGCACATCTTATACCAAAGAATAATCTTTTGTATCTAAACAGTCCAAGACTAGAGCTAAATACTGTGATTATCCGTGAGTCTTCTTCTAACTCCAATTGATGGTATCCCCATTTGATATCTAGTGATGAGAAGTACTTACATCCGTTGAGATCAGCTAAGAGTTCTTCAAATGTAGGTAGTGGAACTCGCTCTCGTAATACTCCTTCATTAGCCTTTCTCATGTCTACAACTAACCTGTATTGTCCTTTTTCCTTTTTTCGCACAATGTGAGATGGTGAAACACAGGGGGTCGGTCCAGTCACAGGTTCAATAATGTCATTGTCCAGTAATTCTTGTATAAGATTTTCTTCTATGCCTCTCACACTGAATGGTTGTCTTCTTACAGGCTGAGCTATTAATTTAACATTGGGGTCAATAGGTATTTTTAATTTAAAATTTTTTAGTTTACCGATGCCATCAAATAACATTGGATATTCTGTTAATACAATTTGTTTAGTAATATGAGATTTACTAGCCAAATTCACAGTTGAAGTATATGGACCTAATCTTAACAATCCAAGTTGAATCGAAGCTTCCTTGCTCAGAAGAGCCGGACCTTGTCCATCATAAACAAGAAGTTTCGATTTGATTTTAATGCCACTTTCAGGTGAATATAATTTTACTTCAAACATCCCTATGGCCGGGATTTCTTTGCCACCATATGAATGGAATTTTTGTGTTTTAGAAGTACAAATTCTTTTAAGACATACACCTTTGCTTAACATTTTTTTAAACAATTTTTTGTCCACTATATTAATTGAAGCGCCTGAATCTATAATAAATCTACATGTTACCTTATTGTCCACTAGAATGTCACATTTGTTGTCACCCTCACTCTTGGAGCTCACTTCAAAAACCGAGTTCACTTGTTCTCCATTTTGTTCGTCTTGATTATCATCAGAGTCAATGTATTCACTCTCATCGGAGCTTGAGTCTTCTTCAATCACATATTTCACATATCTCTTTTTCTTCTTATTATTTACCTTATTTTTGGCTTGTTTTGTCTTGCAACATTTTTCAAAATGCCCTTTAATTCCACATTTGTCACATTTTGCATCTATCGCTGGGCAATTTCTATCTTTTGCCAAGTGACCTCTCCTACCACATCTATAGCATGTCGTTGTGTTCTGTCTTTGTATTCTATTAATAGATATGTCTTCATTTTTCTCCTTTTCTTCTGTAATCTTTGATTTAAACATATCTTGTTCTATTTCGTATATTTTTGTTAGTTCTACGACTTGTTTTAGGGTTAGGTTCGAACCTTTTTTTATTAATTTTCTTTTCAAATCTTTATTGTTGCATTTTTCTATAATTTGATCGATTATTGCTTCTTCTGCTTTGCCGAAGTTGCAGAATTGAGCCTGCGTACGCAGTCTTATGATGTATTTGGAGCATGATTCTCCATCTTTTATCTCCATGCTTCGGAACTTTTGACGCTCGTACGCAGTATTAGCAGATGGTTGGAAGTATGCGTTCAGCCTTTTTACGCATTTATCGTACTCATTTGCCCCTTCCACGATTTCATCTTTCAAATTTTCATATATTTCTTGTACTTCAGGGCCTGCTTGGTGCAATAACCTTGAAACTTTCTGTTTGTCCGCCAGGCCTATCTGGCCTTCAATGTAGTATTGAAAGTTGCGCATCCATGCCTTCCATCGAGAATAGCTTGAAGCTGCATCGTTATATGGTTCGAACGGAGGGCCTACGCTCCCGCCAGCGTATTCTAAGTGCGCCATAATATACGATGTTTTGCACACATCCACACGTGAATTCGACACTCTACTCGTCGCCAACAATTGTAGGGTGCTTCTAATTAATACAACTCGCACAATCTACTATATAAAAATAAGTCGGGTTTTCCTCCCTGACGCTATAACTCCAGAACGCACGAACCGATTTCCACGGTTTTGCATTCGTTGGAAAGGTCTCGGGCTCCGCGAGGTTTATAGCAAAGAAAATTCAGGAAAAATTTCAAAAGAAATAAAAAAAGTAAAAATAATATAATAATATTCAATTGGAAACCACGCGCGTATTGGGCAAATGTCAACAGCAGGCATTTGTCTTTAAGGTGGTAATGGCCGTGTCGGCGCGGAGGATATTGATAAGTTTTATTGCAACCTTATTTCGAATTAATACTGGCAACGTAGCAGCCAATGGCTCTCCTTGGATGAATACAAAAAAAAAAGCGTGTTCTTGGGCAAATTTTTATTAAATTTCAACAGCAGGCATTTGTCTTTAAGGTGGTAAGTTGAACTGTGTAAATTATGTGGATCGTGAATTTGAGGTTAAATAGGGATGAAAATAAATAAAATAAATGAACGCTAATCAGAGCGCGTGACGTCACACCATTGGCTGGACCTTACGCTTCCTATGAAATGTTCCTAATTTCGATACATTTTAATTATTCATAACATAAAAACCACTGAACCGATTTTGATGCAACTTATACTGTGCCCTTAGTTGGTCCATACTTAAACCAAAAATAAAGTCAATAACTAAAATGTCTCATAAAGAAATTACACATGAGAAATTATGAGGTGTTAAAAAGTTATTTAATATGCTAACTTTTAAAATTTGCGATAGTGGCGCCCCGCAAAAAGAACTCCTTTCGTGAAAAGCACTCTACCACAGATAAAAGAATACTAGACTCTACCTAGCAGTTACGGTTTCCGATTGAGCTGAAATTTCGCATACCGGCAATCGGATGACAATGCAATAATTTTATGACATGGAAGTGATCTGAAGTCTGATGATGGAGCTGAAAGGTGGTCATAGGAACCGCGTAAACAAAAGACAAAACCTCATGGAGTTTGGGTCCATTTGATTCGTCTTTACGAGTACTTCGATACTATATAGTAATCAGGATCTGATGATGGAGCTGGAAGGTGGCCATAGGAATTCCGTGATTAAAAGACAAAACCCCATCGAGTTTGGGCTCATTCGATTCGTCTTGACGTGTACTTTGATACGATATAGTAACCAGGTCTGATGATGGAGCTGAAAGGTGGCTATAGGAACTCCATGATAAAAAAACAAAACCCCATCGAGTTTTTGCTCATTTGATTCGTCTTGATGAGTACTTTGATAAGATATAGTAACCAGGGTCTGATGATGGAGCTGGAAGGTGGTAACAGGAAACGCGTAATTAAAAGACAAAACCCATCGAGTTTGAGCTTATTCGATTCGTCTTGACGAGTACTTTGATACGACATAGTAACCAGGGTCTGATGATGGAGCTGGAAGGTGGCCATAGGAACTCCATGATAAAAAGACAAAACCCCATCGAGTTTGGGCTCATTTGATTTGTCTTGATGAGTACTTTGATAAGATATAGTAACCAGGGTCTGATAATGGAGCTGGAAGGTGGTAACAGAAAACGCGTAATTAAAAGACAAAATCCATCGAGTTTGGGCTCATTTGATTCGTCTTGACGAGTACTTTGATACTATATAGAAACCAGGGTCTGATGATGGAGCTGGAAGGCAGCCATAGGAACTCCGTGATTAAAAGTCAAAACCCCTTCGAATTTGGGTTCATTTGATTCGTCTTGAGGAGTACTTTGATACTATATAGTAACCAGGGTCTGATGATGGAGCTGGAAGGTGGCCATAGGAACTCCATGATTAAAAGACAAAACCCATCGAGTTTGGGCTCCTTTGATTCGTCTCGAGGAGTACTTTGATACGATATAGTAACCAGGGTCTGATAATGGAGCTGAAAGGTGGTAACAGGAACCACGTAATTTAAAGTTAGCATTATTACACGATATCATTTTATATTGCTAAAACTTAAATTATAATAAGGCGAATTTGTATTTTTGTCGAATTTCGTCGTTACACGGTCTTTTATATTATTATTATTCTATTTTTAATACCTAATATTAAAAAAGAAAGGATTTAACGTTAAAATGTGATTACACAAAAAATCACATAATGATCCGCAGAACCAAACGCCCAAACCCAAACCCAAAGTTCCCAACAGTTCAAGTTCTTTGGGTTCCGCTTCAAACTGGGACCTCGCGGCCCAATTTCCGTTAAACCTTAGACTTTAGACCTTAGACTTTTTTTAAAATATCCTAATACAAGAACTTTAACTTTAAGTCGAAAAAATACACCCGTTTATCCTTCAAAAAATGTTTTGACTCTCTGAATAAATCAATATTCATAGAGA
The DNA here is from genome assembly GCA_947507615.1 of Hemithea aestivaria. NCBI lineage: Eukaryota > Metazoa > Arthropoda > Insecta > Lepidoptera > Geometridae > Hemithea > Hemithea aestivaria. Next base: position 2,611,582 of record OX382350.1, on the reverse strand, counting down.
ACTTGCCGTTACCCTATGTTTATGAAATTTGGCATACCTTAACATATATTTTAAATACGGGAAAAAATCTGAAAACTTTTAATCTACTATATAAAAATAAGTCGGGTTTTCCTCCCTGACGCTATAACTCCAGAACGCACGAACCGATTTCCACGGTTTTGCATTCGTTGGAAAGGTCTCGGGCTCCGCGAGGTTTATAGCAAAGAAAATTCAGGAAAAATTTCAAAAGAAATGAAAAAAAAGTAAAAAAAATAAGTTATTCAATTGGAAACCACGCGCGTATTGGGCAAATGTCAACAGCAGGCATTTGTCTTTAAGGTGGTAATGGCCGTGTCGGCGCGGAGGATATTGATAAGTTTTATTGCAACCTTATTTCGAATTAATACTGGCAACGTAGTAGCCAATGGCTCTCCTTGGATGAATACAAAAAAAAAGCGTGTTCTTGGGCAAATTTTTATTAAATTTCAACAGCAGGCATTTGTCTTTAAGGTGGTAAGTTGAACTGTGTAAATTATGTGGATCGTGAATTTGAGGTTAAATAGGGATGTTGACACATGTTACGAATTGATATAAAGTTATGTTTTTCACATAAAAGACAGTATTTAAAAACCTAAAATCACATTTTAAGGATCTATTTACAAGCCAAAATTTAATAAAATCAATTTTAATTAAAAAAAAAAAATACTTATTATTACGCGAATGCGAACGCCAATCAGAGCGCGTGACACCATTGGCTGGACCTTACGCTTCCTATGAAATGTTCCTGATTTCGACACGTTTTAATTATTCATAACATAAAAACCACTGTGCCACTTATACTGTGCCCTTAGTTGGTCCATACTTAAACCAAAAATAAAGTCAATAACTAAAATGTTTCTCTGAAAATATAAGATTCATTCAACTAAGGGCACAGCATAAGTTGCATCAAAATCGGTTCAGTGGTTTTTAAGTTATGAATAATTAAAATTTGTCGAAATCAGGAACATTTCATAGGAAGCGTAAGGACCAGCCAGTGGTATGACGTCACGCGCTGTCAGATGACAGTTCGAAACGTTTTAGGCAGTATTTAAAAAATCATTTTTATTTACGTATTTTTATATTGAAATTTCATATATTTTTGCATAAAAATATGATATACGTTTATGAAATCTATCATATAAAAGCAATTCCAAAAATTAGTCAACATCCCTATTCATCACTCTGTCCATAGTCCAAAATGCCTAGAGGACGACGTGCGAACATCGGCCGCCGCACAAGACATGCAAGCCAGCAACAAGTGTATTTACAAAACTTAAGCGAAGAAAGACAAAATATAATAAGAGAAAATGACAGATTGAGACAACGCGTGAGCACACGAAGATCATTGGCATCATACAATCGCTTGGCATTCCAATATGATCCCACTGCAAACTACAGTGATTGTGTAGCCAGTGGTTTACCAAAGAGCACTTCAATGAAACGGATAATTTGCGGACACGTATAACGCTTCGATTCAGTATTTACTTTGGATTCACTTTCATTTACTTAGAGAAGTTCAACTAAATAACACTTCATTTTTGTAATCGAAATGACTTTATTACTGTTGTGAAATGAAATAAAAATTTTCCTTTTCAAATATAAAACAAAAAAAAATCTTCATTTTTTAATCACCAAACGAAATGTTACATAAAACGAAGCCATCTGGTGGCGAAACGGAGTTCGCCGGGTTTGCTAGTCTACTATATAAAAATAAGTCGGGTTTTCCTTCCTGACGCTATAACTCCAGAACGCACGAACCGATTTCCACGATTTTGCATTCATTGGAAAGGTCTCGGGCTCCGTGAGGTTTATAGCAAAGAAAATTCAGGAAAAATTTCAACAGACATTTCTTCATTTTTTAATCACCAAACGAAATGTTACATAAAACGAAGCCATCAGGTGGCGAAACGGAGTTCGCCGGGTTTGCTAGTTAAGTATATTTATTCACTGGTAAACAATTTCGGATTTAACCACACTTCACGCTTCCATGACAGATACGAATTCAATAATATGAGAGCTGTCATTCTGACATTTGTTAACCACAGACTCTACAGTACTGCTAAATTATTAAGTTTGTTATATCGGCACCAAAACTTTTCTTCAAAATGGGCATGACAAACTCGACGATACTTGTGAATAAAATCATTAGGTAGACCAACAATGTCTCCACCGATAGATAGCACCCATGTATTAAACCTCTCTGCATCCTTGATAGGATTTGGGAATACATGCAGGGTGCGAGGAGGATCTAAAAAAAAATCACTAATTAGGTATATATTATTTTGCACCTACATTTACACATGTATAATTAACATCTTGATTATGACTGTTTCGGGCCAATTAATAATGAACCACTTCATCAATGTCACGAAATTAATAAGATCCAGTCTTGATGAAGGGCAATGAATTCACCTGAAACCGTTTGAGCACAGTCAATTTAAAGTGAATAATTCTAATGGAAGTTTCCAAAATAGATCAGGTAGTTCAGACTGTTTTGTTAAGTAATTGAACGTAAATAAATACCTCCCAAATCCTCACAGCCAGGTACACAACACTTTTTAGAAGACATTGAGTCCTATCTCAAACAACCACTACACCAATACAGAGTCTCTATCTCACAATTCACAAATAATACTGCTCAACACTAAGCCGGAGGAGCAGAGGCTCAAACTCAACGAACTTTTGGAAAAAAAACACCATAAGATAAAAAAAACACTGAAAAAGCACGAAAGCAATCAAAAACCGTCGCAGTCGCACATTCCGCCATGACAGTGCGCCATAGATAAAAAATGTCACAGACGAAAGATATGTTTTGACAAGAGTGGAAAAAATAAAACAATATTAATATATTAAAAAACAATTAAAACAAAATGATAAATAACTAAATAACAATAATAATGATACTAAATAGTAAAACTTTTTATAGATTGGCGATAGTTTGATATACAAAAGCCCCCTCTACATGCATGGTTAGGAAGTAATATATTAAAATCCGGAAAAATTAAAAGTATACCAATTTTGTCTGTGCTGTTAACATTTTTGGGGTTCTTAAATTTGATAGAATATTATGAACAGAATTGCCTTGGTTGTTCTTCTAAGATTGAATACCCTGACTAGTATAGTGATCTGTGCCGCACACATGCTCTTTGCACGTAAAAAACTTAAAAATAAGGAAAATAACAATTAACAATAAGTAGTAAAATTTGGTAATAAACTCTTGTAACTATACCGTGTATTCCGATATAATTTATTGGTAAGTGTTAACAATTTTGTTACTATGTTAACAATAAAATATAATGCTGCAAGCAGTCAGATCTTCGTATCGGATCAAACAGTAGATCGTGGACTTACAATATTACCGCCAGATATACAAACGATGTCTAATATCTGCTTGAGTCTTTACCGTGTTATATTGTACGTCCGGAGGGGCTCTTGGCATACTCGCAAAAATGTAATAACCTGACAAATGTTTCATATATTAGAGACTAGCTGCGCCCAGCGGTTTTAACCCGCTGTGCTGTTGTATATGTGCTATTCCAGGCTCTAAGCTACCAAATATCTAGCTCTGTACCAAATTCCAGCTCATAAAGTCCACCCGTTTAGACATAAAGAAGTAACAAACACACCTATAAACTTTCGCCTCAATAATATGTAGTGTGTTTAGAGACAGACTCAGTAGGTTGTGATCTGTTGGCCTATTGGCTATCGTCAAACGACATGTAAATCACTAGAATCCATAGACAAAATTGCATACATTACTTGCTTAAACCTCCTCATTAATATGAGTAAAATAACAAACGCAGCGATGTACATCGAAGTTGTCATCAATTGTAGTGGGTGAGAATTAGCCAATAGGCTCTCTGGTCCAAGAAACTATAAAGATGAATAAATTATGTATATTTGGTTAATATCCGGCCTATCTAGCCTTGGTTTCACCATCCAGTCAAATACCTGATAGTAATTCACATACACCTAGGGTTAGTCGGCTAATCTTAGGTCACTGGTGGTTTAGTCTAGGTTTATCCAACTCAACTCAACCAAAAATTCATTTATTCAAATAGGCTACATTGGAGCACTTTTGCAAGTCAATTTAACATTTTTTCTATTATAATACTATAGTGCTCGTTCACAAAGCACCTCTATGAGAAGAACGAGCAAGTAACTCATAGGGATTGCATTTTTTAAATATGTGTTAACAATTATCTTGGTTACATAATTTATTGTGTGCTTGAGGGGCACCAGCTGGTTTATCATGCAGAGGTTTCCAGGCATCTTTGTCTTCAATATATTGGCTTATTTTATAATAGGCTTTCTTTTATAATATGGCTTTAACTTGGCTTTTAAATTTACCTTCTCTGAGCCCCGTTATTTCCTTAGAGATTTTATTATAAAAATGTACACAATTCCCTAAAAATTATTTCTGGTTAGTTTTGGACAATCTAGGTACTGCTATCTTATTCTTATTTCTAGTATTAAAGCTATGATTGTCACTATTTAGTTTGAATTTAGTAAGATTCTTCCTAACATACATAATATTTTCATAAATGTACAAGGATCCAATAATATATATTGTAACAAAGAGTTGTTCTCATCTGATAGTTCACAGCATGTGTGTAGCTGCAGTGGGGTAGAGTGGGGTGCTTGCCTCACCCTGGCTCTTACCTGTGAGGTACTTCAAATTTTCTTGGAGCTCGAAATAAGTCGATTGCACATTTTACAAATATTATAAACGCGAAAGTTTGTAACAATGGATGTTAGGATGTGTGTTTGTTACTCTTTCACACCTACACGGATGGACCGATTGAGCTGAAATTTGGCATACATATGGCTTAGACCCTAGAATAACACAAAGGCTATAGAAAACCGGGTAAAACCGCTGGGCACTGCTAGTTACTTCATTATCAGGATTATTAAAAAAAATATAATTAAAATTTGTTTATTTGCCTAAAAGTTTACACTGGTTTTCTTACTTACAATACTTACATATAATTTATGTTTGGGCGCTGGTAGCAAGCTCCTGGCACATTTATTAATAAGAATATTTATTACTAGCTTATTTTACTTACACAGATGACAATGCAATATTTTATTTTTTATATCAAGCTGATTGGATGATGGAGTAGGAAGGTGGCGAACTTCGTATTTAAACGACGCAACCCCATCGAGTTTGTGCCAATATTTTTGAAGTGAAAACTTCTTTAGCGGCGCTGAGCACTTTTTTGTATGGGTAAAAACTTTAAAACTCGCGTCAGGGTCACGTGATGCTGATCGAAAAAGCGTAAGATCGAGGGGAAGGGAGAGGAACTAGTATCTCCCACTCTTTCTACCGTGCCTGAGTGTCAGTGTTGCCAATTTAGCATTTTATTAGCATATAAAATGCTAAATTGGCAACACTGACACTTTGGCATATTTTCTTTCTGTTTAGCACATTATTTTGTCGTTTAGCATATAGCATATTTTTTTAGCATTATATACATAATAAAATTGAATTAAATATGTATCGAAGAACATAGGAAATATAAAAAAGAATAATCAATATCGGAGTAATGATCAAAAAATACACTGTACATGCATCCACTTGTAAACCTCTTCCGTTTTTTCGTTACTTAATAATATTATTATAAACATGAATCGACCTAAAGCACGCTCTTTTGTTCTAACCAGTGTTGTTTCTAACCAAATTTATCACAGCCTTCTTCACGTGCCTTCTACATCTGCAACTGTAGTTGCAGATGAAGACCCAGTCGACAAATATCTGTTCGAAATGTAGGCATAACGGTTGAAATGTAATTTTTTTAATACATTTTTTATTAATTTTTTATATTTTATATTTATATTTTTATATTTTATATTTTTTTTATTAGACACTTAAATAGGTTCGAATCAAAACTGTTTGTATCTTACTTCAGTTATCATAAACCAATTGTATCAGTTGTAAAAATTTGCGATGATGATTCTGATAATAACGATGGTGTAAAAGTCGTCGAAATTATGGATGGAAGTTGATTTTTCTGAGAGATAAAATTTAATGTTATATATAAATAACGATATAATATTATAAATAACAACATATAAATTGTCATATTTGTGTACGATAGCGCAATAAATAAACATTGTATTCTACCTCATAAATGATAGTATTTTTATACTTATAATTAAACACAACGTTAATATTGAAGTTTTCACTTCTGCCGGCACTCCCGGAGTGCTACCTTTTTTATTTCTTTTTCTTTTTATGTGATGAAGTAGAAGATGAGCAAGACGCTCTCCTGATGTTAAGAGATAACGGCTGCCCATAATCAGTACGCAGTGTTACCTAGGATTTCACAATTATGTGAAATTCTAGGAGTACTGCACCAACGCTTCTTACTCAAGAGTCATGAGATGTTAAGACTTTTTAGCCCAGTAATTTCACTAGCTACAGTGCCCTCCTACCGGAGCACAGTGATGTTTGCACATCACTGCTCAGGCGGTAGAATAACTGGCACTGTTGGGGTACCCACCTAGACGACTTCCTGCAAAGGAAGTCTACCCCCGGTCTTGATTATTTGTCTTGATTAGTACTTTGGTGCTAGATCCAAGCCCATTCTACCGTCGGACGTCGCGGCAGACGGCAATGCGGCATCCTTACTTAGTGGCGTTACCAACAGCCCGCACCAAGCGTTTTGCTTCGTCGTTCTTAATGAGAACTGTCGCGTTTGGAACACTTTGCCGTCATCCGTGTTTCCTGAGCGGTACAACTTGGGCATCTTCAAGGCACGAGTGAATAGATATCTTACGTGATCCATCGTCGACCGCATTTTCACTTTCCATCAGGTGGGATGTGGTCAAACGTAGGCCTATCTCGTATATAAAAAAAGATGGTAATAACAATATAAGCTTATTTTTAAAAGTTTTTATTTTTTATTTGCTCCTCAGTGCGAGCTATATGCACACTTTTCTTAGTATGAACTATAAAATCTTAGCACTCAGAATAAGTAGAGAGTGCACAATCTTTTCAGTCAAGAACTTTCTCAACGTTTGCAGTGAGATCAGCCTAGGACTTTTTGATCACCATGCGCATATTTTTTTAAAAACAATTTTATAAGCATGATTGACGACATGTTCTTTCATTCTTCTCGTGGAATCTTATCGTTTGCACATATTAATGAAACTATGAGACGAAATAACGATTGCCGATAACAAAGATAAATTTGTTGAACCCGCACTTATGCAAATTCAAGTTACGTGGTTGCCCCTTGGTCCGACCCAGGCCCGGATTTTGCTAAAATGCCTTTTTACTACGAAATTTGTCGAGTTCTTGCAATATATACATACGTAATTATGAATATTTATAAATGTATTAAATTAAATGGTGCGCGATTAGCTCGCATATCTCGTTTCGAAATCTTCCACCCCCAGTTAAGTTAATTTGCCACCCCCTGAAAATTTGCCGCCCTGGGCACTCGCCCCGAATGCCCCAAATGTAAATCCAGGGCTGGTTCCACCTGTCGAGTAAGTCTGGGGTGTTATTACTAGACTATTTATTATTCAGGAATACTTAATGTAATTCATGATGTTTTACCTTAAATAATAATGTATAGAGAATATAGATATGTATAAAGTAAATTGATTGTTGCAGGAGACCACAATACTCGTGTTCTACTAATATGGAGGACAAACAATGTCAAATGACAACAAATAAAGAGGACTTTGATGATATAGAAATAAAGCAAGAGCATGATATATGTATGCAAGATAGAGTTGAATCTGACTCTGAACTAGTAAATACACATGAAGATATAATACTCAAAACAGAATATAAGGAATTATATCAAGACCATATCATAAAGGATGAAATAGTTATTGGACCAGAGGTAATACAACAAACTTGTACGAACACTGATTCTGTTTCAACAGATGCGGCAGATTGTGATGACAACTATTATCATTGTACTGTAAAGCTTGAAAGGCTCAAACAAGATGTTATTGCAAAGGCTATAAATAATAAACGGTACACATGTGATATATGTAAGAGAGATTTCGTCCACAAGTATACTTTACGAAAACATATCAAGAGACATGACACTGATTCTATTAAAATATTATCTTGTAAGCTTTGTAAAAAGGTATTATCAACACAAGCAAGATTAAAAAATCACATTGATAAATACTGTCCTACGTACAAACCAAAACTATGTAAGTTTTGTAATAAGGTTATATCTTTACAACGTAATTTAAATCAACACATGAAATATTATTGTTCTATGAACGAGAACAAATCAAAACCAGTATCATGTGAGCTTTGTAATAAGGTTGTATGTTCACAACGTAATTTAAATCAACACATGAAATATTATTGTTCTATGAACGAGAACAAATCAAAACCAGTATCATGTGAGCTTTGTTATAAGGTTATATCACAACTTAATTTAAATCAGCACATGAAATATCACTGTTCCATGAACAAAACCAAATCAAAACCAGTATCATGTGAGCTTTGTAATAAAGTCATATATTCACAACCAGCCCTTAACGAACACATTAAATATCACTGTTCTAAAAACAATAACAAATCAAAACCAGTATCATGTGAGCGTTGTAATAAAGTTGTATCTTCACCAAGGTACTTAAATAAACACATGAAATATCACTGTTCCATGAACAAACACATATCAAAATCAGTATCATGTGAGCTTTGTAATAAGGTTATATCTTCACCATGGTACTTAAATGACCACATGAAATATCACTGTTCCATGAACAAAAACAAATCAAAATCAGTATCAGTATCATGTGAGCTTTGTAATAAGGTTATATATTCACCAAGGTACTTAAATGACCACATGAAATATCACTGTTCCATGAACAAAAACAAATCAGTATCAGTATCATGTGAGCTTTGTAATAAGGTTGTATCTTCACCAAGGTACTTAAATGACCACATGAAATATCACTGTTCCGTGAACAAAAACATATCAAAACCAGTATCATGTAAGCTTTGTAATAAGGTTGTATCTTTACAACATAATTTAAATCAACACATGAAATATCACTGTTCCATGAACAAAAACAAATTAAAACCAGTATCATGTGAGCTTTGTAATAAGGTCATATCTTCACAACATAATTTAAATCGACACATGAAATATCACTGTTCCATGAACAAAAACAAATCAAAACCAGTATCATGTGAGCTTTGTTATAAGGTTGTATCTTCACAACATAATTTAAATCAACACATGAAATATCACTGTTCCATGAACAAAAACAAATTAAAACCAGTATCATGTGAGCTTTGTAATAAGGTCATATCTTCACAACCAGCCCTAAACGTTCACATGAAATATCACTGTTCCATGAACAAAAACAAATTAAAACAATCATCAAAATCATTTTAATATACGATTTCGATTGTGCAAATATAACGCCAAGACGCTATCATTCAATGAAAAAACTCATGTAAAGAATATTTTAAGCAGCATTCTATATTGACGCTGCCTTCCATTTCCATAAGCGAGGTATCTGTGTTTGTAAAGAGCAACCCTGAATTATTTGATCCTTGGCCAGTAGGTAGTCGTCGGGAAGGTATGTTAAGACACGCAAGATCTAGAACTAAACTGCTGCATACAAGTGTGTTTTGTATGCCACAAATTATAATCTATAGTAAAATTCCTTAACATGTCCGTCTAATAACAGATATTAATATTTTTAGGAATGCTCTAAACAAATTACTGCTCTCAAAGGTCTACTACGATATACAAGAGTTCATTAATGACAAATCATTATGACGTTAATTCCACTTGACATATTGTATTATCCATTAACATTTGAGTAGTTAGGTAAATAACTGTATGTGACATTATAATATTGTCAAAATTATTTTATTTTATTTGCTGTCTTTGTAATCCAAATGTTTTATTTTAAATTTTTTATCTAATTTTCTCATATTAAGAAATTTGCATGGCAGATTATAGCTGAACATACTTTTGATGTCTTTTACTATTTGTATAAAAGACAGTAAACTAAATTGGAAATGTCCGAAATGTCGATGTACGGAACCGAAAAATGACAACACTAATACACCAATTCGATCTAATACATTGGGTACTCAGGAAATATCTTTAGTGACTACAAGGAATAGTAAGAAACCGAGGCGTAAATCTTCTGATGATATTCCGAATGAGGACTCTCAAATTTCAATCGATAACCTTCGTACATTGATTAGAGAGGAGCTCAGCTCTACCATCAATGTAGTCACGGACCAACTAAAGTCTTTACATGACATAATAACGGCGTTTGAAAAATCACTTGAATTCTTTAACTCAACATATGAAATTATAAGAACTCATCTCGAAGAGAAATCTCTACTAATAAATAGTTTGGAAAAGGAAAATGCATCGCTTAAACACAGTTAAAGATATGGCTGATAGACTGGGATCAGTGGAACAATACATGAGAGAAAGTAATATAGAGATAAATGGAGTTCCTGAAAACCGTGAAGAACACCTTTCAAGCTTGTTTATGCAAATTGCAACTACTGTACGATGCGATATCACTGACTCCGACATTGTGCAAGTATCTCGGGTAGCTAAACAATCAAAAGAGGCAAATCGGCCTCGCTCTATCATTGTTAAATTTAAAACGCGAGCGTTACATGATAAACTGCTCTCTGCAACCGCCAAGTTCAATAAAAATCAGTCTCCAAAGCTGAACACGCAACACCTTGGATATGGATTGAATTAAGAACCATATCAGAAGTATACATATCAGAAAGTCTAAGTCCAGCCACGGTAAAGAGATATACAGTAGTTCGACTCCATAGAAAAAGTCGGAATGTGGGAGTAGGTAGATGTCGGTAGATGTGGGTAGAAGTGGGTATATGATCCATAAGCGGGTGCCACGCAGCGACGGGCGGACGTCGCGATAGTTTTTTGCAAGTATTAAGTGTAATTTACGTTATTTACTTTTGACGTATGTATACTCGTACATAATATAATAAATTATATAAAATGGCAAAAAATAGCATGCGATATTATGCTGTTTTTGAGGTAAGTTAGTAAGAAGTTATTTTTTTTCTTTAAAGTATTCTGCTGAAGTAAGAGTGCGAGTAAGAGACCGAGTAAGAGTCCAAGTAAGAGTCCGATAAGAGTCCGAGTAAGAGTGCAAGTAAGAAACTGAGTAAGAATTCGAGTAAGACTGCGTGTAAGTGTCCGAGTAAGAGTGCGAGTAATAGTCCGAGTAAGAGTGCGATTAAGATTCCGAGTAAGAGTGCGAGTAAGAGACCGAGTAAGAGTGCGAGTATGAATCTGAGTAAGAATTCGAGTAAGACTGCGAGTAAGAGTCCGAGTAAGAATGCGAATAAGAATCTGAGTAAGAATTCGAGTAAGCCTGCGAGTAAGAGTCCGAGTAAGAGTGCGAAAAAGCCCGAGTAAGAGTACGAATAAGAGTCCGAGTAAGAGTTTGAGTAAGAGTGCGAGTAAGAGACCGAGTAAAAGTCCGAGTAAGAGTGCAAGTGAGAGACCGACTAAGTGTGTGAGTAAGAGTCCTTGTCTTGTCTCTTGTCTTGTCTTGTCTTGGGTCTTGTCTTGTCTTTTGTCTAGTCTCTTGTCTTGTCTCTTGTCTTGTCTTTTTCTGAAGTGTTATTAGGTATTTTTAGTCCTAGCCGCAAAAAATGCGGGGTGAAGGGTGTAATAAGTTTGATACAATACATTTTCAAATCTCATTTGACTGTTGCAATTTTGTAACGGACATACAGTGGTTCCTAAGCGGACATAAGTAGGTACATATAGGTAGGTAATTTGAAAATGAAATAAAAGCTTGTAATAAAAATATCAATAAATATACAAAAATTATATAATTAGTTTACAATAACTCATCTAGATAGTCGCTCAAGTAAGTAGATGATATGAAATAGGTAGGTACCAGGTACCTACTGTATGCGGGCAGCGGCTGCTCGGCAGCCCTATGACTTGCGCATGTACCGCGAGACTGTAGGTATTTATGTTCAAAAATCACGCTCAGTCAAACTACTGTATATCTATTTACCGTGGTCCAGCTTACAAAACTATATGCTGCAGCCAGGAATAAAGCAAAAGAAACCGGTCACCGATATGTTTGGATTAAATATGGGCATATTTATGTCAGAAGAGATTAGAAGGCACCCGCAATCTATACTTACATATTACGCAATGCTGACAGCCTAGAACGTCTATAATAGTTTTACTGTCACTTGTAAGGAATAACAGTCTATTTTGATCAACTTAATTACTTATATGGATAAAAGTTACATAAATTTTGGCTCAGATATGTGCTTGGATAAAACTTTCAAAGACTTAAACATATATTCTAGACATTTAAATATTGCTGTGCAGAATATCCGTAGTATTACTGACATGTCTTTTAAATTTCTTTGGTATTGTGACTTACATTATTGTAAACTAACATTATTTGTCTTCTTATTGCCTAAGCTATGTCGATTGTATGTATTTAGATGTTTTCTTACATGGAGTGTAATACTCTATTAGAAGGGATGTTGAATAGTTTTGCTTTTATATGATAGATAGACCCATTTCATACACGAATGTCATATATCTATTTATGCAAAAATATGTTAAATTTCAATAAAAAAAAACGTAAATAATAATGTTTTTAAACGGTTTTATTTAGCTTACTCTGTTTGTTTTATTCATTTTTCTTGGGTCAAATTTAGTAATTGAAATTTCACCCTCTTCCTGTCAACCGATTGATCTGAAATTTGATATACGCCTTTGGTTCTGGTGACAATACAATTTTATGTATATTCAATATTATTGTAATTCCAAGATGGCCGACGCTACAAAATGGCGGATAACGTATTTTTTTTAAATTATATAAATATGGGTATCAAATGAAAGGGCTTGATAAGTAGAATACAGTGCACTATACAAAATCAAAATCCAAGATGGCCGCCGCTACAAAATGGTGAATAACCTATTTTTTTTCAATCTCATCAATATGGGTATCAAATGAAAGGGCTTGACAAGTAGAATACAGTGTACTAAAAAGCCTAAAATAAAAAAGGTATACTTAGGTACTACGGCGCAGCGACCCAAACTGAGTCTTGGCCTCCGATACCAGTTACAAGATTACGCTACTCTTCCCGATTCTGGGCTACTTCTTGCCATGACTGAGCTTGGAGCGCTTCCAGATCCACTCCATCCTTCCAGCGATATCGCGGACGTCCAACCAGCCGCCTGTATCTTGCCTGTATGTCACCGCACGATCCTCACTCATCCGCTACCTAGTGGTAGGTATAGCTGTAATCAAAAACAAGGGAAATTACATTAACATTACTGTGCTCCGGTAGGAGGGCACTGTAGCTAGGGAAATTACTGGGCTAAAGAGTCTTAAAATCTTATGACTCTTGAGTAAGAAGCGTTGGTGCAGTGCTCCCAGAATTTCACATAATTGTGAAATCCTAAATAGCAACTGTACTGATTATGGGCAGCGTTATCTCTTATTATCAGGAGAGCGTCTTGCTCGTCTTCTACTTCATCACATGAAAAAAAAATTTTTTTTTTTAAACAAGCTTTTATTATTATTATTACCATCTAGCACCATAAAGTACTCGTCAAGACGAATCGCATGGGCCCAAACTCGATAGGGTTACGTCGTTTAATTACGGAGTTCCTATAGCCACCTTCCAGCTCCATGTCATAATAATATTGCATTGTCATTCGATTTATACATGCACGCCAAATTTCAGCTCAAGCGGAAACCGGGAAGTGGATCAAATTAAACATGCAAGATTTCATTACAGACAGACAGACAACAGACAGGTGAAAGTAAATAAAAGCTTGTAATAAATTGGACCTAGGTAATAAGTAATTTCTATTATTTGCCCAAAACGACCCAATAGTAGTCACTGTTGGGTCGTTTTGGGTTAGTTAGCCGGTTAAAACTAAGTGTAGCCGCACTTCGGGGTTTAGCCGTAACATACCTATACCAGACTCCAGACCTACTCACAGACAGTTATTAGTACGTTTTTTGTCGATGATATATTTTTGAATGACTTCAAAAAAGAATAGGAATATTTTTTAAAGTATGTTCATCAATTAAACTAAAACACCTAAACCGATTTGGAATACTTCGATTCTTTATTTAAATTGGTTAAAGAAAGCCACAATATGTCCTACATATAAGAATTGGTATATGTAGGACATATTGTGGCTTTCTTTAAAATGAAAATGTGGCAAATACGTCAAACGTGTGAATCCTACTTTTGGAACTGTGAAAAAAAAAACTACGTAGCGCCATCTATACTATTACCTACTACTAAAGCCTCGTGGAACTACAACAATGAACTTTCTTTATTATGAGTATAGCCGCGATTTGCTTAGAGGAGATATTGGACATACTTTTACAACAGATGGCGCTGTTTCAAAATTTTAACTGTAGCACATGTATTCAATAAAATGAAGTGACTTGAACGCAATAGATGGCTCTGTAATTAATTTAAAATAAATTTAATTAAAAATTAATAGTATCTATTATTCTTTGAATATAGTATGTCTAATAACATAAATTCATATACAAATTAATAACTAAATTTTATACATGCAGGTACATAAGATGACAATACAAAAATATTTAATAAGTACTTTTACTAGATAGGTAAGTATTAGCACGGTAAAGACATATACAGTAGTTTGACTCCATAGAAACGGCCGGAATTTGGGAGTGAGTAGATGTGGGCAGATGTGGGTAGAAGTGGGTATATAATCCAGAAGCGGGTGCCACGCAGCGACGGGCGGACGTCGCGATAGTTTTTTTGCAAGTATTTAGTGTAATTTACGTTATTTACTTTGGACGTATGTATACATAATATTATAATAAATTATATAAAATGGCAAAAAATAGCATTCGATATTATGCTGTTTTTGAGGTAAGTTAGTATGAAGTTATTATAATATTTATTTTTTATTTTTAAAAGTATTCTGCTGAAGTAAGAGTGCGAGTAAGAGACCGAGTAAGAGTCCGATAAGAGTGCAAGTAAGAAACTGAGTAAGGATGCGTGTAAGTGTCTGAGTAAGAGTGCGAGTAATAGTCCGAGTAAGAGTGCGATTAAGATTCCGAGTAAGAGTGCGAGTAAGAGACCGAGTAAGAGTGCGAATAAGAGTAAGATTCTGAGTAAGAGTTCGAGTAAGAGTTTGAGTAAGAGTCCGAGTAAGAGTCCGAGTAAGAGTTCGAGTAAGAGTTTGAGTAAGAGTGCGAGTAAGAGTCCAAGTCTTGTCTCTTGTCTTGTCTCTTGTCTTGTCTCTTGTCTTGTCTCTTGTCTTGTCTCTTGTCTTGTCTCTTGTCTTTTCTCTTGTCTTGTCTCTTGTCTTGTCTCTAGTCTTGTCTCTTGTCTTGTCTCTTGTCTTGTCTCTTGTCTTGTCTCTTGTCTTGTCTCTTGTCTTGTCTCTTGTCTTGTCTCTTGTCTTGTCTCTTGTCTTGTCTCTTGTCTTGTCTCGTCTCTTGTCTTATCTCTTGTCTTGTCTTGTCTCTTGTCTTGTCTAGATAGTAGCTTAAGTAAGTAGATGATATGAAATAGGTAGGTACCTACTGTATGCGGGCAGCGGCTGCCCGGCAGCCCTATGACTTGCGCATGTACCGCGAGACTGTAGGTATTTATGTTCAAAAATCACGCTCAGTCAAACTACTGTATATCTCTTTACCGTGGTATTAGTGTCCGACCGAAATTTCGGTTTCGGTTTCGGTTTCGGCCGAGTTTCGGCCAAAAATCAAGTTTCGGCGAAAGTTTCGGTTTCGGCCAAAATTGGCCGAAACTTTTGCCGAAACCGAAACTCCTTTCGGAAGTTGTGCACGCTCGCCTAGCTTCGTTTCTCGCGACAACGCTTTGGCGGACGACTAATAATTGTGATATAGGTTTGTTAATTTTAAATGTGTGATTTGATATTATCTTTGTTGAGACTGGAACTAAGCGTGTAATAGCAATTTTAGTAATTATTATTTTTATATAGAGGTACCTAAAAGAGATTGATGATTCTTTTAAGTACAAATAGGTACAAACCAAAGTATTAATTAGTAAGATATAAAAATACTAATACTTAGTATTTTACCCGTATGTCCCCGAGCGGCTCGATCGAGCCGCACCTACGCATGCGAATTTGAACCTTATTTTAAAGAAGCTAGAAATAATAGATGTCAATTTTGATTTGAACTGGAAGTTTTTCGTGGATCAAGGGGTTAATGAAACAGTAAAAATTAGTGATTTGACTATAATTGATAACTGATAAACATTTTGCTATAGGAAGTTAATTTAAATAAATAGGCCAAGCGCTATTCAGACTACGCGCAATGTAGGTTTCCGTAGAACTGGCAAATCGTATATCTACTGCCTAAATTTTCATCAACCATATCTTTAAAACTTATAAATCTATCTTAACCGCTATGATTTTCCTGGAACTTTCATGGTTAAAACTATATTCGTGATTTTTAAGTGTTTGAAAGCCAATAGTTTAGATTTTAGAGGGCAGGGGACGCCCAAAATAAAATTTAAATTGAATATATTTCAAATGGATCATTAAATCGAAAAATTTCCTAACAAATATGTCATTCATTAAAATACCTATTCAACAATACCCCAAATGATGGGATCAGCCAGAAAAAATATCATCCCCATTTTACAAATTTGGGAGGTACCCTAAATTAATTGGTTTAAGTTTATTTTTTGTAACCGTTCTCTTACCCTAATCATTGCCCTCCTCTGTGCAAAATTACAGTTTTCTAGGTCTTATAGTTTCTCCGTAAAGCCCCGGACAGACGGGCGGACAGACAAAGCGAAACTATATAAGGCTTCCTTGTTGACACGGAAGCCTAAAATAATAAAAATATTATTGATATATTTTTTATATTTCAATTGATACGTACAACAAACTTAATGATAACAACAAACTTTATATTATGCTGTGCTTCCATTTCATGTCCTAATTAATGCAGAATAATGGGTAAAATGCACCAAATTTCAGTATTTTAAAGAATTTTTACTTGACAACGTGAGTTTCGGTTTCGGTTTCGGTTTCAGCCGAAACTAAAGCCTCGGCCGAACATTCGGTTTTGGTTTCGGTTTCGGCCGTAGAACCAGTTTCGGTCGGACTCTAGTAAGTATCTCTATATAGGCACGGTAAAGAGATATACAGTAGTTTGACTGAGCGTGATTTTTGAACATAAATACCTACAGTCTCGCGGTACATGTGCAAGTCATAGGGCTGCCGGGCAGCCGCTGCCCGCATACAGTAGGTACCTACCTGTTTCATATCATCTACTTACTTAAGCTACTATCTAGACAAGAGACAAGACAAGAAACAAGACAAGAGACAAGACAAGAGACAAGACAAGACAAGAGACAAGACAAGAGACAAGTGAAGAGACAAGACAAGAGACAAGACAAGACAAGAGACAAGACAAGAGACAAGACAAGACAAGAGACAAGACAAGAGACAAGACAAGACAAGAGACAAGACAAGAGACAAGACAAGAGACAAGACAAGAGACAAGACAAGAGACAAGACAAGAGACAAGAGATAAGACAAGAGACAAGACAAGAGACAAGACTTGGACTCTTACTCGCACTCTTACTCAAACTCTTACTCGAACTCTTACTCGCACTCTTACTCGAACTCTTACTCGGACTCTTACTCGGACTCTTACTCAAACTCTTACTCGAAATCTTACTCAGAATCTTACTCTTATTCGCACTCTTACTCGGTCTCTTACTCGCACTCTTACTCGGAATCTTAATCGCACTCTTACTCGGACTATTACTCCCACTCTTACTCGGACACTTACACGCATCCTTACTCAGTTTCTTACTTGCACTCTTATCGGACTCTTACTCGCACTCTTACTCGGTCTCTTACTCGCACTCTTACTTCAGCAGAATACTTTTAAAAATAAATATTATAATAACTTCATACTAACTTACCTCAAAAACAGCATAATATCGAATGCTATTTTTAGCCATTTTATATAATTTATTATATTATGTATACATACGTCCAAAGTAAATAACGTAAATTACACTAAATACTTTGAAAAAAAACTATCGCGACGTCCGCCCGTCGCTGCTTGGCACCCGCTTCTGGATTATATACCCACTTCTACCCACATCTGCCCACATCTACTCACTCCCAAATTCCGGCCGTTTCTATGGAGTCAAACTACTGTATATCTCTTTACCGTGATATAGGTAGGCAGTAGAGGTCAATAGACTGACTAGAAATTTTAATTGTGTTTATTAAATCTCATGAAACCTCGCACATTTCTCCGCGTCGAATCGAATGAAGATTTCCTATACGAAATCTAAAATTTTATTCGTTCGGCGCGTTCAGCTCGAAAAGATTATGTAGTTTCCGTTTTGCTTTGTAGAGGCGCGTGAGCTGCAAGTAGTTGTCAAGTCCCGCCTACCTTGTCTGGTACAGGCGTCATTTATGTCGTGTCCCGCGGACTTGCAGCAACTAGCGCCATTATTACCCACTAAGTACATTTTCCCGCACGCCAAAAGACCCTTGTCTCACATGTTTCATTTTATCCGCACGCCAAAAGATCCTTGTAACCCTAGTTCCTTTTGTCCGCGCGCCAAAAGATCCTTGTCTCACATGTTTAATTTTATCCGCACGCCAAAAGATCTTTGTAACCTTAGTTCCTTTTGTTAGCACGCCAAAAGCTAACCATAGTTCGATTTTTTACCGCACGCCAAAAGATCCTTGTCTCACCTGTAGATTCCATCCGCACGCCAGAAGATCGTTGTAACGGTGCAGACAACGCGGCGCCAGTATTGCAATAATTCGGCGGCGCGATGTCGAGACTGGCTGGCGCCGCTGAGAAACGCTTCTATGGGGTCACCATCTGTTTAGATTTTTTCGGACATAGGCAATGAACACTTGTGTGATATTACTGGGCCGAAGAGTTTTTACATCTTACAAGTGAAATTTAATAAAAAACTTTTTAATAACAAGTTTTTAACCCCCGACGGGGTGTTAAAAACGAAGAGGTGTTATAAGTTTGACGTGTCTGTCTGTCTGTGTGTGTGTGCGTGTGTGTGCGTGTGTGTGTATGTGCGTGTGTGTGTATGTGTGTGTGTGTCTGTGGCATCGTAGCTCCCGAACGGATGAACGGATTTTGATTTAGTTTTTTTGTTTGAAAGTAGTTATTATTATTACCATCTAGCACCGAAGTACTCGTCAAGATAAATAAGATAATAAGAGCTAAACATCGAAGCTCAAACGATACGGTAACTTGAAGCAGAAGAGTCGCCGTAGCCGAAATCGGCAAGGATGACTATACTACTACTACCTATACTCGTCAAGACGAATCAAATGACTCCAAACTTATAGGGGTTCGACGCAACAATTTCATTAAAAAGTTCCTATGACCACCTTCCAGCTCCATCATCAAATCAGCTCGATATAATAATATTGCATTGTCATCTGATTTATACAGGCATGCAAAATTTCAGCTTAATCGGAAACCGGGAAGTGGATCAAATTAAACTTGCAAGATTTGATTACAGACAGACAGACAACAGACAAGTGAAAGTAAATAAAAGCTTGTAATAATAAAAGCTTGTAACAGTGCAAAATACCCAATAGGCCCACTGAAGTCTGAAGCTGACGCCACAGAGACGCAAGATCTCGCGGGAAAATGGTCGCGATATTCGTTTTGTATTTACAAGCTTTTATTTATTTTCACCTGTCCGTTGTCTGTCTGTCTGTCGGTCTGTCTGACTGATTTGATTACGTCAAATCTTGCAAGTTTAATTTGACCCATTTTCCAGTGTCCTATTAAGCTGAAATTTTGCATGCCTGTATTTAGACGTGTGCGCCGCGCCGCCGCGCCGCCGCCGCCGGTCATTTTGATCACGCCGCCGCCGCCGGTCATTTTATCGGCGTCAAATCGGCGTGACTTTTTTTTTCACTTTATTAACGTTATTTTAATACAGTTATCATCATTATCATCGAAATCAAATAAGTGAAGACACAAGAAATGTCCCACATAAATTTAAACGACTTTAAAGGGGTTAAATATAAATTTATACGGTATGTCCACGTACAAATATATGTATTAGAATAGAAAAGAATGAAACTAGTCGGAGCTTCGGCTCGCTACACACAGCTACCATACTAACTGTTGCTATTGCTACCCGAGTAGTAAATTACTAACATTTTGTGAAATTAAACGTATGATTTTTGTATGGAACTATGATATCTACTTTCCACCATTATGTTCCACACCAAACAAGCGAAGCGAAGGCCAACGATGGGATTCATTGGCAATCGTTGTCGTTGTGTGGACTTGCCTTGATCGTTGTCGCTATGAAGTCCACAGTTCAACATGACGCCAGGGTCGCAACATCGCGGTCGAGCCCTCGTTGAAATATCTTGGACTCATCCTAGATTGGCGGTGCAACTTCCGGGAGCACTTTGCCCGGTTGTCTCCCCGCCTGATCCGTCCGCTGCTCTAGCGGTGGATGGACAGAGCGCACGGGTCGACCTTCAGACTCGTGCAGGTATTTTGCGGGTACGGATGCTTCGGAAAGTACTTGCATGCACCACGTAGCCGGCAGAGAACCGACCCCTGCTTGCCACCTCTGTGGTTGCGGAGTAGATACGCGATCCCAGCATGGGTCACCGTACGCTCATCGCAGTTATGGGGGAGGAACTCTCACTATCAACCACGGAAAGAGCCATGGTTGCCAGTTGGCAGGCCGCGGTCTTATTTTGCGAGAGGACACTATCGCAGAAGGGGATCGCGATTCGCGAACGGGGGTTCACCACTGACCTCCCATCCTCCCTCCCCAAGGAGGCATCGTAGGTGCATCTTCCACGCCCTTCTCCATCCCCTACCTAGGTCTAGAGGAAGTATAGGGCTACTCGTCGCTGATTAACCGACCCACGAGGTGGTGCGCTTTGGAGGGTGGGGTCTTCCTGTCAATTAGGACCTAACGCTGTCGGGGCTATGGATGAGTGCTTTGCCGTTCCCGCTTCCCCGGCACTATGGCATCCGCAGGAACAGCCTCAGTTTTTTAGTGGGTATCCCTCACAGGGTGGGTATCATGCAGGGTTATTAACGAGGTAGACCGACATACCCCAAGAAAAAAAAAGAAAAACGGCCAACGTAATGCCAACCGCTAAACAGTCCGGAATGGTCCCTACATGAACACGGCTTTTATATTATTTCCCCCTCCCCTATATTACAACGAGCGGTCGGTGAGTCAAATCTCTAAAGACGCTTCGTGTAGAAGCGAAAAACATGTAAGCTCTCTCTTTTCTACTATTTCTATCGTAGCAATATCTGCAGCGTTATCATCATCGTAGTCGTTGTAAGTTCCTGTAGAAGTCTAGTCTAAGTTTCAACAAACACTCAAGATGAACGTCTTCAATCAATGTGAGTTACCATGTTGACTTACGGCACTGAAACGTGATCTTTTACTATTGGCCTCATCTTAAAGCTCAAAGTCAGCTCACTAAGCTATGGAGAGGGCTATGCTCGAAGTTTCAAGACGCGATCGAATCAGGAATGAGGAGATCCGTAGACGAACTAAAGACACTGACATAGTCCAGCGGATAAGCAAAGTGAAGTGACAATGGAAAGGCCACATAGCACGTAGAGCGGATGGCCTATGGGGTCAAAAAGTGCTCGAGTGGAGACCACGGACTAGCAAACGCAGGGTAGGACGTCCACGCACAATGTGGACAGACGACCTTCTAAAGGTTGCCGAAAGACGCTGGATGCAGGTCGCTTCCACCCGGTATATATGGCAGTCCAAAGCGGAGGCTTATGTTCAACAGTGAATGTCCTATGGCTGATGATGACTTTACTAACAAACAATTCGTTATTAACCCTTAATGCAGGCATATGCGAAAGATTGGGTGGTGCATTAGATGGTGGAATTAATGCTCACTATTACATAGTGTATCGTTTAAACCCCTCGCCACCTCTTT
The DNA here is from genome assembly GCA_947507615.1 of Hemithea aestivaria. Lineage (NCBI taxonomy): Eukaryota > Metazoa > Arthropoda > Insecta > Lepidoptera > Geometridae > Hemithea > Hemithea aestivaria. The sequence continues at coordinate 2,589,599 of OX382350.1, read as the reverse complement.
AGCGTCAGATTGGAGCGAAATTCTCATTATTTCCACTATTTATTTATATTTAATTAATAAATATCATAGATTTCTGCAAAATAACGGCTAATTTCATTATATATATAACAAATAATATTAAAGAAACGTGATTTAGAACGCTTTATTTTGATTTTTGTCGAATTTTACCCCCACGCCGATTTCACGCCGATTACGCCGCCGCCGCCGGTCATTTTTCGACCAGACGCCGCCGCCGGTCGTTTTATAATCGGCGCACATGTCTAGCCTGTATAAATCAGATGACAATGCAATAAACTCAAACTCAAACTCAAAATTCATTTATTCAAATAGGCTACAATGGAGCACTTTTGCAAGTCAATTTTACATTTTATTTTAATGTTCTACCGCTCATTCGCAAGGCACCTCTATGAGAAGAATGAGCAAGAAACTCATAGGGATTGCTTTTTTACAAGCTTTATATTACTTTCACCTGTCTGTTGTCTGTCTGTCTGTCTGTCTGTCTGTCTGTCTGTCTGTCTGTCTGTCTGTCTGTAATCAAATCTTGCAAGTTTAATTTGACCCACTTCCCGGTTTCCAATTGAGCTGAAAATTTGCATGCGTGTGTAAATCGGATGACAATGCAATATTTTTATGACATCGAGCTGATCTGATGATGGTGCTGGAAGGTGGCCATAGGAACTCCGTCATAAAACAACGCAACCCCATCGAGTTTGGGCTCATTTGATTCGTCTTGACGAGTACTTTATGATACAAGACGATAATAATAATTAAAGCTTGTTTTTAAAAAGTATTTTTTAAATTTCACTTGTTTAAATATGTGTTTAGAATTATTATCTTGGTTACATAATTTATTTACAGGTGGTTGCAGAGGTTTCCAGGCATCTTTGTCTTCTATGTATTGGATAATTTTATAATAGGCTTTCTTTTGTAATATGTCTTTAACACGGCTTTTGAATTTACCTTCTGTGAGCCCCGTTATTTCATCAGGGATTTTATTATAAAAACGTACACAATTCCCTAAAAATGATTTATGGCTCGTTTTGGACAATCTGAATCGAGGTACAGCTAACTTATTCTTATTTCTAGTATTAAAGCTATGAGTGTTACTATTTAACTTGAATTTATCTAAATTTTTTCTGACATACATAATATTTTCGTAAATGTACAAAGATGGTAGGGTCAGTATATTTATCTCTTTAAAGAGCTCCTTTAAAGAGTCATATTTTTATGACATCGAGCTGATCTGATGATGGAGCTGGAAGATGGCCTTAGGAACTCCGTTATTAAACGACGCAACCCCATCGAATTTGGGCTCATTTGATTCGTCTTAAATCGTACTTTATGGTGCTAGATGGTTATAATAAGCAAAGCTTGTTTTTAAAAAGTTTTTTTAAATTTCACTTGTTATACAACGAAGTATGAGGACAAGCAAGACACTCTCTTACTTGAGAGTCATAAGATGTCAAGACTGTTGAGCCCAGTAATTTCACTAGCTACAGTGCCCTACCTGCGTACAGTAATGTCTGCACATCACTGCTCAGGCGGTAGAATAACTGGCACTGTTGGGGTACCGACCTATTCGACCTCCTGCAAAGGAACTCTACCCCCGGTAATGTGTGTATGTGTGTTCCTGCCCGTGTCCGCTTTATATGAGACAGGGTGCAAAAACGAACATTACAAAAATTCATGCCACTTTCCCGCGCGATCCTGTGGCTGTGCGTCATCACCTTGATCGCGGTTGAGGTCCACTATAGATAATAATAATTAGGGTTTATACTCCAACAGAACAGGTTACCCGACTTACACAGTCAAATCACAATTTATAGGTTGTGTGGCGAACCTACCTATATGTTGCAGTTTCAGGTCGCCGAGATTACTACACCTGCAACATGACCTGACGACTGCCTCCTACATATCTTAGAGGTAACAGCCGGGACTCGGGACCCACTGATTTACGTGCCGCGCCGAAACAAGGTAGCTTCCAAGCGAATATTTTGCCACACACTGAGATTTGAACCTGGTGACCCTGTCACCAGATTAATGGCCGGACGTATGACCACTGGGCCACGGACGTTACTGATCCTTTACTGCTACTGATACTGATTTCTTTAGGAACATCCTAAAATCCTTCACATATGGTCACTCTAGTTACACTTGTCGCGGTACATGCAAAGAAAAACTGTTATTTTAAAGAATTATAAATAAATACAGAATAGAAACTTGGCAAAATTGCCTACGATAAGTATCTCTATTATGACGTCAGTTCTAGGTACTCACACAGCACACATAAGCATAGGCGGATTTAGGGGGGCAGGGGGGTATGTCCCCCTGCCCAGAAGCATTGTAGAGTTACGAATTTTGCACATATTTCATGGTCAAGATTATATTTTTTTTTCGGGGCTAGCCGCAGGCTGTTCGACTTACATAATTTTAAAAAAATGTTTTTTTACATAAAAGTTATCTGAATTTTCTAACTGTTCAAAGCGAGCTAAACACAAACTTTTCATAGTAAAAATATAATATTTTTGCCCGTGTGCACCTTGCAAACAAATCCTGGATCCGCACTTGCACATAAGTATAATATAAGTACTTATGCGAATGTACCTATGGATGTGTGTTTACATAATATATAATAACTAGTTGCGCACAGCTGTCTCACCCGCTGTACAGTAGTCCATGTGTTATTCCAGGTTCACCCATTTAGGTGTGAAGGAGTAACAAACATACATCTAGACATCCGTACCCATAGGTGGATCCAGGATTTGGTTCTGGGTTAGGTGAGGGGGGAGCCAAGGTGCAGACAGGCAAAAATATTAAAATTTTTACTACGAAAAGTGTGTGTTTAGCTCGCTCTGTGCAGTTAGAAATTTTATACATCTATTACAATAAGTGCGCGAGCAGCTTGCTGCGAGCGCCGAGAAAAAAATTATAATATTTACCATGAAATATGTGCAAAATTCGTAACTCTACAATGCTTCTGGGGGGGCCTTGGCTCCCTGCCCCCCCCTAAATCCGCCTATGTCCATACCTACAATCTTACAAACCTTGGCGTTTATAGGTAACTAGCTGTGCCCAGCGGTTTTACCCACCGTACTATATATACCTAGCCTATGTGTTATTCCAGGGTTTAAGCTATCTCTATACCAAATTTCAGCTCAATCGGTCCACCTGTTTAGGCGTGTAAGAGTAACAAACATACATCCAGACATTTATTCTTACAAAACTTTCACGTTTATAATATTAGTAAGATTAAGTAAGATAGGTAGGCTGAGTGGTTAACTCATCCTCTATGGACAACCTTATCGCTTTATTGATTTCTTCCAGGCAACCAGCCTTTTGTTTTTGCGTCCATGAACCATCCGACATGAGTGCTACTTTATATTCTTCAGGCGTTCCACCACTTTTATTACAAGCTTTATATTACTTTCACCTGTCTGTTGTCTGTCTGTCTGTCTGTCTGTCTGTCTGTCTGTCTGTCTGTAATCAAATCTTGCAAGTTTAATTTGACCCACTTTCCGGTTTCCAATTGAGCTGAAAATTTGCATGCGTGTGTAAATCGGATGACAATGCAATATTTTTATGACATCGAGCTGATCTGATGATGGAGCTGGAAGGTGGCCATAGGAACACTGTAAATAAACGACGCAACCTCATCGTGTTTTGGAGTCATTTGATTCGTCTTGACGAGTACCTACTTTGGTGCTGGATGGTTATAATAATAAAAGCCTGATTTTAAAAAGTTTTTGAAGTGAAACTTCTTTATCGGCGTTGGAAAAAGTTTACCGTCACATTTTTTCGGTTACGCGTCACATTTTTCAGTTACGCGCCATCTTTTGTTTTTTGCCCCTACCACGGTTGGTTCAGACGAAGAGTACTTTCACTTTCTCCAATGAACATGAATTTAAAAAATTTATAAATTTAAATTTAATTTAATTAAAGAAGTTTCACTTCTTACGTGTGTAAACTAGTACACGCACAAATTTTCGTCATGTAAAAGGTAGGTACCTACTTAGATACGTCTAAATTACTGAAATGGGGGCCTAGACAAGCGCCGATCGTTTGTCGCTATCGCTAAACAAGTGAAATTTTAAAAATACTTTTTAAAAACAAGCTTTAATTATTATTATCGTCTTGTATCATAAAGTACTCGTCAAGACGAATCAAATGAGCCCAAACTCGATGGGGTTGCGTTGTTTTATAACGGAGTTCCTATGGCCACCTTCCAGCTCCATCATCAGATCAGCTCGATGTCATAAAAATATTGCATTGTCATCTTATTTACACACGCATGCAAATTTTCAGCTCAATTGGAAACCGGAAAGTGGGTCAAATTAAACTTGCAAGATTTGATTACAGACAGACAGACAGACAGACAGACAACAGACAGGTGAAAGTAATATAAAGCTTGTAAAAAATGTACTGAGATGACAGTCGTTGTCGTTTGTTTTTCGATAACGAATGTCATCTCAGTAACTCAGTATCTACGTTTTTTTAGCGATAGCGACAAACGATCGGCGCTTTTCTAGGCCCCCTGATTCTCCAAGATTATTTGTGTACCTTACAACTTAGACATTAAATTCTGAAACAAATAATGGCTCGGGTCATCCCAAAGTATATTATCCCAGTAATTATTAGGCAAAAATACTCTGTAAATTTACTACTCTTTGACAACTAGGCAAAGTCGCAAAATTTTCCGTTGACAAAAAAAAATGTATGATGCTTTTCCGAATACGCCATTGGCTGATGCTACCCAATGGTGTGACTTTTTCCCTCAACTTAAAAAAAGTTACACTTCCGTTTTTAAAATCCTGTATTCGTATTGGTCGAAATACTGTGTCGGTAAAAGCAAAGTGAAAGCCGAGAACAATGAAACCACCGCTCAAACCTTTTTTCCATGGCGTAGAGCATATTTTCTTTTGACAAAATATAAAACCGCTGCGCCCGCGGCGCCTTTGAGTTTTTGTCGGGAAAATCAGTTGAAAATTTGAATTCATCGGGTTTGGTCACGTAGTTTTGAGTTCGTGCAAATTTTCAAGAAACCTGCTAATTTTTTCTCAAATATTGTTCAAGGCATCCAGTGTCACCTAGAGAAGTGCGTTATTTTCTAGAATTTAGAGTTTTAAAAGCATTTTAGTGAAAATTTCACTGGTAAGTAATGCCTAAGTACCTACCCAACAGACGCATCGTTGATTTTATCGAGCTGCGTTTAGAATTGCATGCTGCAAAGTGACTATTATGATAGATCAGGGTCTAGGCTACCTGTACACCAAGTTTCAGCCTGATCGGTTCAGACGTTTAGGCGTGAAAGAGTTGAAATAACTTGCGTACCTACACCCAGTCACACCGCACCCATTCTCATGAAGCTGTACGTGATTTTACTCGCTGTAACGTAGCCTTTGTGTTATTCCGTAGTATAAGCTGCCTGCCTAACTAATTTCAGCTCAATCCATCAAGTTAGGCGTGTAATAGTGTCATAAGTACCTACATTGACTGACTAGCGTTCATGTTGGAATGTGTAGTACCTACTTTTGCTGTGCCAAATACGTTCTAATAGGTCTACCTAGGACTTATTGTAGGGCCTCCTGCGCTTAGTTCATTCCGAATTCCGACGTAGGTGGTATGATTTTTAGGAAGGTAGGTAGGTACGCTTCACCGAAGGTACGTCCATGTTGAAAATATTTCATGTAGAAACATAGGTATTTAATTAGCTGAAGCTAGACTTAACCCACGTTTAGAAATCCTATAGCACAGCTCTATACCTACGCAAAATCAGTGTTTTAAATATCAAATCTTTTTGCAGGCTACGCGTTTGAAAACTGCGTGTCTCTGCGGGACGCCATGATGGCGGGGCTGCGCGTACACCGAAGCACTCATCCGCGGCCTCGACGGCGTTTGATCTTCACAGGAGGACCCCTTCGCTGTTAGTAACGTAGGTATTATTTTACTAATATTATAAACGTGAAAGTTGAGAGCTTAAATTAGGTATAGAGGTAGTTTAGACCCTTGAATAACAGGCAATTGCTGGTAAAACCGCTGGGCGCAGCTTTCAAATTTTACTTAGCGGGAAAAGCTGATTGCGACATAGGTGGTAGGCTTCATGGCGTAGGTACCACCTACTGGACAAAACCGTGTCGCCGAGCCATCATGACTGTTCCGGCATGATGTCCAGTGAAGCTAGGGGTCTGTCATCATCTATCTCGCGTTATAAGTTTGGTCTGCTCCACTACGGCCGCATTGTCGCCAAATCGTGGTCAAAGGATAACCTACAATGGGTTAGAGTGTACGAAGGGGGCACTGAGGAAGAAGACAGGTTATTTTTCAATGGAAGTGGTATTCTATTGACACCCCTTTTTAAGCTATTGCATAGCTTCTATCGCGGGTCTTGAGCGTGGGGACCGAATCCAGAAATTCCGTAACGAAAAAAACCTAACACCCCCCACTCCGACCGGCACAGTGGTGATACTTTTTAGTTTTTCCGTCTATAGATAAAAATGCTATGCAATAGCTTTACCGCGGCAGTCTCCGAGTGCCACACGTCTTTTTTATGTTGGGAATGGGTAGAGGGGCTTAGGACCAAGGTTGCCATTGACAATTTTTTATGAAAATGCTTTTCCACGAAAATATTCAGGAAAATGTGACTGACCCTTGGATTTTTACAGGGAAAAAACTGATATCCTCTGACCCTGTAATGGCAGGGTCCTTCATAAGAAATTTCTTCACACTAACATACCAATATTGTGAATGCAAAAGTACCAATGTGAGTGTATGTTTGTTTGTTACTTCATCACACCTAAACGGGTAGGCCTATTGAGCTGAAATTTAGTATAGAGATAGCTTAGACCCTGGAATGACAGATAGGCTACCAGTACCTACAGTGGGTAAAAAGCTGGACCACAGCTAGTTCATATTTTTACAATCTTTTAATTACCTTCACTTGTCTTGTCTGTCTGTCAGTAATCAAATCTTCCAAGTTAAATTTGACCCACTTCCCGGTTTCCGAATGAGCTGAAATTTTGCATGCATGCATAAATCGGATGACAATGCAATATTATTATGACATGGAGCTGATCTGATGATGGAGTGGGAAGGTGGCTATAGGACTTTCGTAATTAAACAACTTAAACCCATCGAGTTTGGGCTCATTTGATTCTTATTGACGAATACTTTATGATGCTAAATGGTAATAATAATAAAAGCTTGTTTTTAAGTTTTTTTTTTAAATTTCACTTGTTCACGTTAAATTCATTACAGGTGTTACGTGAATTCAACGCATCGCGGTGACGCCGTTGAGTCAGCAACACAGTTTGCCGATCACTGAATGTCGTGCCGGATCATGTAACATCCTAATTTTGGCACTACACAGGTAATACCTATCTATTTCATTACATGTTTCCTGTGGCTTCACCTGTGGTAAAGGCTTTTTTTATTTATTTTTTATACGAGATAGGCCTACGTTTGACCACATCCCACCTGATGGAAAGTGAAAATGCGGTCGACGATGGATCACTAGAGATGCCTAGAAAGGTACCTATTCACTCGTGCCTTGAAGATATCCAAGTTGTACCGCTCGGGAAACACGGATGACGGCAAAGTGTTCCAAACGCGACCAGTTCTCATTAAGAAAGAAAGAAAGAAAGAAAGAAAATATTTTATTTGTTACACACACATATAAAAATTAATAATAAGAAAAGAAAAAAAAACAAATAAAAACAATAGATAGGTGTGTGCCACAAATCGGTCCCCAACTCAGCATTATGCTAGGTGCAAGCACCCAGCGCTGGTCTGCTGGCATTAAGAACGACGAAGCAAAACGCTTGGTGCGGGCAGTAGGTAACGCCACTAAGTTTTCTGTACCTATGTCTATCTTTTAAAATGGAGACCGGCAAAGCAATTCATTGCTCCATTGGGATCTATTGTGTTTACCCTTCCGTTATGTACCTTATTCTTTCATGGAGCTTCCTAGATGCCACGGGTTTTAAGCAGTGAATTGTAACTCATCTGCACTGCTACACAAGGGAAATTTTAAAAAAAACTTTTTAAAAACAAGCTTTTATTATTATTACCATCTAGCACCATAAAGTACTCGTCAAGACGAATCAAATGAGCCCAAACTCGATGGGGTTGCGTCGTTTATTAACAGAGTTCCTATGGCCACCTTTCAGCTCCATCATCAGATCAGCTCGATGTCATAAAAATATTGCATTGTCATCCGATTTATACAGGCATACAAAATTTCAGCTTAATCGGACACCAGGAAGTGGGTCAAATTAGACTTGCAAGATTTGATTACAGACAGACAGACAGACAGACAACAGACAAGTGAAAGTAAATAAAAGCTTGTAAAAAGATCTGAAATGGTTGAAGCAGTTTAAGGTCCTTTTACCTTTTGAGGTTCCACTGATAATTAAAATATTCTTTCATTCCTTTATTTCTGAACTATGTGCACCCAACGGTTTAAGCTGCTGTTCAGTAGCCTATATTTTATTCCAGGGTCTATATGTCTACCAAGTTTCAGCTCAATTAGTCCACCTGTTTAGGACAGGATAGCTCCATTGGGGTTTATACTCCAAGAACAGGTTACCCTACTTACACTGTCAGAGTCTAATCACATATTATAGGTTGTGTGGCCAACCTATTTGTTGCAGTTTCAGGTCGCCGAGATTCCTACAAGGTCTGCAACATGACCTGACGACTGCCTCCTACATATCTTATAGGAAACAGCCGGGACACACAGATTTGCGTGCCTTCCGAAACACGGCAGCGTCCAGGCAAACTTTTTGCCACACACTGAGATTTGAACCCAGGGTCTCCCTCCAGATTAAAAGCCGGACTGCTACATACATGTCATAATAATATTGCATTTTCATCAGATTTACACATGCATGCAAAATTTCAGCTCAATCAGAAACCGGATCAAATTTTGATTACAGACAGACAAGTGAAAGTAAATTAAAAAAGAAATTTAGAATGGCAAATAACATACCTACTTAATACATTTTCAGTGTTTCCTGACTCCTGGTTACAACGAGGGCATATCATCAAGAATTTCTACACTGCTTTGAACCAGCATTGGCAGTTTCTACACTTTCGACCAGCATCAAGAGTCTGCACTGTGAGCCAGCATCGAGTTACTACACTTGTTCGAGCCTTTTACTTAGTTATAAAGGTACATACATACCTACATAAAAACTTAAATATTTTGCACTAGTTATAATAAATAAATATTTCAGGACAATTCAAACAGCGCCACCTAACCCCATACTAAGCAACTTAATGCTTGTATTATGGTGATTAGGATAACGGATATAATACTTATATACTTTTCTTTTGTAAATACAGTTGCGCTCACAGTATGTGGTCAAATGCAGGCCCAATGTTTAAACAAGTGAAATTTTTTTTTAGTCACCCTATTTTCTTGCAATCTGCCCTTACGGGCATTGAGCGAGAGTTTGGTCGTAGTTGCAGTGTGTGAGTGGTATGATTCCAGGGTCTCAACCACAAATTGTCAGATTCTCCTAATCTTTTAGGATGTCTTGAGGAGCTCTTCTCTTAATTCTTGAAAATGTTACTGTCTGAGTGTTGTGAAATTTAAAAAATACTTTTTAAACAAGCTTTTATAATTTACATCCAGCACCAAAGTACTCGTAAGACGAATCAAATGAGCTCAAACTCGATGGGGTTGCGCCGTTTAATTAGGGAATTCCTATGTCCACCTTAGAGCTCTATCATCAGATCAGCTCGATGTCATAAAAATATTGCATTGTCATCTAATTTATACATGCATGCAAAATTTCAGCTCAATCGGCTATTCTGGGGGGGATTCTGGGGGGGGGGGGGCCTTGCCCCCCCCCCCCAGAATCATTGTAGAGTTACGAATTTTGCACATATTTCATGGTAAAGATTATAATTTTTTTCTCGGCGCTCGCAGCAAGCTGCTCGCGCATATATAATAAGGATGTTTAAACTTTCTAACTGTTCAGAGCGAGCTAAACACTTACTTTTCGTAGTAAAAATTATAATATTTTTGCCCGTCTGCACCTTGGCCCCCCCCCCCCCAGGACCAAATCCTGGATCCGCCTATGCATACACATACAAACTTTTTCGTTTAAGTAATAGATCTTTTTATTGGATTAGGAACTTATTCTTCTATGTCATAAATTATGAACTTATTTTTTAACCCCCGACGCAAAAACGACGGGGTGTTAAGTTTGACGTGTCTGTCTGTCTGTCTCTGTGTGTGTGTGTGTGTCTGTGGCATCGTAGCTCCCGAATGGATGAACGGATTTTGATTTCGTTTTTTTGTTTGAAAGTAGATTTAGTCTAGAGTGTTCTTAGCCATGTTTGGTCGAAATCGGTCCAAGATGGCCGCCGCTACAAAATGGCGTATTACTTTTTTCTCCACGACCCCCTCAATATGGGTATCAAATGAAAGGGCTTAACTAGTAGAATACAACCCACTATATAAAATTTAAAGTCCAAGATGGCCGCCACCACAAAATGGCGAATTACGTATTGCTTTGGGGGTTTTTAAATTTTTAATTTAATTCACTTGTATATATTTAGATTAGGAATGAAAACTATTATGATTTCAATGGACGAAACTTGGTATCCAGATAGCTTTAACTCCAGAATGGCTACACATGCAATATTCATGTGGGAATCTATATAGTATTAGCAAAGTAATACAGAATACAGTACAGTTAGATACAGTAATGTGACTCCCTAGAAGCGGTTGAACTCAAGGTCGCGCGAGTTTACAACGATGTGGGTAGGGTTCGGTAGGCAGCGAGGTGCCGAATAGACATTATTACAAGCTTTTATTTACTTTCACCTGTCTGTTGTCTGTCTTTCTGCCGGTCTGTCTGTCTGTCTGTCTGTCTGTGTGTCTGTATTATTGTAATCAAATCTTGCTAGTTTAAGGGGTTAGGTGGGTACCCTAACAGTGCCAGTTATTCTACCGCCTGAGCAGTAATGTGCAAACATTACTGTGCTCCGGTAGGAGGGCACTGTAGCTAGTGAAATTACTGGGCTAAAGAGTCTTAACATCTTATGACTCTTGAGTAAGAAGCGTTGGTGCAGTGCTCCTAGAATTTCACATAATTGTGAAATCCTAGGTTACACTGTACTGATTATGGGCAGCCGTTATCTCTTAACATCAGGAGAGCGTCTTGCTCGTCTTCTACTTCATCACATAAAAAAAAAAAGAAAAACAAAAACCCACTTCCCGGTTTCCAATTGAGCTGAAATTTTGCATGCATGTACAAATCGGATAACAATGCAATATTATTATGACATCGAGCTGATCTGATGATGGAGCTGGAAGGTGGTAGGCTTGTTTTTTAAAGTTTTTTTTAAATTTCACTTGGTTTTATTATCATTTTTATTTTATGAAACAATAATTAATAATATTAATTATAAGTATGTATTCATATGAAGACAGGTTTCGGTTGGACAATGCTCTAAATTAAGACCTCTTTGTACCTGAAATCTATGAATAAACTATTTATATTTGTATGGTAGCAGGGTAAGACCGCTAAGCCACTTTCCAAAATCAACTTTTTTATACCACTGTATAGAGTATTTTTTTCTCTATCTCCTGGGCTAGGTCCCAAATTTTTATCTCTTCAATTAGCTGAGATACAGACAAAATATCCAAATCTTATTGCACAAAAATTTCTGTTTTTTAAACGGTTTTATTTAGCTCACTCCGTTTGTTTTCTTGGGTCAAATTTAGTAATTGAAATTTCACCCTCTTCCTGTCAACCAATTGATCTGAAATTTGGTATACGCGTTTGGTTTTGGTGACAATACAATTATGTACATTCAATATTATTGTAAATCCAAGATGGCCGCCGCTAGAAAATGGCGGAAACCGTATTTTTTTTTTAATCCTATCAATATGGGTATCAAATGAAAGGGCTTGATAAGTAGAATACAGTGCACTATACAAAATTAAAATCCAAGATGGCCGCCGCTACAAAATGGCGGATAACCAATTTTTTTTTTTCAATCCCATCAATATGGGTATCAAATAAAAGGGCTTGACAAGTAGAATACATTGTACTAAAAAGCCTAAAAATAAAAAAGGTAAAAAAAATATTTTAAGTTAAACGGTTTTATTGTAAACATGTACTAAAAGCTAAAAAATAAAATCGTAAGGCACGTCAAATATCTTAAATCTATGAACATTTTCACTGATATTGTAGATATTTATGACGTGCCTCACGATTTTATTTTTTAGCTTTTAGTACATGTTTACAATAAAACCGTTTAACTTAAAATATTTTTTTTACCTTTTTTATTTATAATTAAAATAATTTCTATCAGTCTGAAACTCTAGAATACTACTCAGTGATCACCATGCGTTTATAATGTAAACACTTATCTATGGTACAGAAAAGTATTCTGAATTTGAAATTTTCTAGAATCGTAAATTTTACATTTTTGCTCATATCTCAAAATCTAAATTTATCACTTAGCGGCCTTTTAAACAACGGACGGCCCAGCTGCCGTCCGTTGGTTGCCGTCCCAGCCGGTTTTAACCGCTTTACTGTAGCTTGTGTTATTCCGGGGTTGTAAGTATCTCTTTAACCAAATTTCAGCTCAATCGGTCCACGCGTTTAGGTGTGAAAGAGTAACAAATATACATCCAGACATCCATTCTTACAAACTTTCACGTTTATAAAGTAAGATTTTATTGAATTCAAATACTACTAACGCCATCTCTTGACGAACGGCAGAACTAAGTTAACAAGTCTAACAGTTCCACAAAATCACGACAGATAGCGCCAGCAGTTTATTTTACGAAGTAAATTTTGTTCATTTATAATTTGATTTAAATAAATTTACTCACTTTTAATGATAGCGAACGCGAGACGTATTTAAAAACTAACTTTTTAGTATATTTTTAAAATTATTAAACCGATGATGGAACTTTCACTATTCTAATAAAGTTGGACTACATTTTAGACAAATTAAATAATACTTAGTCTAAATCTTACTAATATACGCAATATTCTGTAAATGCTAAGATATATATTATGTATTATATATGTACCTATACCACAGATCATAAAGCTAGAGATGGAAGCTAAAATGAGGTAACAGTCGCTAAGTCATATGCCTGAATCAACATAAGCTCGTAGCTCCGCCTCTTTTTCGTGTTCATTCCACGGCCGACATTGACAGCGTGACATTCACATACTTAATGAAAAATAATTTTAAAAAATGCCGTATTGTTCAATAAAAAGGCGCGGAAAGACTAGCGCTACATTCAGTTACGCAAAAGACGAAATCTTATTACACAGGCAAGTTATTATTCCGATAATAATCATTGAAAAATGTTTAACATAAAATGCAATATAAAAATGGCCAAGTTTCTTTTCGTCTCATTCTTTCTTGACTCTCGTTCGTTGGAATTAAAATTGATTTTTAATGAAATTAAACTTAAATAATTGCAAACTATTAGTTACCTGGCAGTGGCAACAGTTATTCTTTTTTGCTTACTCGTTCTATGATAAATACAAATTACTATTCATAATTAAAAGCCCGCGCTTTAGCTCCCAAAGCGTCTATAATAATATAATCTTTGTAATTAAATTTTGGATTATTTATTTTTTGTTGACTTCAAAAACCACTAGCGCCATCTGTTGACGAGCGGCAGAACTACTGGAATAGGTCTGACGGTTCCACTATATCTCGACAGATGGCGTTAGTAGTATAATAATTTCCTTAGAAATTCTTGTTCTTCAATACAAATTTAAACTGCTTTATACATTATTGTATTTAGTTCTCTATTGATAATAGCGAGGGAAAGATATATTATTAAATATTTATCATACACATATTTTTAATACATTAATTAAACGCATTTGACGAAACCTATGCTTTGCTCAAGGAAATTTTAAGGTTTTAAGTTTTAAATCCGAACAATTTGTTAGAAAAATGCTAATACTACAAACATACGTATTAACAATCATACATACATACATTCACTAATTAAATTTTGTTAATTTGGAATCTTAATAGAAATATAGAAATTTGCACTGTGTCGTAAATTTGACACAATTTTGTTAAATAATAATTATAATGACACCAATAGGAAAAACTTTAGAATAAACCTACTAACTACATTCATACAAATAAATATAAATACGTTAAATTTTGTAAATAATTTGTAAACAAATCTGAATTTGGCCAACTTGAGAACTACTAGAGCCATCTGTTGAGAGTTTATGGAACTAAACGAGTTTTGTTAGTTTCATGATGTCTCGACAGATGGCGCTAGTAGTTCTCAAATTGAGCAATAAATGAACTTGTTGATTGAAATATTGTTGCAGAAATAGTCATATTTTTATCTGATTTTAAAGTGAGAGGTTATTTAATTGTATATTTATGAATATAATTTAATGTTATATTTATGTACTTCTGAGATACCTAAACATTTTTATCTTGATGTTTCTATTAGGTATACCTTGGTATATATTTTCTAACATTTATTTATCATTTATTAAAACTAAGAAAAAATATAGTTTGGTAGGTATCGAAGTACTTTGCTATTCTGAACTTTTAGGGTTCCTTATTTCCAAAAATTATAGACGGATATTGACAGTTCTGTTTTTAATAAGGTTCCATACTGAAAGGTTAAAAATGGGACTCTATTAGGTACATTACCAAGATAAAAGCTTTGTTGTTTTTATGATTTTTTATCAAAGCTTTATGTTTTTCACTGCATTGTAAGTTGTGTTATTATATGAATAAAATTAAAAGTATTATTATTAAAATGGACATTTTTAAAATTTCAGGGTTCCTGATCATCACTCAGATTTGGACAAAGATGGGTGGCATCAATTGAAGAATTGCTTTCATGGTTGAGTTAGTATTAATTTGTTTTTTTTAGTCATTATTTAGATAAGTATGTTATTTATTTATTTAACATTATTATATTTCCTGCAAAATTTCATTACAATTTGTCCAGTAGTTTTGTGTATTTCATACAGATTATTAGTACTTTTGATTTTTTTCTTCTGTAACATACAAATTATGATGTTTCGTGATGCAAACTTTATTCATGTTGAGTTTCGCGTAAATCGGTTCAGTAGTTTCTGCGTAACGAAGTACCAAACACAGTAGGCGTTGTGTATTTGCTTCTAATTCCGCATTCATTAATTGCATTTTATATTAATTCTTATAAGATTAAATATTTGTTTAAGGTTTGTTATATAAATCAAAAGTTTTAATTGTATTTTGATTTTTTACTTTGAAATATTTGTTAATTATTGACATTTTAGTACAAAGGTTGTATAATCTGAAGTTAACAATTAAATATTACATTAATTTTGTTTCGTACTGCATTTAAATGGCTATTAAAAAAAAAAACTTTAAAATTGTTGAATTAATCATCGCGCGACTCCAAATTAGTATATTTAAAAAAAAAAATAGCACTCCGGGAGTGCCGGCAGAAGTGAAAACTTCAATATTAACGTTGTGTTTAATTATAAGTATAAAAATACTATCATTTATGAGGTAGAATACAATGTTTATTTATTGCGCTATCGTACACAAATATGACAATTTATATGTTGTTATTTATAATATTATATCATTATTTATATATAACATTAAATTTTATCTCTCAGAAAAATCAACTTCCATCCATAATTTCGACGACTTTTACACCATCGTTATTATCAGAATCATCATCGCAAATTTTTATAACTGATACAATTGGTTTATGATAACTTAAGTAAGAAACAAACAGTTTTGATTCGAACCTATTTAGGTAAGTGTCTAATAAAAAAAATATAAAATATAAAAAAAAAAATATCGGGCGCGCGCTTGTCTAAGCCCCCTGTGCCGCCTAAACAGAGCAGCACACTCAGGCACGGTAGAAAGAGAGGGAGATACTAGTTCCTCTCCCTTCCCCTCGATCTTACGCTTTTTCGATCAGCATCACGTGACCCTGACGCGAGTTTGAAAGTTTTTACCCATACAAAAAAGTGCTCCGCGCCGCTAAAGAAGTTTTCACTTCAAAAAAAACGAATTAGCAAAGAGGTTTCACATCATTCATCAAGTGAATAAGAAAGGAGGTTTGAATCAATTCACATTCACCAAAGAGTTCACGTAAAAAAGGTTTTATAGTTCTGTGATTGGTCGGTTTGGTGCAAGGAGGTTGGTAGTTTAGGGCGTGGCGTGGTTAAGGGGCGGGGCCTAATGTAGCCCTGTATGACGTACTCACGTGGCAGGGGCGGGGCTTACAATTTATGATCGTTTTCAGGGTTCCGTATTATTTTATATTTTAAAATTGTATTATTGTTACAATGTTGCATACCGTGGGAAAATTTCTTTTGTTGTGGGAATTTTTGAGTGTTGGCCATTGAGTTTTGAATTAGAATTTTAATTCTTTTTAAATGGATTTTCGTTTTTGTAAAGGTGTATTTAGGAAGATTTGAGGATTTATAATAGTTATTTAAATATTTGGTTTTTCATTTCGTGTTTATTCTGAATTCTGATTAAAATGCAGACATTTTTAAATAATATTAGATTTCATTGTTGCTATGTAAGATTATATTACATAATTTTAGAGCTTACCTATTGGTTTTAATTTTCATACATTATGAGTTTATTATAATATACTATTTTAAAAATAATATTTTGAAGCTTTGTCATTTTTAACCCCCGACGCAAAAACGACGGGGTGTTATAAGTTTGACGTGTCTGTCTGTCTGTCTGTCTGTCTGTCTGTCTGTCTGTCTGTGTGTGTGTGTGTGTGTGTGTGTGTATGTGTCTGTCTGTGGCATCGTAGCTCCCAAACGGATGAACGGATTTTGATTTAGTTTTTTTTGTTTGAAAGTAGAGTTAGTCGAGAGTGTTCTTAGCCATGTGTGGTGGAAATCGGTCCAAGATGGCCGCCGCTACAAAATGGCGGATTATTTTTTTCTTCCACGACCCCCTCAATATGGGTATCAAATGAAAGGGCTTAACAAGTAGAATACAGCCCACTATATAAAATTTAAAATCCAAGATGGCCGCCATCAAAAAAATGGTGAGTTATGTATTGCGTTGGGGGTTTTTTAAATTTTTAATTTAATTCACTTGTTAATTTGATTTATATGGTTTTGTATTTTGGATTTTAAAGAATTATGTATATAATTATGTAGCAGGCATAGTAGCTCTTGCTAATTTTTATATATTTTTCAATGTATGTAGTTAATTATAGTTTTTTAATTCAATTTCGTGATAGACAACAGTTTAAGCTGTTTTGTTGTGTTTGTGGTTAAAGGTCTGTTGATTTATTGTGCTATGTGAGATAACTGATAACATAGACGTCATATGTGATTATTGGCTTTTAAATAGGTTTTGATATTTTTAGAAAGCTATTTTTCGATTTACTGTAAAAGGCCGATTTCAGAAAATGGTAATTAAAAACAAGTGAAATTTTAAAAATACTTTTTAAAAACAAGCTTTAATTATTATTATCGTCTTGTATCATAAAGTACTCGTCAAGACGAATCAAATGAGCCCAAACTCGATGGGGTTGCGTTGTTTTATGACGGAGTTCCTATGGCCACCTTCCAGCTCCATCATCAGATCAGCTCGATGTCATAAAAATATTGCATTGTCATCTGATTTACACACGCATGCAAATTTTCAGCTCAATTGGAAACCAGGAAGTGGGTCAAATTAAACTTGCAAGATTTGATTACAGACAGACAGACAGACAACAGACAGGTGAAAGTAATATAAAGCTTGTAAAATATCTTAGATTCTTATTAGTTTTTTCCATCGCATCGGTAGTTTTTTGACCTTATGTTTTTCATTGGTTTTTGTTTATAATATCTTTGTTGGTGTTTTTCAGATGGTTCCGGTTTTCGTTTGTGTTTTGGAGTGTCCATTTTGTAAGCGTTAGTGGCCGTTTTGATGGATGTTGGCGGCCATTTTGATGGATTCTTATGGTTGCCATTTTGAAGTATATTCTGGCAGCTATCTTGAAGAAATGTTTTGATTGCCATTTTGGTAGTTTTTCTTTTTAATATTTTCAAGTAGTAGATAAGTTTTTTATAAACGAATTAGTGTATTTAAATGAAATAATAATGATAAAATTTTATCATGCTCTTAAACACGGGCTTAGCCCGTGTTTAAGAGCATGGTATACGTAAAATAATATAGGGAAGGAATAATTGATTGGTTGATATTTGGATGCTGTTTACTTTATGAATTAAATGTAATATATTTTTTTTTTTACTGAAAAGCCATTGAAGTGTTATTTTTATAATTATTTAAAGGCTTAATATGGTAAATATTAATTGTAACGTTAGTTATTAATGTGAATTTCATGGAAATGTTAGTCAAACAATTATTACTAAGTTATACTATTTATTATTATTACCCTTCCATTTAAATACACAAATTTGTTTATTTAAATTATAAATCAATAATATTTATTTAGTTTTTACCGAGTTATCGGTTGTTTTCAGTATTATTTCTTGATTTGAAGTTAATTTTTTGTGTCACGTGCGTTTCTTACGTTGAAGAAACGTTAAATGTGTAGGAATTTTTGGGTTTTTTTATAGTAGTTTCATTAATATTGTTATGTTTTAAGTTGTTAAATTGTTAAGTTAAAATAATGAGTTATCTAAAAAAAAAAGGTCAACCCGCGCTGTGTACGTGTAGTTGGTTGTGTCGGCGGAGGGTGGTCCGGATCTACCTCAGTTCGATGTCGGGGCTCGGAATAGTCTGCAGACGACTTACGTTCCTGGCGGGGTGTTGTGCTCGGTAGAGCAGCGTCGTGCTGCGATCTGTTGAGACTCAGCCCTACGCCAGGTGATTCGTCCGAGGACGATGTGCGATTATATAATTGTATATATTATATTTTTTCTTTTTTCCAATTTTGTTTACGTGGCAGGGTTAATTTCTTAGATTTGGATTTCTTTTTATTTATTAAAAAAAATATTTTTAATTTTTGTTCAAATTTTCTTTGCGTATCTTGGTTTTTTTTGTAGTAAGTTTGGATACTGTGTAAAATACACTGATCTTTCAAATTTTTTTCTTTGCACTGTCAGGTTTTTTCTCCATAGTTTGGAAATGTTAGCACTGTTGTTTGATTTTATGTGTATAAACTCTACACACTGTCTAATTTTTGTATAAAATATCTTTACTAGGACAGGTTTTTTCTAATAAATGTGGCTCTTTGGCTTTAGTGTCTTATTATTTTTGGTCTTAATTTTTTTTTTCATAAATTTTAGGTGTAATCAATATTTATAATCTGGATACGTGTAAAATTTTCAGTATTTTCATATATTTTTCAGTACTTTATCATGAATTTTATCATAAATGTTGGCTCTAGTCTTGTATTATTACTTATCATCTAAACTCTATTCTACTCTATTTTTATTTATTATCTAAACTCGCACAAAAAATCTCAACTTTTTATTTATTTTCTCGGTATTTTATCATAATTTTTCGCGAAAATTTCTCGTTTTTTTAATTTTTCTTTATTTTGTGGTTTTTTTTCTTCATAAATTGGTCTCTATGTATCTCATTTTCTAATAATTTTGTCAAAAAACGTCGCTTAAATTTTTTGTTCGGCTTTATAAGCACTATACAGGGAAAGGTTTTTTTCACTTGCGCGGTTGGTTTTAGCTAGAAAATTTTAATTTTTTTTTTCCGCAGTTTTTTTGGGTGGCAGGGGGGCCGTGTGCACTAAATATGCGTATATTTTAGACGTAGGTTACATATTTAATTGAAAGATAGTAATTTAGTTGTATTTGCAGGATTAAGTACGGGCCGACTGCGTGGTACGATGCTGCCTTCTCAGCGCTTCGCACTCTACCTGAGCATACAACGCACGCAATCTACTCTTCACATGTCAAATGTAGGTATATCATGTTAATTATAAAGCTTGAAACAATACACAAACGCTAATCATTCAACTAACTACTATGATAAGCGACAAAATAAAAGACAACCGCGCGCTCAATATTGTTAGTTTCATCGCGCACAGTTAAGCTGTAAAAGACCTAACCAAGTATTGAAGCACGCTAACAATAATAATTCACACATTCCACCACTATACGGTTGTTGATGATGATTTAGTTATTGAAATATTATTATATAAATGCAAAGAAATGTACTAATAAAATGGAAATATTATTATTATTATTAATATTTCCATTTTTGTACATTTCTTCCAGGAAAGGCTTTCCTTTCAGATGTAATTTGAGTAGAGTCAAAATACGTTAGTGTTATAATTATCACGCCGTAATAATAGTATTATATCGATTAACTAGCTAACTCGGCGAACTTTGTTCCGCTTTAGAGGCAATAAATGAGAAAATTGATGTCTAATTTATCTAATTATATTATAACTATAATTACAAAAGTGAAAGTTTGTGTGTATGTATGTATGTATGTATGTATGTATGTATGTATGTTTGTTTGTTTATTTGTTTGTTTTTTTTGCTTCTTCACGGTTAAATGGATGAACCGATTAACTTGAAATTTGTATGAAGATAGCTCAGACTCTGGAATAACACATAGGCTACTTTTTATTCTAATAAATGAAACAATTTCTGTAAAAATTGCAATAAATCAAAAATATATGACAGTTCAGAAATTTGACAATTAATTGTCATTTTGACGTATTCGATTTTCATATTTTTTTGTTGTTAAAAAATTTGACATATTCTATTTAAACATACAAATGGAAGAAATTCTAATGGTAGTTTTTGGTAGAAATTTTTAATTGTAGA
This sequence comes from Hemithea aestivaria, assembly GCA_947507615.1. NCBI lineage: Eukaryota > Metazoa > Arthropoda > Insecta > Lepidoptera > Geometridae > Hemithea > Hemithea aestivaria. Next base: position 2,568,849 of record OX382350.1, on the reverse strand, counting down.
AAAATCTACCAAATGGTAGAAATTTTTATGGTACATTTTAGTAGAAATTTCGATGGTAGAAATAATAAATAGTATAAGTATCAATCAAATCCAAAAGAACACCTTCCTAAAATCAGGTAGAAATATAATTAGGTAGTAGAAAATAGAATGGTAGACAGAAGACATTAAATTAAATCTAAATAAAAAAATATTTAATGTGTATATTTTGTAATTGTTAACTGTAAACTATAGATCATTCACAGTTATTTTACCTCTGACAGATGTCAAAATTATTTTCTTTATGTTGCATTATTGTCAAAATGTTGCCAGATCGTTACTTTTGTTACGTTTTACGTTACTTTTTTACCCTTTGAGTTACTTTTGTATTCGTGTCTAGATGACTTTTACGATACTTTTCAAGGTCTTTATTTTAAATTGAACCTTATAAATAATGAATCTTTTTCCTTGTAATGGTATAGAAAATAATAGTTAATTTATTGATTTAGCAGAGACAAAAAAATAAGGCAATTTTGTATAACTTGTATCTGGTTTAGAAAAGGATTTTTTTTGTTGATTAGCAATTTCTTATTTAAATAAACTGAAAAATTAGTAATTATCACCGAAATGTTAGAATATGGTAAGCGTATTTCTATTCAACTGTGTATATTGTGTAAAATTTTCAAAAATGCGTTACTTTTCTTGTTCAAACGTTACTTTTTGTACTTGATAAGGTTAAGCCGGGTCTCCAGCTATTATTTTGACTACACAATCAACAAAAACACGACAGCACGCAGCAAAATTCCCCTGCACAAAAAAAAATAACAATGTCTATGCTTCAAGCTTCAACAAATGTTTTTTTTTTTTCCATATTGATTTGATTTCCATATTGAGGTGGTTGTGGAAGAAAAAAAGATTGTGTGTACTTATGTACACGCGTTAGAAGTTATACTTCTTTGGCGTATGGAAAAATAAATAATAAATTATTAGTATCACCGTCGTATATGAAATTGATTTAATAAAAACACCAAAATAATATTTATTTATTCACACTGTTTAATTGTACCCTTACGAAACACGTGTTCTAAATATAAAAATACTAGAATATACAACTTGAACATAGTTATCAATTTTCATGCATGCCACCTAGAACTAACTTCACGATGTAGAATTTAGGTGTCGGTGTGCGCGCGCATCGTAAAAATTCACTCATCATTTTTCTCTATCGCGCCAAAAGAAGTATAACTTCAAAAAGTAATTCGCCATTTTGTAGTTGGTTAAAAATGGGGAAGTCAATACTCACCTGACATGGCAACATTATTTTCAGGCTAGCCAATGTAAGGGCTAGAGGTAAAATAACTGTGAATGATCTATACAGTCAGTTTCTCTCCCTGCAAGGTTGTCTGGAAGAGATCGCTTTTAGCGATAAGAGACCGCCAATTGTTACACTTATGTCGTGATTTTGTGTTATAATAGTTTTGAGTTTTCTGTATGTATGTAGTGTTTCAATAATGAGTTTTCTATTCTATTCTACTCGTATAGTGTTCAGCAAAGTATTGTCTAATCTCAACAAAGCATATTATTTATTGTATCTTTAAGGTTTGCGATTTTATCTAGAAAGAACTTTGCAGCGGGTAACACCGCGGGGCGCAGCTAGTTATTAATAAAGTAATTTTATATTCTCTACAAAAAAATATTACTGGCTCAAATCCTGTAATAATTTTATTTTAAAGTGAAATTAGTAAGTAGCTCAAATCCTGTCATAATACATATAACAAGTCTAAATAACGAGCTGAAATACTGTTGAATAAATAAAAATAAAATAAATAATTGGAGTTTATACTCCAACAGAACAGGTTACCCTACTTACACTGTCAGAGATTGAAATTTCTATATATAGAAAAAAATATCATTGACAGCTGTCACATTTTTTTATTTTTTATTCATAAACAGATAATAATTAGCTACTTCAATAAGTTTCAGGAATGTTTACTTCGAGCCAGTCACTCGTGCTACACTGCGATTGGCTGCAGCCTGAATGAAGAAAGGAACGAGAGAACTGACAACCACAGAATTAATTAGTGCATGTGAGTAGTAATTTTTTATTTTTTTGACATTTAAAACGATGCACCACCAAAAGTGGTGAGCTACAGTCCCATTTCTTTTTTTTTCTTTTTTTTTTTTTTTTATCTCATAAAAAAACTTTTTATACCCCATTCGGTTTTTAATTTTTATGAAAAAAAAAAACTTGATAAAAAAAAAAACATGTGCCAAACTTAAGAATATTATTGGCACAACGATTTTTTTAAATATCACCAAAAATTCCAAATCCCACTATTTATATATTATTTTATTTGCCATGTGTATATATATTTTTTTTTTCATCATCTCTTTATCGCAATAATTTCCCTGGCGCATTGTGATATGAGCTTGGTCACATTTTACTAATAATCTATGAGCGAAAAGCTTTCAAATGAGCCCAAACACGATATATTTAGTGCAATACAGTAATGTGGAATAATATAATCCCGTATTTATTATGAAACAGCCCCCGCCTACGCCGCCGCTGCTGGCGCTGCGCGCGCTACATAAATAAATAAACAAACAGCGCCCTCTACATAATTATAATATACTGCTTAATAGCAATGGCCCAACGCAATATGTTTATCTAAAGATATTATTAATTTAATAAATATTATAATAATTTATTAATAATCTCTCTAAATAAAAAATATACCTTCCACTTGCATAGTACTACACCGTCACCACTGTCATAGTTTTTTTTTTTTTTTTAATTTAAAATTATAATAAATTATTTTTTGTCATTATTAAAAAAAAAAAACATTTTTTTTTAAATTATTATTATTATTAATTTTTATTTAGCATTGTTATATTAATAACAAATTTACAATACTCATTACATTTAATTCATGTATTTTTGTTAACCCCCCTTTTTTAAATTGCACTTTTCTCAGAACTGCACCGTGACGTCACCACGATCACAATTTACCTGAAATACATTCGCGCAGAGGATTCAAACGAGCCCAAACACGGTACATTTAGTTCATCACGTTAAATAGGTGTGACATAATCCCGTATTAATTGAAAAGTAGCCCCCGCCGCGACACGTACAAAAAATGCAAATAGCACGCGACCGCCCACTCGCTCGCCGCGTATTAATCATCATTCTAAAAATAAACACGTGGACGCTGATGCCACTTTATTATGTAAAATACAATTATGACGTCGGCCTGAAATACGATATTTTGTTTTTTATTGAAAAATGACCCGGCACCCTGGACACGTTTTGTGTGTGTTTAAAGCATTTAGCTCAGGGGTCCATTGACAAATTTTCAGGTTGTTGTTGTTTTTTTTTTTTTTATAATTATAATACTGTTTATGTTTAGAAGTGCATAATATTTATGCACTTAATTAACCCTTTCCCGAAATTTAACAAATGTTAACACTGCAATACTATATTATGCCATGAAAAAGTACAATTTTGATGGTTTTTTTTTTTTTTTTTGCCTTTTTAATTAATGCATTGATTTATCCTATTTTAATTAATGCATTGATTTAAAACCCTCTCCTTTTTGATAAGAATTGGTGGTGCATCGGTAATTAAATATGATTATTTAATTCATTGTTTGTGCATTTATTACAAAATTTGATTGTATTTTGTACTGTTTAAGAAGTTATTAGGTGTGTTATTGTTTTTATCTATTAATTAACGTATTATTTAGGGAATTTTGGTGTATTTAACCCTCTAATAGCCATGCATTTGGGGTCTGTTTTGTTTTTGCGATTTTTCGTTTGTTTTTGTAGTTTTTATTGATTTATTGATTAGCTAATTGACTAATTAGACCCCCATCACCCCCGCAATAGGGTTGGCACTCCTGTAAAGGGTGGTTTTGATGGAAAAAAGTGAAAAAATGAAAGTTTTTGGTCATTTTTTCAGTGTTTTTGCTGGTTTTTTGTATTGTTTCGTGATTTATACGATGTAGAGCTGCCTCTGAGCCATGTAGAGACCACCGCCGGCGAGTTTAACTCTTATAAATTTTGGACAGCGACAAATTCCGTCTGAGTTCACTCGTTTTTAAGGCGAAATTCAACGTTAAACAGCCGCTGTTTGGCGTGGAAATCGACTCTACAACGATGCGAGCTCAGCAGTTGGGCAAAATTCACAAGGGCGTGCGACGTATTTCGATGTCTAAACACTGTATTTTTGTGTTTTGTGTAGCTGGCAGTCGTGTTTCGGCCGTTTCAGGGTTAAAAATATTAATATTTTGACTGTAAACGCAAGCGAAACGCGCGCAAAGTGGCGTACACAACAGTGCGATGAAACAAATGTAGAGTACAGTTGAATGTTATGTGTGTTAACGTGTTTTTAACTATGTTTAATAATGTGTGTGACCACATAACAAGAATAAACCAAGTAGTTTATTGACAATTCGTAAACGTAGCGCGCGCCTTGCTGTGACTCCGTGTTGGTCGATGGATTGGTGCCTTGTCGTTTAACGACGACCCATTGCACAGTCTTACATCGACCAACAAGGGTCCTATTCAGACAATTCTCACACAATAGTGATGCGATTTCGACGATAAGGACCCGATCACTGTTACCTTGTATCGTATTTGATATTATCAAAGTCGGTCCACACCCGTGCTCTAGCTAGCGCGCGGTGGGATGCGCAGATACATGGTTTTTGACTCTCGAAATTCCGGGCGGAATCGCGAGAGTTTTACCGAACACGAGCCTATCATAAACACCGTGAATAACACACACGTGTCTTGGTGGCGAACGTTCAATGTGGGATTTTTAACAATCTTCCCCTGGAAAACTATAAACAACAAACTCACATTCTTGTGTCAGTGGGTTGTTTTATTTTCTATACACACAAAAAAATCGCTAAAGTCACCGTCTGTCGACAACGCTCTAATAAACGTTGTCGTCGGCGTACGTGCGCTTATAGATTTCTTGTAATATAGAAATTTAAAACACACAACACACTGTGCAAGCTCCCTGGTTGATCCTGCCAGTAGTTATATGCTTGTCTCAAAGATTAAGCCATGCATGTCTCAGTGCAAGCCGTATTAAGGCGATACCGCGAATGGCTCAATATATCAGTTTTGGTTCCTTAGATCTTACTCAGTTACTTGGATAACTGTGGTAATTCTAGAGCTAATACATGCAATTAGAACTCTGACCAGTGATGGGACGAGTGCTTTTATTAGATCAAAACCAATCGACGGAGGGCCTCGCGTCCGATGTCGTTACTTTTGATGAATCTGGATAACTTTTGCCGATCGCACGGTCTCGTACCGGCGACGTATCTTTCAAATGTCTGCCTTATCAACTTTCGATGGTAGTTTCTGCGACTACCATGGTTGTCACGGGTAACGGGGAATCAGGGTTCGATTCCGGAGAGGGAGCCTGAGAAACGGCTACCACATCCAAGGAAGGCAGCAGGCGCGCAAATTACCCACTCCCGGCACGGGGAGGTAGTGACGAAAAATAACGATACGGGACTCTTACGAGGCCTCGTAATCGGAATGAGTACACTTTAAATATTTTAACGAGGAACAATTGGAGGGCAAGTCTGGTGCCAGCAGCCGCGGTAATTCCAGCTCCAATAGCGTATACTAAAATTGTTGCGGTTAAAAAGCTCGTAGTTGCATTTGTGCGCCGCGCTGTCGGTGCACCGCATCCGCGGTGATACTGACACGTTTGCGGAGCATATCGTCGGTGAGCCGGCGGTAACACGCCGGTTCAATATCAAAATCCTATCGCGGTGCTCTTCAGTGAGTGTCGAGGTGGGCCGACAATTTTACTTTGAACAAATTAGAGTGCTCAAAGCGGGCTCAAAATGCTGCTTGAATATTTCGTGCATGGAATAATAGAATATGATCTCGGTTCTATTTTGTTGGTTTTCAGAACTCCGAGGTAATGATTAATAGGGATAACTGGGGGCATTCGTATTGCGACGTTAGAGGTGAAATTCTTGGATCGTCGCAAGACGAACATCAGCGAAAGCATTTGCCAAAGGTGTTTTCATCAATCAAGAACGAAAGTTAGAGGTTCGAAGGCGATTAGATACCGCCCTAGTTCTAACCGTAAATATGTCATCTAGCGATCCGCCGACGTTACTACAATGGCTCGGCGGGCAGCTTCCGGGAAACCAAAGATTTTGGACTCCGGGGGGAGTATGGTTGCAAAGCTGAAACTTAAAGGAATTGACGGAAGGGCACCACCAGGAGTGGAGCCTGCGGCTTAATTTGACTCAACACGGGAAATCTCACCAGGCCCGGACACCGGAAGGATTGACAGATTAACAGCTCTTTCTTGATTCGGTGGGTGGTGGTGCATGGCCGTTCTTAGTTGGTGGAGCGATTTGTCTGGTTAATTCCGGTAACGAACGAGACTCTAGCCTGCTAAATAGGCGTCGTCATTTCGGTGTGTGTGATTTCGGTCGCGCAACTCACTGGCGACGTATTAAAATTCTTCTTAGAGGGACCGGCGGCTTCGAGCCGCACGAGATTGAGCAATAACAGGTCTGTGATGCCCTTAGATGTCCTGGGCCGCACGCGCGCTACACTGAAGGAATCAACATGTTCTCCCTGGCCTAGAGGCCCGGGCAACCCGTTGAAACTCCTTCGTGCTGGGGATTGGGGTTTGCAATTATCCCCCATAAACGAGGAATTCCTAGTAAGCGCGAGTCATAAGCTCGCGTTGATTACGTCCCTGCCCTTTGTACACACCGCCCGTCGCTACTACCGATTGAATGATTTAGTGAGGTCTTCGGACTGACACGCGGTGGCTTCACGGCCGTCGGCGTCGCTGGGAAGTTGACCAAACTTGATCATTTAGAGGAAGTAAAAGTCGTAACAAGGTTTCCGTAGGGGAACCTGCGGAAGGATCATTAACGTATTTGATTATAATTGTTTTTAATTATAATCCAAATCCAAAGTTAATCATCACATTCCAAGAATGAGATGGATATATGCGCGTGCGTGTGTCTCCACTCGTTTGCGTCGCGTTTGACAGCACTATAATATGACGAATGGAAATCCACATTCTGAATATTGTGTCTAGCGTGTTCGTTAATTTGTCATCCATGGTTTAGAATGAGGTATTATCGTTCTAAGATATTTTTTTTATTTTTTTTTATCCAGAGTAATATTGTTTTTACACAAAAAAAAAAACTATTACCCTGGACGGTGGATCACTTGGCTCGCGGGTCGATGAAGAACGCAGTTAACTGCGCGTCATAGTGTGAACTGCAGGACACATTTGAACATCGACATTTCGAACGCACATTGCGG